>NW_021024580.1:829767-857823 GCF_004153795.1 Camellia sinensis
TTTTTTGAATATTTAAATTATTTAAATTTTTATGATTTAAATTTTTTGAATATTTATTTAAATTTTTTACTTATTAAATTTTTTAGATTATTTAAATTATTTAAATATTTATGTTTTAATTTTTTTGAATATTTATTTTGAAAAAAAATTATTTCCTTTGTAGTATTTTCAATTAAAAAATTGATTAATGTTATTTTCTGTTAATAATAATTTTTTAATTGAATTTTAAAAAGAATTTGGTTATGAGTGTTGATCAGAATTTTTATTAGTGTGAAAGTAATGTGTTTTGTTATGAGTTATAATAATTTGAATTAAGTTTTGAAATCTCTTTCTAAAACTCATAACTGAACAAATTTTCTTACTTCATATGTCAAATCAAACTTTCAAAACTCAATTTCACACTCAATTCAAAAACTCAATTCAACACTCTATTCAAAAATCATAACCAAACAAATTTTCTACACTCAAATCATAATTCCACAACTCACAAACTCAAAATACAACTCATACTCTCAAACCACATTTACAAAACTCTACCAAACGCAACCGAAATATTTTTGGTTAAAATAAATTTATTTTTTTTGTAGTTAATGAATTTTTTTTTATTTTCCATTTTTTTAATTACTAAGGTTGAAAATTTATTTGTTTCATTTTTATTTTAATGAAAAAAAAATTAATATTTTTTTATTTTGAAGAAGTAGGGGTAATATTTTAATAAAAAATATTTTTTCGCGGCACATTTTTTTTTGGTTACTAAAAATCAGGAACTAATTTTTGTGGTAGAGGAAAGGGAGCGACAATGAAGGTGGTGGACAAGAGGTGATGGTCGCGGCGGCGGCAGCGGCGGCAGCGAAGGAGATTAGTGGTGAAGTTGTGCTAGTGGTAGAGGAGATGGAGTGGCGATGGTGGATGAGAGGTAATGGTAGTAGTAGTGGCAGTAGTGGTGGTGGTCATAGTTTCACCAATTGATTTAAGTAAGGTGTTTGTTTTGAGCTTTCAAATCATAATTCTATATCCATTTTTCAAAACTTAATTCAAAATATAATCATTACTTTTCAAAACTCATAACCAAACACATAATTCAAAACTCTTTTCAAAACTTAATTCAAATCAATTTTTTAAATATTTAAATATTTTAAAAATATTTTAATTTTGTGAGAGACAGACAAATAAGAGAGATAGAGAGAGAGACAGAGTAATGAGCAAGAGAGAGACAAAGTGGTTGCTAAAAGTGTATTTTCTTATAGTGGATCGATAAATCGAGAAGGAGCTCGATAAATAGAGAAGATGAGAGGGAGAGAGTGAGCAAGGCAAACATAGTGAGGGGGAAATAGACAAATAGACAAGCAGAGAGAGAGAGAGAAAGAGGGAGAGAAGAGTGATGAGTGAGAGAGAGTGAGAGAGAGACAGGGGGAGAGAAAGATAGACAGAAAAAGAGATAGAGAGAAAAAAAGAGAGAGATAGAGGGAGAGATAAAAAAAGAGAGAAACAAGAGATGAGCAAGAGATAGACAAAAAGAGAGAGAAATAGAGTGAAAAAAGATGAGCGAGAGAGAGACATAGAAAAAAAGAGAGACAGAGACAGAAGAGAGATGGGCGAGAGAGATAGAGAGAGATAGAAAGATAAGAGAGAAAGAGAGAGAAAAGAAATGAGAGAGATAGAGAGAAGAGAGATGGGCGAGAGAGACAAAGAGAGAAGACCGATGAGAGAGATAGAGAGAAGAGAGATATGTAAGAGACACAGAGAGAAAATGAAAGAGAGAAATAGACAGACAGAGAAAGAAGAGTGATGAGTGAAAGAGATAAAGAGAAGAGAGAGAGATAGAGACAGAGAGACAGGAAGATGAAAAAATGAATAAAAAGAGAAATGTTATATCAAAAGAGTAAGACGACATCGTTTTTTTTTTATTTTTTTGCGATAGAAAAATATTGTTGCATTTATTCAAACCAGCTTGTGACTGTATATATATATATATATATGAAGCTGTCTCAAAACCACAATTACTATGCTAGGATAGAGTTTTCCAAAAACTCTTTTGAGAAAATTATACTTTCTTGTTTTCTGTGTTATATTGTTTTTACTGAATTTTTTTTAATATTTTAAGTAATGTTTTTAATTTTTAGACACACCTAACATAAATACACCTAAAAAGTAAAAAAAATTGTAAAAAAATCTTTTAAAAATTCACTAAATACCAAAAATACAAAAAAAATACAATAATTCAATACATTTTTTTTTTTGTATTTTTATGTATTTATTAATTTTAAAAAATATTTTGTCATAAATTTTTTATTTTTTAAATACATCTAAGTAAGGTGTATCTAAAAAAAAATTTAAAATTTTAAAAATATTCACTAAAAAAAAAAAAAACACAAAAGTCACTTTTTGCGATAGTAGAAAATGCCGTCGCAAAAAAGGAGAGTATTTGCGACGGCACAATTTGCCGTCTTAAAAAAACAGAGTATTTGCGACGGCAGAAAATATCGTCGCAAATACTCTTCTTTTTCGTGACGGCAAATGGTGCTGTCGCAAATACTCTGCTTTTTTGAGATGGCATTTTCTGCCGTCGCAAAAAGTGACTTTTTGAGACGGCAAATGTACCGTCGCAAATAGTTCCGTCTTTTAAGCCCCATTTTCTTGTAGTGACAGGTATATTTTCGAGTATAAACTAGCACATTATGTATATGATATGATATAAAGCATTCATGATCATAACTATTTGTATGTTGTTGTTGTTTAGGATCATGTTGGGATTCTTACTGGACTTTATGTTAATCCCACATTGTTGATTCTTTTCAGGTGATGTTAAGAAGTGTTTAAGATCTAAGATTAACCTTAGTTGTTGGTCATGAGGCCTATTATTTGCGGGCAGAATGCCATTGTAAAAAGGGTCGAACCCTTTCTCTTATATGTAATGATGTAAGCCGGCGGGCGACGTATTTAATTATATCCCATGTTACATTCATCATGTATTTCGAATGAGAGAACCCTTCTTTATTTATCATTGTTAATGTTTAGAATTTCTATACGTTATCTCTAGAATTGTATTATAATGACGGGCTTGGTAATGTATCTGAGTAATAAAATGTGGGGTCATGATAACATAGTATCAGAACGAGCCTGGTTTGAATACTTTGGGCTCGTGGGAAGTGATTGCTACCACAATGGGTTTGCTACGTATGGTGAGGACGTTGCATATAATTAGGATAAGTGTTAGGACATATATGTTGCATTTATGTGAGCATGGGATTAAGTTTCTTGGATAATACTTGTAGCCGGTGAACTTGCTTTGAGGTCTTATTAGAAACAAGCTTGATCAATGTGGTTTCTGGTGGAAAATCTCTGAGAGTTCTGGAACAAGTAACTATCTATGTGGACTTGGCTCGATTATGTGATTGAGTGTTTAACTTATTTATATGTTTATAGCTTACGTGCTAAGTGTGTCTTGTAGCTTAACGGTGGTGAGTGAGCGCCTCAAAGAAGGCTATAGTTGTTCACTAATTGGGTTTTACCATTGATAGGATGTCTAGACAGGGAAATAGAAGACACGTTGGGAGTAGGAGTGCCGGTAGAGGTACAACAATTCCAATAGTAACTACACCAGCAACATCGATTGTAGGCGAGGAGTTCGCACACAAGATTGTAAGGATAGTAAGGGAGGCCCTAACTCGTAATGAGAGAGACGATAATCGTACCCTCAACCTTACTAACAAGTTTTTTCATTTTACCCACCCGAGTTTATAGGAGGGCCTGAGCCATGGAACGCAAACGATTGATTGGAGCAGATCACCAAGACTTTTGATATGCTTAGAGTCGAAGATGACGGGTTGATGATTAAACTAGCGAGTTTCCAATTGAGAGGAGACGTCGAGTATTGGTGGAAGTATGTTAAGACCACTATAACCACCACCTGGATTGCTTTCACCAAGGCTTTTTTGGCCAAATATTTTCCTCCCTCTGCACGGGAAAGATTGGGGACACAATTTGTTAAATTACGCCAAGGCAAATGTGACGCCCCAAAATTTGAGGACATCACAATAAAGTTTAAAACTTCGAATCCATTTTCTTAATTAAGAACTTCTAATCATTGTTGCCACCAAGTTTTCTATCATCCATTAATTAACAAAACATAAATTAAAAGTTCTTATATTACAACTCCAATCAAACTTAAAGCTTAGTCTTAGTACATTCATGAAAGAAAAACACAAATATAAAAATAAAAAATAAAAATAAAAATTAAACACTAGAGAAAAATTACATAACTCAGAAAAAAGGTTTGTGGGACATGGGCACACTGCAAGCTAACACAGGCTGAACATCGCCTTCCAAGACCTCAGTGTTTCCTTTAATTTCTTCGGTACCTAGCATAAAACGCCAAGGCAATGGGAATGCCAATGAGTGACAAGCTCAATAAGATACTACAACCCAAAAAGAACCACCCCGATAATAATACTCACAAATAATGAATACTGTGGAGTAACAGAGTAACCAACAACGTTTAATAAGCATAACAGGAATGCAATCAGTTGAAATAATAACAACAGATAATAAGAACAATGGCAAGCGGAAGCAGTAATTCATCATAAGGAAAATGCCAACTTTTCTTTTAAATTCTCATAGGTTTAGTTTATCAAGTAAGTCTAAGTGACTCTCCACGGAGCACTATTTCCACTCAACCGCTAAGCAATGGCCACGGGCAATTCTGACTCCCCCTTGGTCAAATATTCAAATGTTACTTGCTATAACTACCAATGATGCCCACACACCAGGGTTATGTCCTTGAGTCGTGACATTACGGTCTGCCCTAAGAGAACAGTCTATGTTGTGACACCCGCACCACCAACCTTATATCGCCTATACCCTGTGAGCCTTATTTTGTTTGGGAGTTAATTGTTAAGAACAGGTTATCCATGGATTGTTGTGGTTAGTGGTGTTGTACGGTGAGAGCAAGTTATAAGGCTTGAATGTGTCAAGTATAAGGGAATGTGAGACTTTAGGGTTTGTAGAATTGGCAAGTTATTTGAGAAGGTTTCGAGGGAGTGTGAGATTTGTATTTCGGGGCAATAAGAATGGTATTTGTGTGTGATGCTTAGTGTTTTGGTTTTGTTGGTTAGTGAGTTCATTGTGGTCCTATCGATTGCGATTATGGTAGTGTTTGTGTTGTGGTATTATTAAGATATTAGATGGAGTTTATGAATGTGAGGAGAATTTAGTGGTTAGATGCTAGAGGTATTCTTTAGGAGGAAGTAAGGTTGTGTTCTCGGGCGACGAGTGTGGTGTTGGTGAAGATTCTTTGGTGTTTGGAATTGTGTGATTGCCATTGACCATACTGGTCTTGTGTTTGAGATGTAGGGACATGCTTGCCACATAGATATAGGAGTGATGATTTTCTTCAGGAACCATGGGGGTATGGTCTAGTCTGGAGGAATCCGGGGTGATTCAAGAGATATAGAGGATTGCGTGCGGAACTTCATTTAGAGGAATGGTGTTGGGTGGCATGTTGGTGTTTGGTACCGAGTGTCCAGTTTTATCCAATTGGATAGTCAGTTATGGATGTTGGTGGTTATAAAGTTACATTACCTTTGGCTAGATTGAGCTGCAAGGGAATGAAATTCATTTAGAGTGAAGCTTGCGAGAATTGTTTCAGAGAACTAAAGCTTAGATTGACTACTGCTCCTATTCTTATCATTCCAGAACGTGGCCTGGGATATACCATCTATTGTGATGTCTCTAGAGAGGGGTTAGGATGTGTTTTGATGCAAGAGCGTAAGGTGTTAGCTTATGGCTCGCGCCAATTGAAAACTCATGAGAAGAACTACCCAACACACAATTTAGAGCTTGCCGCCGTTGTTTTTGCTTTGAAGCTGTGGAGACATTATTTGTATGGTGAAAAATTCGAAGTCTTCTCCGATCATAAGAGCCTTAAGTATCTATTCTCCGAGAAAGATTTGAATCTACATCAACGAAGGTGGATGGAATTTTTAGAAGATTACAACTTTGAAATACACCACCACCCCTGTAAGGCTAATGTTGTAGCAGATGCTCTAAGTAGGAAATCCATAAGTACTATGGCTAGTTTAGTGATGAGGAAATGGAAGATGATGAGAGATGCCTATGAATTTGACTTACAACTTCATGAATCTTTGGGACATGCTACCCTATTCAACACCATTGCACAACCCACCTTTGTTGTGCGAGTATTAGAAGCACTGCTGGGTGATCCAGAAGTGGATGTGATTAGAGAAAGAATCTCCCAAGGAAAAGAAGACAGGGGTCTGAATATTTATACAGACTCTAGTATTCGTTACCATAACCGGTTGCTTGTACCCACATCTTTGAGGGGTGAAGTTTAGCGGGACTTCCATCACTCATGCTTGGTCGTGCATCCGGGAGGCACCAAAATGTATCATGACCTCAGTCGACAATTCTGGTGGAGAGGTATGCAAAAGGACATAGCTTCATTCGTATCCAAATGTCTAACTTGCCAGCAAGTCAAAGCTGAGCACCAAAGAGCTGCAGGGCTGTTCCAACCTCTTGCAGTTGTTAAGTGGAAATGGGAGCATGTTAACATGGATTTTGTTATAGGCCTTCCAAGAACACAAATAAGTAATGACGCCATATGGGTAATTGTCGACAAGCTCACCAAATCAGCCCACTTCCACGGAGGATTCTATAGAGTTTCTAGCTGAACTTTATATTCGATAGATTGTTCATCTCCATAGGGTTCCATTGAGTATAGTGTTTGATAAAGACCCTCACTTTACAGCTAGACTATGGTAGAGTCTTCAGAATGCCTTGGGTACTCAGTTGAATTTCAGTACTACTTACTACCCACAAATTGATAAGGAATCTGAATGTACTATTCAAATTCTGGAAGACATGTTGAAGGCGTATGTGCTAGATTTTAATTGGTCTTTGGAGAAGCATCTACCCTTAGTTGAATTTGCTTATAACAATAGCTATCAAGCTAGTATCGAGATGGCACCTTTCGAGGCTTTATATGGGCGTCGATGTAGATCACCTTTGTGCAGGACCAAAGTAGGAGACTCACCATTACTGGGCCCAAAACTAGTTCGTGAGACTACGGAGAAAATTGCCCTTATTCGGAAAAGGTTAGTCACAGCTCAAAGTTGGCAGAAGAATTATGCAGACAGATGAAGATGAGCCTTATCCTTTTAGGTAGGTGACCATATCTTTTGATGATATCTCCTAGAAAAGGATTGATTAGGTTTGGTCAGAGTGGAAAGCTGTCACCTAGATTCATTGGTCCCTCCGATATCATTGAACAAATTTGCATATCGCCTTACATTGCCACCACAACTCTCCGGGGTCCATGATGTGTTTCACGTGTCTATGCTTCCCAAATACGAACCCGATCCCTCTCATATATTAGATTGGATAGAGATTGAGATAGATGAAGATGTGTCTTATGAAGAAAGACCAATCCAAATTTTGGATACTAGAGAGCAAGTTTTGAGGGGTAAAATAATTCCCTTAGTCAAAGTGTTATGGCACCATCATCGTAAGCTGAGGTCTGTGAGAAATATTTGGACTTGTTCTCAAATTTGTGATGTAATTGCCCTTTACTCTTACTTGTATATGATGAATTGAAAATGGACTATTATTTTTCCAAGTCT
Organism: Camellia sinensis; assembly: GCF_004153795.1. Taxonomy (NCBI): domain Eukaryota; kingdom Viridiplantae; phylum Streptophyta; class Magnoliopsida; order Ericales; family Theaceae; genus Camellia; species Camellia sinensis. Next base: position 837,405 of record NW_021024580.1, read on the forward strand.
CTCTTGTCCTTGTTTTGATTTTAAATTGACATGTCGTTTGATTGAGAGTTGCTAGAGATTGATAAATATGTTTTGTTGCCATACTTTGTTATTGGATTAGGAGTGAATGCTATTTCAGGGATGAAATTCCCTAAGGGGGAGGGATTATGATATTTTGTTCTAGGCGCCCGCTCAAGCGAAGGAAGTTACGCTCGAGCAGAGAATTGCAACTCTCAAAATCTCACGAGTTTACAAGCGGGTTGCTCGAGTGCAGGAAGTTGTGCTCGAGCGAAGAATGTTGGCTCCCAATCGTTTCACTATACCTCTGAAAAACTTCTAGGACTTGTCATTTTATGCTTGAGTGAAGGAATTGTCGCTTGAGCATTCCCTCCAAGTTTGTGTCTTACGCTCGAGCATCGGAAGTTGTGCTCGAGCGGTCTGCGCGACATCAGCAATTTAAAAAGGACATTATAGATCATTTCCTTACCTTTTTCTTTTCTACCTTCCCTCCTCTCTTCCAAAAACCCTATACCCTCACTCTAAAATACCTTCCATTTTGCTAAGATTTGGCCAAGATCGCCTATCAAAGAGTGAAAAAGACTTGAAGATCTTAGTTTTCTACCAATTGAAATTTGGATTTGCGAAGAATTCTCCTAGAAGCCTTGCTATCTTGCTTGATCATCGAGGTAGGGTCACCTCTAACCTTGTATTTCTTGTTTTTGAAGAAGTAATGGTGGTATTGTCATGGCTTAATATGAAATGTTGATGTTAAGTTGAAATAAACCCTTAATTTACATGAAGTTGATTTTCCCTCACTTTTAAATGAAATTTCCCAAACTCCTTTTTATCAAATATGCATATTATGGTAATGGAAACATGTGTAAGTGAAGAAGTGGAGAAAACCCCAAATGTAATAAAACCCTAATTTCAAATTTGGGTAGAGAATGGTATTTTAATTGAGTGTTTTCTTTAAAGTATTAGTATATTATGAATAACGAAAAAAATGAGATATATGGATATTATTGTGGAGATGGAATTGTGATTTGGGTAGTGGTTTCCATTGTATGTTATGTGATGTGGCATATTTGACAATGTTGAGTGTTTGATGATTAAATGGAAAATTGATGAAATGTGCATTGAGCATGAGCCCGGGTAAGAGTCGGTTTTGATACTATGTGAGTTGTGTTGGTACCCGCGCGGTAGAAATTAAAGGTGCCCAATTCCCTGTCTGGGCTTATCATTGGACAAATGTGAGAAAATGTTTTTGGATGTCCACTGGTCCTGTCATATTGTAGTCGGCAAAAGTAGAAAAACATATGATTTTGGGTGCCCACTTCCTATCGTATAATAGTTGGGAAATGTGGGGATGGTTTTTAAACAAAAGAAACTTGTGTTTTGACTTGGATTCTTACATGGGACTCATGGCCTATTTCCTTTTGATGTGATAATGAACAATGTGGGAATGCAAATGTGATTGTTCAATTATTATGGTGTTTACATGATTGACAATAATTACATGTGTACATATACTCCTTATTGTGTTTTGTCTCAATGATGTCACATGCTTATTCGAATAATTAAATACTTGCTTAAATGTATTCCTACTAGGCATATAGCTCAACCCTATTTTATTTTTCAATAATTGATGATACACCACATCCTTGATAAGTTTGGGAAGACCAGTAGTAGTCCAATTTGGGAAAGATTGGTTCGAGTATATTTTGTTGTTAATGTAGAAGGCATTGTACTTAGACTTTTGAATTTGTTTTGTTATTTTGTATGCCCTTGTGGCTTATTATTTTTGTAAGGCCATCTAGTTTATTGAAGAGGAAAGTGAACTCAGGGCGTTTTCGGAATGTAAATGTAGAATTGTAATCTTTTAAATCCTAGTTCAATGAGACAGATGACCTTTGAGGTATATTATGGTGTTTGTCTTGGTACGTTCCTGTACGTTTTAGCAGGGCGTTACACGAATGCACAAAACAGTGCGATACAAGTTAAATGCACAAAACTGTGTGATGCAAGGCGGTTGAACAAGACAGTGCGATGCAAGTTGAATGCACAAAATAGTATGATGCAAGTTGCACAAGACAGTGCGATGCAGGTTGAATGTAAAAAATAGCGCAATGCAAGTTGAATGCACAAACCAGTGCGATGTAAGTTACAGAAGATAGTGCGATGGAAGGTGAATGCACAAAACAATGCAATGCAAATTGAATGCACAAAACAGTGCGATGCAAGTTGCACAAGATAGTGCGATGCAAGTTGAATGCACAAAATAGTCCGATGCAAGTTACACAAGACATTGCGATGCAAGGTGAATGCACAAAATAGTGCGATGCAAGTTACACAAGACATTGCGATGCAAGGTGAATGCACAAAATAGTGCGATGCAAGGTGCATAAGACAGTGCGATACAGGGGAAAGATGTATGGTATGCAGAGGGAAATGAGCAATACATAGAGTAGTGCATCATGTACCTTATGAAATGAGTGTAGGGCAACTTGCCACAACTTAGTGAATGTAACTGAAAAACACTACGGAAGGTAATTCAACGAAAATCTATTATTTACAAGTATATAACAAAGTCAAGAACAGGAGCAACCAATCATGGAATTCACATCAACCAGAGTGCATGAGCATGCATGCAAAAAAGCACATGTATTAATTAGATGGAAGATGACAATCCCAAGAGAGTTTTGAAATGGTCGGAGATAATTTTTGAAAGCTGAATCATATCAAAATCATCTTGGGGGTGAGCTAGCTTAACCCAGGGAAAAATGCCCAACAAATGGTTGTGAGCAGACTAAGAGAAAGGTTGGATCCATGCCCCTTGTTCAATTGATGGCCCGATTAGATGTACTGAAAACTGCCCCTAGTGTCCAGTCTCTAGCCACCTTTTTTAACATTATGCAGGCCCGTGCGATGGGGATCATCAAATCCTAGAATGATTTCTCACATACACTGATTATGAATGCGATGCCCCTTGTATGGGTACTCTCAGCTCGTTTATGAATTCCATGTGTAGACTTGTTTTTGAGTTTGGAGTGAACATTTATGTATGGAATTTTGACCGTGCCACTCTGTTGAACTTTTGAGCGACAGACATGCTAGGGTGACTTGATGAAGAGCGCAGACCGAAACAAATACTGGGCATGACACAATAGAACTCATAATTGACCCAAAAGCAGAAAAACACTCAAGCTGACTGATCATTCATAGTGCCCCTAGTATTATTTATGCTCTCTTTAGAGCTCAATTTTGCAAAACCTGAGTTTCGATTCCCTTTCTTGTTGAAGTTAGAGATTCTACTGATAAGTTCAAGTATTGACAATTTCTTCACTTGTTGATTCAAGCTAGTTCTTTGTTATCCAATGCAAGTATGTGATATGCACAGTAGTCGATGGAGCTCATGGATCGATGCGAAGTTGACGACGTGAATTGGGCAAGATGATCGGGTCGAGATGGATAAGATGCACGGTTGAGACCGAACTTTAGGATGAAGTCGCCTATGTATCCCAAGAATGGAAATTAGGTCAACGTAGTTCATAGCTGAGTTTTACTCGGGTGTTAACACTCTCCTTTTGCGCTCTAACTTTTACCAAAGTCGCCCCTTTGGGTTTTCAACCTTGCAAGCTCTATCTGTTTGATTTCTCATTTTTCATGCTCTAACTTTTTCCTAGGTCGCCCTTTCAAGTTTTCAGCTTAGCGAGCCTTTCAAGGATAACGTTACAACATTAGTGGAACTGGTTTCCTCTTGATTTGAGCTTGGTTCTCCATTCTCTTGTGCATGTCTTCTTCCTTTCTTTAGCTTCATTTTCAAAGTTGGTTCTTCTTGCACTATGGTACCTCTTCGCCGTGGCTTCCCTGAATTCAAACAAAAGTTTCCTTCCTCATGGTTGATTGGATTTTATTCCAATGAATACCCCTGGCTTGATGGTTGGCTTCTCTTCACTTTTTTTTTTTCTTTGGTTTCTTTCTTTCTCTTTTTGGTTTCTTTTATCCATTTCTTTTTGAAGTAATGAAAACACCAGGGGGAGAAATTATATGATTGTAAGGTCTAAAAGCCGTTTTATACTTGCCACAATGATTGCCTAAAGATGAAGAGAATCCCCAGGATAGTGCACAATACCACGCACAATTCTAAATCTATCTTCACAAGCTTCGCAAAAGAAACAACTTAAAATTTTGAAATCATAAAGGACTTTGTGTAGACACCCCATTTTTGACCATCCCAAAGACTTGGACATCATCGTTTGGACACCCGATGATTTCGTATGTTCGTGTTCATTCTGAGCGCCTGAAGTTCTTGGTAGAGCACCTTGCCTTCGGGCCTCTCAACTTGTTTGTTTTGTGCTTGGTCCTGGGCCAAGAGTGTGTTGCTTCACTTTTGGAGGAGAGGTTGGCTTGTCAGCCATCTCCAATGTCCATCGGCCATGGCTTGTGCCTGCTGGCCATTAGTGGTGGCCGATCGGCCACACTGATGGCCGGTCGGCTACATTGACGGGCGGTCGGCCACTAATGATGGCCGACGGCCATTTTTCTCTTTTTTTAAGATATTTATTTGCCAGCTGTTGTTCACTGATGCTCATCTCCATACACGTGTATGGAGGGATGAATACAAGCCTTTGGCTTGTTTTTCTATCTATTGGGGGGTCTCTCCCCCATTTGAGAGGTTAGAAATTTTTGTGAGCAAAATTTCCTCTCTCTATAATCCTCTCTCCCTCTCTCCCTATTTTGTGCTTGAAAATGAGAATTCTCTACACATTTGCACTAAGACCCTTGACCAAACATCTTAATCTTGGAGCTGAGGTTCTTTGAGGCTTAGTTTGAGTTCTTAAGGCTGGTTTGGGCCTAGAATTGTGGCTGTGTTGTTGTGCTTCAAAGGTATAAGGCTTGCCTTTTTTAAGCTTTGTTTTAATCAATTGCTTGGCCATCTTTTTACACTGTTTTGACATAGTTTTTCAACCATAAAAAAAAAAATCTATTTTTAAGGTTTCAAAATGGTGGTTTAAGTCTTGTTGAGTTAGGGGGTTGTCTCCTCTTTTTGCTTTTTGGCTTGTGAAGCATTTTGTGCCATCTTTCAAAGCTTTTTGAAGCAACTTTTTGGGCTCTTGGTTTTGAGGTCCAAAATAGGAGGGGGTGGCCTCCCCTCCTTGTGTCTTGTTTGCAAGTGTAGATTGCCTAACATGTGAGCATGTTTTTCTACCTTTTTGTGACTTGATATCAGTATGTTTTAGGCTCTATTTTGGCATGATTTAACTCTGTTTTGAGCTGTCTTGGTCATATGAGCCTTGTCTTGCATGGTTGTAGTGCAAATGCCTTCACTAGCTTAGTGTTTCAAGGCCTCTAACATGTTTTGCTTGAGATGATTGCATGTTGTAGCATTATTTTACATGTGATTTCAGTGTATATAGCTCTGTCACACTCTCACTTCTTTCACTCTTTCATTACTTTTGAGAGTTGTGCTTTGAGCCTTGTTTGCAAGCTAGCATGTGAGCATGTTTTTCTAGCCTTTTATGCTTCAATCTCAGCATGTTTTAGCCACTGTTTTGGCATGTTTTAGCTTTGTTTTGAGCTGGTTTGGTCATTTGAGCTTGGTATTGCATGCCTCTAGTGTAGTGCTCTTCACTAGTTTAGTGTTTTTGGCTCTTCAATATGTCTCACATGAGTTGCTTGCATGTTGTAGAGTCTATTTGCATGCCATATCAGCACTGAAATGTCTGCAACCTCCCTCTATTCTTCACTTTTTTATTTGTTTTGAAAGTGGCCTTAAGTCCCTTGTTGGCTTGAGTGTGGAATTTAGGCTCTCATGCCTAATGGTTTTAACCCTTTCTTGAGGGTTCCTCCTAACCAACAACATGAGGCCTCTTTCATACTCAAGGCGCTTGTGGCTTACGCCCTTTTTCCAATTAGAGGACTTTCATTTTGGACTTAACCGATTAAAGAATGATTCGCTAATGTAAAATGTGTAAACAAAACATGACAAGCAAAACTTGAGCAAGTTAAGCATGTTGCGTTGCATTGCATGTGTTTGGATCGGACGTTAATCCAAACACAAGAAAAATGGGACGTTTCATAATCAAAGTGATGAAACGTGCCACTTTTTTTTGGTCGCCGTCACCCTTGATCATGCATGATAGGGTGGTGGTCCTTTAAGTCTTATTTGTGCATTCATTAAGCCTGTACAAGCTTGGTTCTTTGGCCATCATGCATTGAAAATGCTTGGTTGGTGGCTTGAGAGCCAAGTGCCATATTCCTTTGAGCGTAAGAAATGATAAGGAGGGTGGCAATACACACATTCCTTGAAAAATGCATTGCTTTGCCTCTGTTGCTCTCTGTTACAACAAAAACAGAAGTTTGGGAAAAGGGATGGCTGACCGGCCACCTAAAGTAGCCGACCAGCCACTTAAACTAGCCGACCGGCCAGTTAAGGTGGCCGACAGCCACTTTTTGTGCCAACTAGCCACCAGTCATTTTTTTGTGCAAAAGTGTTCTTGTGTTGGAGCAGAAGCAGTCTGGAAGTTGGTGTAATTTTTAGAGAGTAAAGCGAGTGCAAACAGAGGCAACCGATGGCAAGGTGATGGATTTTCGGGAGGAAGCAACCGAGCATGCATACATCCCTTATCCATCGAGGCCGTTTAACTTCCTTTATTTAAATGTTAGTTAGCGTAGCTAATTGTTCAATTCAAGTGTTGTAATTAATAAGTTTAATTTGGTTTGTAATATTTTAGCTAGCTTAGAATAGTTAGTTAATTTATTTCAATTGTGTTGTAATAATTAATTAGCTAGAATAGTTAATTAGTTGATTTGTAATAATTAGCTTAGTTTAGTGTAGCATAGCTTACTTATTCTGACCCTCCTTTCAGAGGGCATAATGTTGTAATAAGCGTGTGTGTGTGTATGCATGTCTTCCAACTCCACTTCTTTCTCCCTTTTACTTAACCGCTTTTGATGGTTAGTTTAGGGTCATGTTTTGATTAGCATACCTTATGCTTGCATGTTTTCATCATTCATTTGTCTTGCATGCACCGAGGCTTGGCGCATCATTCAAATTGTATCGTATTTCAATACTTCTTTGAATACGTGTATCAAATTGTTGCATTCATATGCCATATTAGTAGCCGAGCCTATTAATTCCATATTGCATGTGTTGCATTAGGCATCTTGCATAGTTAGGATCATGCGTCTTTCTAACTAGCTTTTGTTTTGGCTTGGAGTACACTGTAAGTTTTACACTTTAGCATACTTGCATGAGTGTGAGTGTTGCCATGTTTCACATGCTTACCATGAGGCTATGTGCTTACTTGTTAAACTGCATGAATGTCCAGGGATGAAGGCTTTGTTGCTTGAATTGGAACAATTCGATGATTGTGAGTTTTAAGCCCACTTTACGAAGTGGCAAATCATGTTTTTAAGCCCACCTGAGGGTTGCAAATCCGCGTTTTAGCCCACTTGAGGGTGGCAATTTCAAACCATTTTCGAAAACAAACATGAGTTGTTTTGTTCCAATTCTTGCGATTTAGTCTATATTTGATTGTGTGTGCGTCGCATAATAAGGTTAGCTAAATAATCGGAATAAGAACACATGAGGTTTATAAAACAACATATCATGTTAGTAGAGGCCGATCTTTGATCGAGCGAGCGAGGGTGCTCATTTCAGGACCATCCCCTCTTGTACCTAAGTTCCCGTGCTAAGGAAACTTTGGTGATGACGGACACGTGGCCTTTGGCATGAGTCAGGGTTTCCTAAATTTTTCAAAAATAAAACATTTAGGTGGCGACTGTGTAATTTGGCAAAGCAGTCCAGTTTTGGCATTATTTGATTCAAAAGCTGATTTTCCAAAATGATTTGTGAGATCAGATTCAGAACCGTGACAGGAGTCCAAACTGTAGGACCAATTCGAGCCTTTCCGATAGGGGGCGAGCGAAGAAAGTCGAGTCCACACTTTGCAATGATAATTCAGAATCCACTCAAACCATTTTGGGGATCCCTCTCAACACTCGAACTTACTAACAGAATATCATTCAAAAAACAAATTCGAAGCTTTTCTATTTTCAAAAGGTCACACATGCATTACTGTAGGCACAATAAAATGATCAAAAACTTGTCTACCACTTTCTAATGAAAAACTAAAAAAGACATATGGGTACACGAGAGCAACTCAAAAGAAAAAGACTCAACTGATGCAATGACACAAGAAAAGACAAAGAAAATAAAACTTAATACACAACTCAACTATTTACAGGACACAACTCAAAGCAAAATCAGCATCTTTGAGACAAAAGGGGTTTTCACACTCCAGGTCCATCTGCAGAATTCAAAAAAACTTCAAGTAGCCCACGGGAGGGTCCAAACTTGCCTTCAATTCAGCAATATTAACATCCACACCCAGTAGGATTGATAAACTTTCAAATTGGGTCTCGCAGATGGAGCCTACCTTGGTAGTCCCTACATATCTCCTTGACCGTGCTGGCTAAGGTCAAGGTTGCTTGTTGTCAAGCCATGGATGGGATTTATGTTATGAATGGCAATATATTACAGTTAGGGGGAAGGTTATTGACAACTTTGGGGATTTCAGGTGGGGTGATGACCTTATTGTCAATTAAGTCTTGAATTTTGTGGCGAAGGCGAAGGCGAAAGCAACAGTCTGTATGATGACCGTACTGCTGATGGAATGTGCAAAATTGGGTAGGGTCATGTCTAGGTGGGAGAGAGGTAGGGAGAGATTGAGGATTGAGAGGTTTGCAATACATTTTCTCTATCAGTACCTTCAAGGTGCAGGTTGGGCTCATATGGAGAATGGCAAAGGTTCATTTTTGGAAGGAAGAAGATTAGTTTTAGAAACATTGGCAAATGGGTTGGCGGGTGTTGGCTGGGTATTCATGGGTTTGGGACTGGAATCAGGATGGGTGTTTCTGGTGAAGCATCTATCCTCATTGTTCGACCTTTCCTTGTTTGCCAACCTATGATTCAATGTACCTCTAGTTTGGCTTTTCACATTGAATTCGTCCATAGTAACCCTTATTTGAGCATTAGTATGTTGAGTGGCGAAAGTTTCATCCATAACCCTTTTAACAATTGCAAGAACTTGCCTTTTGTTCAGGCCTTTGGTCTTTAGAGCTTCAATATCCCATCGGAGATGTGCTCAAAGATCAGTAATTACCCCTGACTTATTTTGGTGACTTGCTTCTACCTTGTCAAAGAGTTGGACAGCTATATCTGGGTTGAACATTGTGTCCAACTAGGCTACCCTTCTATTGTCACCACCAATCTTCATTCCAGTTTCGATTTTGGGTTGGCCCATTCCTCTTTCATCTTGTCCCAAGATTGGAGAATTCTTTAACGGGATCGAAACCCCAAATGTTAAATATGTCACTGTTTCTTGAAGCTCTTCAATCATTCTCAACATCTCAACAATAGTGGGTTCAGCCATTTGGCGCTCTTGGTGTATCCGAACCGGATTGGGTGTATCCATCACGCACAAATTGATGTTTTAAAAAATGAACACCTCTAGCTTGGGCAGATGGGATGGAGTGATGTATATACTAGTGTGGTGGCTAAATAAAAAAGCTACAATTTAGAGCCAATTGCAAGTCGGCTCTTACCAGTTGACTAACTGTGGCCCACCTCGGCCGAGTAAGCTCACTTTTATAGCCGGGTATGTTACGGATCATATGGCATAAATAAGGGCCTAGCTGTGAGGGCAGGGTTTCCATAAATCAGAAGGTGAGCGCTGGAAGAGTATTATAAAAGGAGGAACATCAGCTGGAAGAAAGGTATGTAAAAGAGGATAAGATAACTTGCAATAGAAGTAAGCTTGAGAGAATACTAACATGCCCGTCGGAGTGCTAATTCCAGCACCCTCGACCAGAGTGTTCATTCCTTTCAGGTAGCTTCCAGTGGATCAAAGAGTGTCTACATGGATTGGAGAGTATTTCTGAACCACTTCTCCACAATTGGCGCCATTTGTGGGAATGCTCAAGTGCATCCATGGCTGGCGTAACAAATGATCCTTCGGTAGTTGTTGATGATGTTACGCCAAAATATGACATCACTCCAAGAAACATGCTTGGATCAGAGAATATCTCCATGCGACGGGTCTTGAACTTCGACCCAGTAGCTCAAACCTCTCCTTCAACTTCTATACAAGAGACTGTGCAGACGATCATAGATCAAGCAAAGCGAAATGAACAACGTCTGGAAAATATGATGGCTGAGAACGAGCGGAGCTAACCAAATCCTAACAGGCCGCACAACATGACCGGGGTTGATCCCCAGAAAAGAAGGTTGATCAACGACGTCGACTTCGGAAACATGATAATGGCAGTGATTCTGACTCACCATTGTAGGAACCTAGAAAGAAAGGACAAGTCGATGTATCCAACTCATTCGAAGGAAGTCCATATGTACGGCACAGGCGAGGGAAAGGCAGTGATGATTCGGATGAAGAAGACAGGCACGGCGCTTTCGTACGACGCATTGCAAGGGTCGTGCTACCTAAAAAGTTCAAGGCACCGACATTCGCCCTATATTACAGAAAATTAGATCCCACTGACCATATTCGTCATTATAAACAAGTGATGATGTTGCATGTTGATGATGAAGCCCTCATGTGTCGAATGTTTCCAAGTAGCCTGGGACTGTTGGCCGTTAGATGATACTATAAACTGGAGCCAGCGTCAATAAGAAGCTTTTATCAACTTCAAAAATCCTTTAGGGCAAGATTCATCACCAACAACGTTCAGCCAAAGCAAGCCGACTCTCTCTGAGCAATGCAAATTAAACTAGAAGAGACCCTTCGTGAGTATTCGGCACGCTATTAGGAATGTTTCATTCTGGTGGATGATGCCTGCAGTGATTCCATGGCCATTATTGCCTTTAAGATGGGATTACATCCTGATAGTCCTCTCCACAGTTTATTGACCAGACGGCCTCCCAAAACAGTTTGGGCGCTAATGAAGAAAGTTGAAGAATACTGTAAGGTGGAAGACAATGCCCTGCGCGTCAAGGCCGGACATAAATTCGTTAAGTTGACTCCATCTGGTCTAGTTCAACCGATAAGCACTATGTCATCAAGGAGTCCCGAAACTCAGACTCGGGCTAAATGAGATAAAAGGCGTGATTCACGACATTCAAGCGATCAATGTTCGCACCGTTCGAACAAACAATATCAAGTTGATAGCAGGCGCACAAGATGTTCGGACAAGAAATATACGGAATTGGCAAAGCCGATTAGTAAGATCCTGTCCAAAATCCAACATTTTTCATTCTTTAAATGTCCTTCTAAGATGATGGGGCCTCCTGATACAAGGAGAAGGGATAGGTGATGCGAATATCATAAGGACCATGGCTACGATAATGACAGCCGTTATGCACTGAAGGACCACCTGGAGGAATTGGTACAAGATGGCCGACTGGCGCAACACATCCGAAAGAACAATCCATCAAACACGGTAGCCCTACAGGCGGATTCACCTCAAATTGGTGTAATTCACATGATATATAGCCCACCATCGTTAGCCGAGGTACATACAATTCAGTTACAACCTAGCCTGCCCAAGCCAATCACACCAGCCAAATGGTCCCATGAAACTAGGAGGATTAGCTTCGATGACACCAACTTAGATGGAGTAACTCTCCTCCACGCCGATCCCCTCGCCATCGAGCTACGCGTGAACAGATTCATAGTTGAACGTGTTCTCATCGATTAGGGAAGCACTTTGGAAATAATATATTACAAGATGTTTGTTAAACTTGGCTTCACTGACTCAAATTAGTTGCCAACCGATTACCAATTGTTCGACTTCAACGCCAACCCCGAGTATCCCTTGGGTAAGGTCACACTACTAGTACGGGCGGGTACCAGATTAGTAGACGTAGAGTTTCTTGTTGTCAAACTCCCGTCACCATACAATCTCATCATGGGAAGGACTTCGTTGCATACTATGCAGGTTGTGCCGAACACCTAACCATCAACTACTCCGCTTTCCAACTGAGTATGGCATCAAGCAAATTCGGGGTTCTCGGAAATCGGCACAGGCATGCTATCTTATTGCTGCTGCAAGGACGCCAAAGGAACTAGAAGTGAATTCAATTGAAGTACCGCATTGGGAGAGCCACGAGGACATTGGGAAAATCCACAGTGAAAAGGCAACTAAAGACCTTGATCGGATCAAAATCAATGGGAGTCCTGACAAATTCTTCATGATCGGCACCACCCTGAACAAAGTTGATAAACGCAAACTGGTATCCTTCTTACTTAGCAACCTCGAAGTGTTTGTGTGGACACCATACGAGATGCCGGGGGTGGATCCAGTTATGGCCCAGCACCGTTTAAATGTTGATCCAAAATTCAAACCAATCATTCAGAAAATCGGCGGTTAGCTGCAGAGCATGCTTCAGCCGTTGTTGAAGAAGTTGACAGATTGATTAATGCCGGGGAAATTCGTAAAGTAACTTGCTCCACATTGTTGTCCAATTCCGTGGTTGTAAAGAAGAAAAATGGATCTTGGTGCATTTGTGTGGATTTCATGGATTTGAACAAGGCTTGTTCTAAGGATTGCTTTCCTCTTTCCAGAATCGACCAACTCGTAGACGTAATGGCACATCATCAATGCATGAGCTTCTTGGACGCGTATAGAGGTTATCACCAAATTGCCACACCTCTGGAGGATCAAGAAAAGACTGCATTCCTCACCCCAAGGGAAACCTATTGCTACAAGGTCATGCCCTTCAGGCTAAAGAATGCGGGGGCAACTTACGAGAGACTAGTTACGGCTATGTTCAAGGAACCTCGGCTGCACCATGGAAGTATACATCGATGACATGGTGGTGAAATCAAAGGAAAAGCACGCCTATCTAGCCGATTTAGTGGAGACCTTCGGCATTCTACGAAAGTACAAGATGAAACTGAATGCCTCGAAATGTGCATTTGGCATCGAATCCGGAAAGTTTCTCAGCTATATTGTCAACCATCGCGGAATAGAGGCCAACCCAAGATAGATCACAACAATTCAAGAACTCGACTCCCCTTGGTCGGTCAAAGAAGTTCAAAAGTTGATGGGAATGGCTGCTGCCCTCAACAGGTTTATCAGCCGTTCCTCAGATCGTTGCCCACAAATCTCTCATACACTTCGGCAGGGCAAAGCATTTGAATGGACCCTGTAGACACCCCATTTTTGACCATCCTTAAGACTTGGACGTCATCGTTTGAACACTCGGTGATCATCCATGTTCGTGTTCGTTTTGAGTTCTCGGGGGTCTCGGCTACGCGCCTTGCCTTAGGATCTCTCGACTTGCTTGTTTTGTGTTTGGTTTTGCACCAAACACTTGTTGTTTTGCTTTTGAGGGCAGAGAATGGCTTGTTGGTCATCCCCACACCTCACCGGCCATGGTTTGAGGCCACTGGCCCTGTTTTGTTGCTACCGGCCATTAGTGATGGCCGGTCGGCATTCTTTATGGTCGGCTTGAAATGCAGATTTTGCCACCTTCAGGTGGGCTTAAGAAAAGATGGTTTTGCCACTATCTAGTGGGCTTAAAACTCACAGTTAATGATTTGTTCCAATCCAAATAACCCAACCTTCACCCACAGGCATTCAGGCAGTTATATCACATAAGCACATAGCCTCATGGTAAGCATGCTATTTATGGCCGTCACTCACATGCATGCAAGGATGCTAAAGCATAAAACTCACCGAGTACTCCAAGCCAAAAAAGAAGCTAATTAGAAATCTATGCATGATCCTAATTATACAGAAGTGCCTAATGCAACACATGCAAAAATGCAACTATAGCAGGCTCGGCTATTCTAAACCTGGCATATGAAATGCTACAGTTAACATGTATTCAATTTGGAATTGAAAATACAATGCAGTTAGTATGATGCGCCGAGCCAGGTGCATGCAAAACAGATGAATGATGCAAACATGCTGTCATACTGTATGCTAATCGAAACATGCCCTAATCTAACCATCATAAGCGGGTAAATAAAAGGGAGAAAGACGTGGGGTTGGAAGACATACAACACACACACGCACACTTATTACAGTTGTGCCCTCGCGCAGAGGGTCTGAATAAATAGTACAGTCCGAATAATACAGTCCGAATATAAACAAATTCCTAATTAATTTACAAATTAACTAAGAAAGCTATAAACTGGCGTGCAAGCCAGGGACTGCCTTGACTCTGATGAATGATGCATGTCTGGGCTGCCTTGCGCGGAAATCCACTGGGATGCCCCAATTAGCCTCTGTTTTGCAATTATTCTTGGAAAGCGCGCCAAACTCCGGAAGGCTGCAGATTCTTGATTTGCTGCAACAGAGAGCAGGAAAAGGGCATAGCAATGTATCTTCACAAATGTATGCATGCCTCGATCCTCGTGCCACCAATCACGCATCTCGATGCATGATGGCCGAGGAGTCGAATTGCACAACTCAATATGGAATGAATGCTCATGAAAACAAAACAAAAACCTAACTCCATCATGGATAATCCGGAGTGTCGGTGACTGGGGAATTGAGACACGTTCCGTCACTCGGAGTACGAAACGTACCTCGTTTCCCGTGCTCGGGCTAACTCCTACCCCAAGCACAATGCAATATGCATGACATGTGTGAAATGCGACTAAGATACAACCTAGCATACACAATGCTATGAAATGGCATACACGATGCACGAGATAACATGGCATACACAATGCTCTAACATACAATCTAGCATACACAATGCTATGAAATGAAATGGCATACACAATGCATAATGGACTTACACCAACATGAGTAGACCTCAGCCACACTCACACAGGAGGCCATCAGATGAAGATGAGACAACTCGGAATGCGTGCACACATGCACGCAAACCGAGGACCGATCCTAAGGCAGAAAATGCCACTCTAACAAGGCATGGCAAGGCATGGAATATGGCATACAAGCGTGCAAATTTCAGTACTAAAATATGCCCCGAAACAGTCGCGAATCATAAAAGCATGGCTCCCGATGCATGAAATGAAACCGAAATGCAAAACCAGGCCTATGCATTGGCCTACAGCTATACAAAACATGAATCATTTGGATATGGAATGTAAATACAGATTCAAGGCAGCCCCAAAACAAGCATGTTTTCAGTTCTAAGTGAGGCCAAACAGCAAACACAAGTAGGGCAAAACTAGCATGCAAAAATAGCCCTAAATGTGAGATAAAGAAGCAACTCACAGCTGCTGACCCCAAACAGATTAGGGCCCTTCAACAATGTTGAAGAGGGGTCCAAAATATGGTCTTTTACAGTTCTGAAAAGAGCCCAAAAACAAACACAAGTATGGCTAAGCTCTCATGCAAGAAATGGGCCAAAAGATGGACAAAGAAGCAAGTGAAGGTTGCTGGCCTCAAACACAAGAGGGCCCTTCAACAAAGTTGAAGAGGAACCCAAAACATGGCATTTTACAGTTGATGGCCGGACCCAAAACAGTATGCAAGAATGCTCAAAATGCTATGCAAAAAAAGGCCAAAAAGAGAGATATAACACAAAGTATATAAATGATGCCTCAAACAGTAAAATACCCTCAATGAAACATGAAGAGGGGGTCAAAATAAGACTGTTTTTAGTTCTGAAAAGAGCCCAAAAACAGAAGCATCCGAGGCTAACAAATCATGCGAAAATATGGCCAAAAGAGAGATATAAAGGCAAGTAATGAATAGAAGCCTCAAACAGTGATGCGCCCTTCAACAACATTGAAGAAGGGCTCAAAATAAGCTCCTTTACAGTTTATGACATGCCTCAAAACAGATTATACATAAGCCAAAAATACTACACAAGATAATGGCATACAAGAGGGATAATGAAGCAAGTGCAACAAGGAGGCCTCAAACAGTGAGAGACCCTTAAACAAAAGTGAAAAGGAGCTCAAAAAAATGCCACTTTCAGTTAGGGCCGGAGCTCAAAACAGTAAGCATGTATGGCTAAGAAATGATACAAGAATAAGCTCAAAAGAGTGGGAATGGTACTCACCCTTGAAGACCAAACTTTGGTAGCTTCTTGGACCAAAATGCAGCACTCCTAAGCTCTGGAGAACACCCTCAAACTGCTGGAATGGAGGATGGAAGGGTAGGGCTATGGGTTGGTGAAGAAATGGTGTAGGGCTAAGGGTGTTTTAGCTTGGAAAATATAGAGAGGGAGAGAGATACACAGCTGGGAGCTGCTGGTTTTATAAGCAAAAGAGTTAAAGAAGATGGGGGGGAAAAGGGGGGGAAAGCAATTCAAGTTTCCCCCCCAAAAAGGCCAAAAAGTGGGATATAAAGGCAAGTGGTAGCTGCTGGACCCAAATGGCCGAGATCCTTTCAACAAAGTTGAAGAGGGGCTCAAAACAAGACATTTTTTAGTTTATGACCAAGTCCGAAACAGCTCACAAGTAAGCCTAAAATACCGTGCAAAAATAGGCCTAAAAGAGCGTTAAAGAAGCAAGTGATAGGAGGAGATCTCAAACAGCAAAATGTCATTAATAAAACATGAAAAGGACCTCAAAATATGACTATCTCTAGTTTAGGGCAGAGCCCAAAAATGCAGAATGAAGGTTCAGGAGCCAAAACACGCAGTTCGGGGCCCCGAAAGTGGGCTGTTAGGCATCGGAAGTGGTGTCCGACCACGAAGTTGGTCTCTCAGACCGCAGTGTCCCTCAAAAGGGAGTAAATAAGATGCATGCCAAAAACTGGAGCAAGCGGAGGTGGTTAACCGGTCCCGAACCGAGGCACACGGCCAACGGCTCCGAATAACCGGAAACCGGACTCCAAACGGGCAAAACGGCCTACGACCACGAAACGTAGCCTACGGCCATTGAGAGATGATTTACGAGACCTCCCCCTCCCTTTGGGAAGAGAAAACAGAGAAAACGGAGCCTAGTTCGCAAACCGAGGCAAAGCACAAAAGAGTCCGGAAGTCCGGAGGCAAGGTTCGCAGCCGAGACTCTAAAACTTCTGAACGAGCACAAAATGCAATATCACCGAGCGCTCAACTGGTGACATCTGAGTCTTAAGGTCGGTCAAAAAGGGGATGTCTACAGTTGCCCCTCTTTGACAGAACTCGAAAGTCACACGTGACGGGAGTGAATGTCAAAGCCCAGAGACGACCCATTTTTGACAAGGCCGAAGACTTAGACAAACAGGCAAGATAACAAAGATGTGCCCGCAGGCAGGGGCAAAATGCAACATGATACGCAGGAAGATTTTGATAATTGGACTTATATGCTACGCGAAGCCGGTTTGAAAATTGGACTTATACGCTACGCGAAGCCGGTTTGATAATTGGACTTATACGCTACGCGAAGCCGGACATCACTCATGATCATGCAAAGAGAGCTGTAATGAAGCAATTATGCGAAATAAATGCAACATTTTAAGCGAATGCTAGGCAAGCAAGTAAACTCGAGCCAAACTACACCTCGTGCAGAAAGGATGTAAAAAAATTATGGAATTCTCACTGCGAATACAGTGTGCATGTGTGATAGATACACAGAGCGAACGCGTGTGATTGATACACAAAGTAGCCATAGTGTGAGTGTGTGTGATTGATACACAAAGTGGGCAAAGCGAGTGTGTGATAGATACACTATTTGAGCAAAGTGTAATTGATATACAAAGGGTGAAGTGAGCAAAGTGTGATGGATACACTAAAGGTGAACACAAAGTGTGACAGATGCACTTAGTGAACAAAGTATGATTGATATACTAAATGTGAACACGAAGTGTAATAAATGCACTTAGTGAACAAGTATGATGCATATACTAAAAGGGAACACAAAGTGTGATAGATGCACTAAGTGAGCAAAGCGAGTGTGTGATAGATACACTATTTGAGCAAAGTGTAATTGATATACAAAAGGTAAAGTGAGCAAAGTGTGATGGACACACTAAAGGTGAACACAAAGTGTGACAGATGCACAGCTATGAGGGTGTAGACATCCCATTTTTGACCAACCTTAAGACTCAGACGTCACCAGTTGAGCGCTCGGTGATATTGAATTTTGTGCTCGTTCAGAAGTTTTAGAGTCCGGCTGCGAGCCTTGCCTCCGGACTCTTTTTGTGCTTTGCCTCGGTTTTGCGAACCAGGCTCCGTTTTCTCTGTTTTCTCTTCCCAAAGGGAGGGAGAGGTCTCGTAAATCATCTCTCAATGGCCGTAGGCTACGTTTCGTGGTCGTAGGCCTTTTGCCCGTTTGGAGTCCGGTTTCTGGTTATTCGGAGCCGTTGGCCGTGTGCCTCGGTTCGGACCACTTAACCACCTCCGTTTGCTCCAGTTTTTGGCATGCATCTTATTTACTCCCTTTTGCGGGACACTGCGGTCCGAGAGACCAACTCGTGGTCGGACACCACTTCCGATGCCTAACAGCCCACTTTCGGGGCCCCGAACTGCGTGTTTTGGCTCCCGAACCTTCATTCTGCATTTTTGGGCTCCGACCCAAACTTGAGATAGTCATATTTTGAGTCCTTTTCATGTTTTATTAATGACATTTTGCTGTTTGAGATCTCCTCCTATCACTTGCTTCTTTAACGCTCTTTTAGGCCTATTTTTGCACGGTATTTTAGGCTTACTTGCGAGCTGTTTCGGACTTGTCTAAACTAAAAGTGTCTTGTTTTGAGCCCCTCTTAAACTTTGTTGAAGGGCCTCTCGGCCATTTGGGTCCAGCAGCTACCACTTGCCTTTATATCCCACTTTTTGCCATTTTGGGGGGAAACTTGAATTGTTCCCCCCCCCCTTTTTCCCCCCTCTTCCACCCTTCTTTGTCTATATAACAGCAGCTCCAGCTCTGGTTTAGGGGTTACAAAATTTCCCTCTAAGGCCCTTGCATTAATCTCTCTCCCTCTCTATATTTTCCAAGCTAAAACACCCTTAGCCCTACACCATTTCTTCACCAACCCATAGCCCTACCCTTCCATCCTCCATTCCAGCAGTTTAGGGTGTTCTCCAGAGCTTAGGAGTGCTGCATTTTGGTCCAAGAAGCTACCAAAGTTTGGTCTTCAAGGGTGAGTACCATTCCCACTCTTTTGAGCTTATTCTGTATCATTTCTTAGCCATACATGCTTACTGTTTTAGCTCCGGCCCTAACTGAAAGTGGCATTTTTTTGAGCTCCTTTTCACTTTTGTTTAAGGGTCTCTCACTGTTTGAAGGCCTCCTTGTTGTGCATGCTTCATTATCCCTCTTGTATGCCATTATCTTGTGTAGTATTTTTGGCTTATGTATAATCTGTTTTGAGGCATGTCATAAAACTGTAAAGGAGCTTATTTTGAGCCCTTCTTCAATGTTGTTGAAGGGCGCATCATCATGTTTGAGGCTTCTATTCATTACTTGCCTTTTATATCTCTCTTTTGGCCATATTTTCGCATGATTTGTTAGCCTCGGATGCTTCTGTTTTTGGGCTCTTTTCAGAACTAAAAACAGTCTTATTTTGACCCCCTCTTCCATGTTTCATTTGAGGGTATTTTTACTGTTTGAGGCATCATTTATATACTTTGTGTTATATCTCTCTTTTGGCCTTTTTTTGCATAGCATTTTGAGCATTCTTGCATACTGTTTTGGGTCCGGCCATCAACTGTAAATAATGCCATGTTTTGGGTTCCTCTTCAACTTTGTTGAAGGGCCCTCTTGTGTTTGAGGCCAGCAACCTTCACTTGCTTCTTTGTCCAATCTTTTGGCCCATTTCTTGCATGAGAGCTTAGCCATACTTGTTGTTTGTTTTTGGGCTCTTTTCAGAAACTGTAAAAGACCATATTTTGGACCCCTCTTCAACATTGTTGAAGGGCCCTAATCTGTTTGGGGTCAGCAGCTGTGAGTTGCTTCTTTATCTCACATTTAGGCATATTTTGCATGCTAGTTTTGCCCTACTTGGTGTGTTTGCTGTTTGGCCTCACTTAGACTGAAAACATGCTTGTTTTGGGCTGCCTTGAATCTGTATTTACATTCCATATCCAAATGATCATGTTTTGTATAGCTGTAGGCCAATGCATAGGCCTGGTTTTGCATTTCGGTTTCATTCATGCATCGGGAGCCATGCTTTTATTGTGATTCGCCGACTGTTTCGGGGCATATTTTAGTACTGAAATTTGCACGCTTGTATGCCATATTCCATGCCTTGCCATGCCCTTGTTAGAGTGGCATTTTCTGCCTTAGGATCGGTCCTCGGTTTGCGTGCATGTGTGCACGCATTCGAGTTGTCTCATCTTCATCTGATGGCCTCCTGTGTGAGTGTGGCTGAGGTCTACTCATGTTGGTTGGTAAGTCCATTATGCATTGTGTATGCCATTTCATTTCATAGCATTGTGTATGCTAGATTGTATGTTAGAGCATTGTGTATGCCATGTTATCTCGTGCATCGTATATATGCCAATTTCATAGCATTGTGTATGCTGTGTTGTATCTTAGTCGCATTTCACACATGTCATGCATATTGCATT
>NW_021024580.1:857873-944868 GCF_004153795.1 Camellia sinensis
CGTGTATGGAGGGATTTCCTTCTTGCTTAGCTTGTTTTGTAAGCTTTGCAAGATTGGAATTCCTATAAAGGGAGGGCTTCTCCTCCCTCCTCAAGGGTTCCAAAAAGTTCTAGAGGTCTGATATTAGGGTTAGAGAAGTCCTATATCTATCTATCTCTATATCTCCCTCTCCTTGCATATTTGTGTGTGTTAAAGGTTGTTTGTTCTTAGTTTTGCACTAAGACACCTAGTATTACTCCATACCTTGGTTGCTGAGGTGCCAAAGGGTTGTTTTTGGAGTTTTTGAGCTGGTTTTGACCTAAAGAGGCTGCTGGAGTGGTCTTCTTGAAGAAGGTCTTCAAGGGTAAGAACCTTACCCCTTTATTCCCCATTTTTGCACAAGCTTTTGACCTATCTTGCATCTGTTTTTAAGCTTAGTGTATAACTAATAAAAGTTCTGTTTTTACTTTCTTTTGATCTTTGTTTAAGGTCTCTTTGAGGTTTGGGGTTGCCCCCCCTCTAAGGCCTTGTTAGGCCTTGTTTTAGGCCATCTATTTTGGCCCTTGCTTTAGTCTTTGCAAGACCTCTTTACCACTGAAATCCAAAGGATTTTCAGTGGTGGAGAGGTAGTTTTGGTGTCCTAAATGGGAGAGGGTCATCCCCTCTCCATGTTGTCTTTGATGCTCACACGAATGGCTTGTGTTGTAGCTTGTATGCCTAGCTTGCTTTAGCTCCATTTCAATGCATATTAGGCTTTGTTTTGCCATGATATAGCACTGTTTTAAGTTGGTTTAGACACACCATGCATGCTTTGCATACTTGTCTTGTAATGCCATGAAATTGCCTTAACATGCATCATGATGTACCATGACTTTCTAGCATGATTTTGGCTTAGCTTTGTGAAGTTTTTATGCATGTTTTGGTATGCTTAAGGTCTGATTTTGGTTGTTTGGGTCATCCATGACTTGCTTTGTATAGCTACCATGCAACCTAGCTTGTAGGCTTTGAGTATTGGAACCTTTAGCATGCTTTACTTGCATTATTTTAGTGACTTGGAGTCACTTACCATGTCATTTCAGTCCATATGGCATGCTTGTTTACTCACAATTGATGCTTCTTTAATGTCTTAAAGAGTTTGTGTTTCATGCTCCATGTTTGTGCCATTGTGTATGCCATCATGTGTAGGCATTTGGGATGCCATCTAAGTGTGTCTTTGGCCTTGTTTTGGTCTGCCTTGGGACTATTTTGAGTCCCTTTGGCCCTTTGAGGCTTGGTTGGCATGGTCATGGCTTGAGCCTCTTGGCTAGCCTTGAGCCTTGGACCTTGTTGCATGCTTTGCTTGATTTGTTTAGTTGGATTGGCACTTTTTCTAACATGATTTTAGAGCTTACAATGTATGCCATTTGTCCATGTTTGTTCCTTTTGAGTGTGCTTAAAAGTTGCCTCTTTATGCTTAAGTATTGGACCATGTATGCATGCATGTTTGTATGTACATTTGCCTTCATTTCCTTGGCATATTGGCCACTGTTTTGGACCTATTAGAGACCTATCCATCTTGGTGTAAGTCCATCCTTCGCATGTTGTTGCATGCTCACCTTGCGTGTTGTTGCATACTTGGCCTATCGCATGTTGTCGCATGCTTGAATCACATTGCATTTGGCATGCATTTTCTTTGTTAAGTTGCCTTACATGCTTCCATGCTAAGTCCCCTTTACCTATTGTTGCATGTTTGTCATTAGCATGGTTGTTACATGCCTCACATGTTTGTTTGCTTAGGTTGTGTGCTTAGTACACATTGCTTGTTTGCATGTTCTTGTTGCATACTTAGCTTGCATGCTTAGGATGCATAACATTGTGCATATCATGCATGCCTTGCCTCTTGATCAAGCATGATAGAGGTTGGGTCCTTTATGTGTTTTGTGTGCATTCCATTTGACATTGAAATTGTACACTTTGGCCGCTTGGACCATGATGCATTGAAATGCGTGATTGGTGGTCCGAGGGTCGAGGACCAAACTCCCTTGAGTTCATAACATGATGGGGAGGTTGGTTGTGCAAACATTTGCTTTAAAATGCATTGCCATGCCTTGTCTATCCTCTGCTGCTGTCAAAACAGGGTTCTGCAGGAAGATATGGTCGACCGATCATTTTCAGTGCCGATCGACCAATAATGGATGTCCGAGAGCCTTACAACTGGTCGGTGACCACTTTCCCATGGCCGGTGACCATTCCTCTTGGTCGGTGACCTTCCACAGTGATCAGGGAGTGATGCTGAAGCATCCTTGGGACTTGTGCAGTCTTCAAAGATGCAGAGTAGTGTAAACAGCGGCAACTTGTGCATGGTGGTGGATTTCCGAGCGGAGCCAAGCACGCATGCATTGGACCCTCTTCCCGAGGCTGTTTTACCGCTTTATTAGCTTAGTTAATTTGCTTAACCAGTTAAGTGGTCTGTAACTATTTAATTAGCTTGTTAGTTAGTTAAATTTGTATTATTCTTTTGGTCCCTCCGAGAGAGGGCGAATTGTGTAATAAGCGTGCGTGTGTGTGATGCATGTCTTCCAACCCCCACTTCTTTCTCTCCTTTACTTACCTGCTTTTGATGGTTAGTATTAGGACATGTTTTGATTAGCATACTTATGATAGTATGTTTGCATCCATTCATTTGTATTGCATGCACCAGGCTCGGCGCATCATACTAATTGCATAGTATTTCAAATCTAACTTGAATACATGTTATCTGTTGCATTTCACATGCCATCTATAGATTAGCTGAGCCTATTCTAGCTGCATTTTTCCTGCGACGCATTAGCCATCTTAACATGGACTTGGATCATACATTTGATTACTAACATGTTCCTTGTTTTGGCTTGGAGTAGTAGGTGAGTGTTTATGCTTTAGCATCCTTGCATGTGTGTGAGTGTTGCCATGACATCATGATTACCATGAGGCTATCTGCTTACGTGATATAACTACCTGAATGCCTGTGGGTGAAGGGTGGGTTGCTTGAATTGGGATGATTCGTCGAAACCTGTGTTTTAGCCTACTTGTGAGTAGCAAATTTCAAATCCATTCTCAAAACAAACGGGCATGCGATGCTTTGTTCTGAATTAGGCAATCCAGTCTATACTTGTATGTTGCGTAGATCACATAGTAATTCTAGGCTAATAACCGGTTTAAGAACACATAATGTTTTCAAAACTTGATATCATGCTTAGTACAGGCCGATCTTCGGATTCGGATCGGGCGAGCGGGGGTGCTCATAGCTGACCTTCCCCAATTGTACCAGAGTTCCCGAGCCGAGACAACTTTGGTGATGACGGACACGTGGCCTTAGGCAACGAGTCAGGGTTTCCTAAATTCTCCTAAAACAAAATATTTAGGTGGCGACTCTGCATCTAGCAAAGCAGTCCATGTTTGGCACTTCTTTCTGAAAATCTATTTTCCAAAAATGATTTGCCGGACTTGGACTCTTTGGTGATTTATCAATCTTGCATTGCACTTTGCGAGATCAGATAAAGAACCGTGACAGTTTGAGTCCGAACTGTAGTGAGCCCAAATGAACGAGACGGGATTCCCTCCCAGGGCATTCGGGGACGTCTACAGACCCCCGAGTGCCAGGCCACACTAGATGGCTTGAAAACTTATCTCTGATCAGTACCACTCTTGGCAACCCCTTTGGCAGGCGATCCGCTGATTTTGTATTTGGCAGTATCCAACCAGGCGGTCAACGCCGTACTATTAAGGGAAGAACTCGGGGAGCAACTACCATTTTACTATGTAAGCAAGGAAAT
Source organism: Camellia sinensis (assembly GCF_004153795.1). Taxonomy (NCBI): domain Eukaryota; kingdom Viridiplantae; phylum Streptophyta; class Magnoliopsida; order Ericales; family Theaceae; genus Camellia; species Camellia sinensis. The sequence goes on from NW_021024580.1 coordinate 861,644, forward strand.
TGTTGATGTTGAAACACGATATCTACCACTGGAAAAGCTCATCCTTGTTCTCATGATGGCTGCAAGAAAGTTGATGCATTATGTTCGGGCTCACACCATAGGGTTACTAACGGACTATCCCTTCCGGTCAGCACTCCATAACGGGGAAGCATCAGGGCGAGTTTCGAAATGGGCTTTGGAACTCGGCCAGTATGATATCCAGTTTTTGCCTAGAACTGCCATCAAGGGGCAAGTGCTCGCCGACTTTGTAGCCGAATTCATGGGATGCCATGCCGACTTTGAGTCTGATCAAGTGCAACCTAAACCCAACTGGTGAATATACGTTGGATACATTTGGTAGATGTGCTGTGACGGTTCATCCAACCAACATGACAGTGGGGCAGGCGTCGTAATCATGACCCTCGAAGGGACAATAATCGAGTAGGCAGTCAAACTAGGCTTTGATGCATCAAATAACGAAGTCCAATACGAAGCATTGCTATCTGGCCTTCGTAACGCACTTCACCTTGGTGCATGGCGGTTACTTGTTTTCTGTGACTCAAAGTTAGTCATTAACCAATTGAAAAGGGAATATGCGGCTAAAAATGACCGCATGGCAGCCTACATGAAAATGACGAATTCCTTGCTCACAAAATTCGACCACCACGAGTTGAATCAGATAACCCAGGATCAAAACACACATGTGGATGCCCTTGCTTGCCTAGCCTCTATCATTAACTCAGAAGTCAAATAAACAATTGAAGTAGGATGCATCCTAGAGCCGAGCATCACTATTGAACTAGTTCAGATTAAAATCATTGAACTAGGACCAAGTTGAATGGACCCTATCACTGCATTTCTTTCCTCAGAACAACTCCCAACGGATAAGAAAAAGGCCTACAAGCAGCGAAATAAACCCCTACGATATTACCTGGATTCGCAAGGAAAGCTTTACAAAAAATCTCTCTAGGCCATACCTGGAATGTGTTCACCCAAACAAAGTTGAAGAACTCTTGGCCGAAATACATGAAGGTAGCTGTGGTGCCCACTTTGGAGGACGCTCATTGGCCCACTTAGCCGTAGTGCAAGGCTATTATTGGCCGACTATGTGAACAGATGTCGAGAGCTATGTAAAGAAGTGCGAACAATGCCAAAAATTTTTCCCACTAACTCATCTGCCTGCCAAAGAATTAAATTCCATTAAAAATCCATGGTCGTTCGCTCAATGGGGACTTGATATTGTCGGACCATTATCACGGGCTCCAGGGAACAAGTGATTCTTGATCGTTGCAACAGATTATTTTACAAAATGGGTTGAAGCAATGGCATTAACACATATTCGAGATGTCGATGTTAAACGTTTTGTATGGAAAAACATTATAACACGATTCGGCATACTGAGGGCAATTGTCTTCGACAATGGCACCCAATTCGATTGTGGCATCTACCGGGAGTTATGCAACACATATGGTATCCGACCTTACTTTTCCTAGCCGGTATACCCACAAAGCAACGGTTAGGCTGAGGCCTCCAATAAAGTGATCCTGATCGGCATCAAGAAACGATTGGAAATGGCCAAAGGTAGGTGGGTTGAAGAATTGCCCAGTGTGTTGTGGGCTTATCGCACCACTCCAAGAAGATCTGTTGGAGAAACGTCGTTCGCTTCGTGCTTTGGGACACAGGCTATTATCCCTCTTGAAATCGGCCTACCCACACTGAAGTCCAAGGTTTTTGACATGGACTGTAATGACATGATGTTGGTCTTAGATCCGGCTTTGATTGAAGAACGCCGAGATCATGCTCTTGCGTCCATGGCGCGGTATCAGCAGCAGCTCGCCAAATCTTATAACCAGCACGTACAGTTGCGTCATTATACACCTAGAGAACTGGTCCTCAAGAAAGTGCTTCGTGCTACTAAGAATCCAATAGACAGTAAATTAGGCCCTAACTGGGACGGTCCTTATCAGATTGATTTGATTGTCGGAACAAGGGCGTATCGGCTTTTAGACATGGCTGATAAAAGTTTGCCACGCCCCTGGAATTCCACACATTTGTGTAAATTTTATCACTAAGCCAACTTGTACGGCGTGCTAGTTTCTAATTTTTGTTGTTATGCTAGCGTGTAAACATCTACAAATTCCATAATGCAGTGCCCTTTTTTATTGTCATCTTGTTAATAATGGTTGAATAATGAAAAAGCCCTCGAATTCGAATCGCCCTTCATGGATATCACGAGTGGCCAATACAAAAAGCCTCCGAATTCGGAGTGCCTTTCGTGCATGCTCACATTTAGGCCGAATGAGCCTCTGAATTTGGAGCGCCCTTCGTGGATATCATGATTGGCCAATACAAAAGCCTCTGAATTCGGAGCACTCTTCGTACATGCTCACGTTTGGGCTGAATAAGCCTTTGAATTCGAAGCACCCTTCGTGGATATCACGATTGGCCAATACAAAAAGCCTCTGAATTCGGAGCGCCCTTCGTGCATGCTCACGTTTGGACCGAATAATCCTCCAAATTCGGAGCGCCCTTCGTGGATATCATGATTGGCCAATACAAAAAGTCTCTGAATTCAAAGCGCTCTTCATGGATATCACAATTGAAAGATACAAAAGCCTTCAAATTCACAGTGCCCTTCATGCTTATTCACGATTGGCCAATAAGACTTCGAACTCGAAGTGCCCTTTGTGCATGACCATGAACGACCGAGTAATCCTCTGAATTCGGAGCGCCCTCGGTGCATGTTCACGTTTGGGCTGAATAAGCCTCTGAATTCGGAGCGCCCTTCGTGGATGTCACGATTGGCCAACAAGACTCTGAACTCAGAGCGCCCTTCGTGCATGACCATGAACAGCCGAGTAATCCTCCGAATTTGGAGTATCCTTTGTATTTGGCAATACAACAACGTGGGCCAACAAATATGCAATTATCACACAAGTAGATACAAGCATTAAACAAACCAATATGACAAATATTTATTTATTTCACCAAAAAGGTGCAAATATATGGCTTTTGACAGATTAAAAAGTACAATAACATGTTTCTTGATATCTAAGTCTTCTCCGGCTCGACACCTTCTTCGTCGTCAATTTTTTTGGCATCATAAGCTTCGAAGGGAAACTTGTAATTATGAAATAGTGGTGATTCCGAATCGACGACCGCAGCTTGTAGAGCCTTGGTCCATCTGTGCTTAAAACCACGATTCTCACATCGACAGACATCATCCACTAACTTTTCCCTAGTCTTTTGGATACCAATCTTTCTGCTATAAAAAAGCCTTGATTATAGGCCCGTATTCTTATCACCTCTTGTGCAAACATGCTCGCCGTATCTCGATCGGCTATGGCATGATCAAGCAAGCACTGATTTACTCTGTCCATCACAACCGGGTTCGTCTGACCTGCCGATTGAGACTCGGCCGCATTGGCCTTTTTCAGCTCGTTCCCCGCCTTCTCTCTACGGCGCTCCAAGTCTTGAATGTGACCATCTTTCTGTTCGATCTCTCTTTGCGTGGCACGAAGGCGCATGTCGATCTCATAGGAAGTGTAAAGTCCTTTAACCGCTCCATGAACTCCATCTCAAAAAATTTCGTAATCAGATTGACCGACCATTGATTGTTGGACTTTGGGCGGAAAATTTTGTCGAGTGAACTCTACTACCACGGTTGGATCACAAATAATCGAGTCTGCTTCGGTCATCGGTTTATTTCCAACAAAAAGTGAAAAACTTAACGGGCGAGGTGACCTGCTGGTTTCGTTTTGCGGTAGGATAGGTGCACTCCCAGTCCTGGAGCTCCCTTGTTGCTGCCTTTCCCTTGGAGACCTGCTTCATTTATGGAGTGAGCGATGCCTCTCATGCTCCTCCGATATCCTATTACCCATTCGGGTGGGTTCGCCACTAGCTCCTCAGTTCATTTCTAAATCTAGTTCAGCTAGCATCCTGCCCTCCCCTCTGTTGTTAAAGAATACTTTTCTTGACATGTGAATCTACTCAGGACAACGCAATGCTCTTTTCCCTATCACACTTTGTTGCATTTGAGCAGAACATATTTAACGTCAACACAGGCCCCGCGCGTGCCTGCCCCCCCACCACTTATTAATTACAAATGCAACATTTACGAAGCGACCGCTTGAAGCACTGTGCCAAGTAAAGATAATGTCCCATCTGATCTCATGAACGTTTAGTCCGTATATTCGACAGTTATGTTCAGTGACCAACTGGGGCAAGGGCAAGTTTATGAATCTATTCGGCTTATCTCCAAGCACTATGCCGAGTAAAGATAATGTCCCATTTGATCCCATAAGCGTTTAGCCCATATATTCGACAGTCATACTCTCTGATCAGCTGGGACAAGGGCAAATTTATGAATATATTCAGCTTATCTTCAACCATTTTGCCAAATTATGATGTAAAGTTTATGATCTCAATTGATATAGCACATTCATGTTTTCCAGTAATTAGTGATTAACCTTCATTAACAAAACAGACATTTTCATTATCAATAATGATTTTCATTCATTAACAAAATGGACGTTTTCATTATCAATATTTAATGATTTTCATTCATTAACAAAATGGACATTTTCATTAACAAACTGTATTGAGTACAACCACTTTATACATGAAAATGACCTACATCTAAAATAAAGTGCTAACAAAAACTAAGAAAATCTTGCAAAACAAAGCTAACAAAAACCAATAATGACTAAACATTCATTACAAAATCGCCGATCAAAAGTCTAACTCCTCTAGATCCGATTCCTGTGGTTCGACCTCCAATTGTTCATAAGGAATCGGCTCATCGAGAGTGACCTTAGTGGCCGCCAAAGCTTTTAGCCATCCGTGCTTGAAGCCTCAATTTTCTAACTTCAAGACTTCATCAACATATATCTCCTTGGCCTTCAGATGGACGACATCAAAATCTTTGGCCGTGTCCACCTCAGCGAGCTCCCTCACCTTCTTTTTAGCTTCAAGATTGGCCTTGAGCCGAGAGATTTCTTCTTGTGCCGATTTATGGGAGCTTTCCAGCAAGTTCACTCACTCTGCAACATCCCTACATAACTGAGCGGTGTGTTGACCTTTTTCCTATGCAACAATGGCCCTCCTCATCTCTTCTTTCGCTTTAGCAGTTTCAGACTCGGCCTTAGCCGCTACCACAACCAAATCGGCAATTGCAGCCACGACCTTTCCCTTTTCAGCTTCAAGCTGGCCCTCAAGGACGTCGAGTCTCTCTACGACATCGTAGTGGCGACGGCCGATCTCAGTAATTCTCTCTGCTGCCTGACGAAAACAATAAACCAAGTTTTATTAATCGGCACTAAAAATAATATATACGATCCAAGGGGTTGAAACTTACCAATATGGTCGACCCCTTGGATCGTAAGGTGGTCCTATCAGCTGACAGAGAGAGAGAGTCGAAGCCACACTCAAGGCCACAACAAGATCTTTGATGGCCGATCCACTGGAGAGAACCGGCGCATTTTTCATCCATGGTTGGATGAAAAATGGCTCAAATACCTCATTAGTGGAAGACGGCACCTCCATTCTTTGTCGTTTATCTGCCAGTGCTTCAATTATATCAGGGACGATCTCTGCTTGTCATTTCTGCCCCGTATGATCGACTTCAACGATTTGCTGAGGCTCCTCTGAAACATATTCGACCACTATTATTTTGGGGCCATTTTTTCTCTAGGAACTTGGCATTTTGAAGCAACCTGGCTTATCCCATAATCGCTGACCTGACTCTTTGCCGCCATCTTCTCGGCATTGTGCCTCCTAGAATTGAGCAAGGGACTCTCTGCTCATCTTTTTGGCTTCAAATTTGGCCCCATGAATTCTAAACCGACGAAAATGTCGTCCTCTGGATCTAAGAGGTCCACTCGGCCAAAGCTAGATGGTTGGTCGGCTTGATCGTTTGGGCTGATGCGCTCCAAAGCCAATTCAATTTTTGAATTCAATTCTGGTTCTGCATGATTGTTGGACTGTGCGTCTTCATCGATAGGTTCGTCGGTGTCAAAACCGTCAACACCAATATCCCTTAGGCTTTTCAAACTAGGAAATATAAGTGCGGTCAGATGTTGTTCGCCTCTCAGCATTGGGATATGGTCAGCAGCCGAAAAGGCAGCGTAGGTGGGCTCGTATCTCAGCAGAACATGGGCTGCACGCCCTTGCCCTTGAAAGTTGGCGCGACCTTTGTTGTTAAGAGCAGTCTTCACTTGAGCAAGAACGGCTTCGTCTGCTGATGTCAACGCCTGTAGACACACCATTTTTGATAGCCCTTCAAGACTTGGATGTCCTTGCAGGTACACCAGATGATGAGTCTATATGCTCACCAAGCGCTCGAACTCCTCAACAGAACACCACAACTTTGAGCCTTTCAAACCCTGCATCCTTTTTGTCTCATTTTTGGACCATGCCTTAGTCTTTCCAGCCTGCAACCTCTGGTGGCCTGCCGTCTATCACTTTTGGTTTTTCGGCCACCAGTGATGGCCGGTTGGCCACCAATGTTTTTTGCAGATATTTTATGCCAGCTGTGATAGCTGTTTGCACAGATGCTTGCATCTATCCACATGTGGAAGGCTGGATCTCCTTGTAGAAATTTCATGTTTTCTATATATAGGGACCCCCACTCTTGTGTTTTGAGGTTAGAAAATTTTAGACTAAAAATTTTTCCCCTCTCTCTACAAATTCTCTACACTTTTACCTACAATTCCTACACTCTTGCCTATACACCCTTAACCAAATCCTCTCATCTCTAAGCTGAGGTGTTTTTGAGCTTGGTTCGAACTCTAGAAGGTGTATTTGCTTGGAATTGTGGCCTAGAGTTACTCTTCTCTTCAAAAGGTATAACACTTGCTTTATTAGCTTGCTTTACATATTTGTTTTCCTATCTTTTTCCCGCTATTTTGGGCTGTTTTTGAACTGTATAAAACTCTATTTTTGTGGGCTGAAATTGGTGTTTTTGGCCATTTAAGGTTTAGGGGGTGGTTCACCCCTCTTCATTTCTTGTTTGTAAGGCCATTTCACCTTTGTTTCCCATTTTCAAACCATCTTTTGGGGGCCTTAAAACACTAATTCTCAGAGTATTTTCAGTGGTAAAAATCAGGTTTTGAAGTCCAAATTTGGAGGGAGTAGCCTCCCCTCTTTGTGTCTTGTTTGTTAACCTAGTTGGTGCCATGTTTTAGCTTATTTTTCTAGCTTGTTGTAGCTTTGTTCCAACATGATTTAGGCTCTATTTTGGACTTTTTAACTCTATTTTGGGTTGGTTATTGTATGTCAGTCTTATATTGCATAGTTGTAGTGTAATAGTCCTCACAAGCTTGGTGTTTTTGGCCTTTAGACACCACTTGTTTGAGTTGATTGCATGTTTTGGTGCTTTTCACACTTAATTTCAGTACTAATCATATCTGCAACCTCCTTCCTTTCTTGGCTTTTTAATTTTTCTTTGAATGTGGTTTCAAGTCACTTGTTTGCCGAAGTGTAGAATTGAGGTTTCATACTTAATGGTTTAATCCCTTAGGGGGTTCATTACCAACGGCATGCTACTTTTTTCATACGTAAAGCAACTTGTATTTTGAGCTCTCTTTCCATTAGAGGACTTTAATTCTTTTTATAGACTTAATTGGATTAAAGGATGGTTGGTAAAGTAAAATGAGTAACTAAAACTTGGGGCTAAAGGATGAACAAGATAATAACTTGGTGTGTTCAATCGAACGTTGATTGAACACATAGAACTTGGACCGTTTCATACTTGCTAGTGATGAAATGATCCAAGTCTCCAAGGTCAACTTCTTCCCTTGATCTTTCATGAAAGGGAGGAGGTTTGTGTCTCATTTTGCATTTATTGAACTTGCACGCCTTGAATCACAGGCCATTATGCAATGAAATTTCTTGAATTGGTGGTTTGTGGCTTAAGTTTGCCTTTTCTTAGATTTGTTCATGAAAAGGAGGGGTGAGTTGTGCAAACAATCTATGAGATTACCCTTTTTTTGCTCTGTTTGTTCTCTGTTGCAACAAGATGAACTACTGCATTAGTGGCTGGCAGGCCCCTTTCCATGGCCGGCAGGTGGCTGGCAGACCACCATCCATGGCCGGCAATATTCACCAGTGGCTAGCTGGCCACTGATGCAAATCTCAGCAGAATGTTGGTAAGGTGGAGCAAAGTTGTTCTGGAAGTGTTCAATTGTGCAAACAGAGGCTTTCGAGAGCAAAATAGAGGTCTTTTCGGGTGGAAACCGAGCATGCGCATGCTCATCTTTCATTTCCCGAGACAGAGTAGCTAATTCGCCTAGTTTAGTTAGCTTAATTATTAGTTGGAATTGTTTTGTAATTATTTAATTAGTTAGTTAGCTAATTAGTTCATTTGTTGTTGTAATAATTAGCTTAATTAGCTTAGCTTAGTCTAGCTTAGTTAGCTAGTTAGCTTAAGTTATTCATTCGGACTCTCCTTCGTGAAAGTGTAATGTAATAATGTGTATGTCTTCCAACCCCCCGTCTTTCTTCCTTTTATTTATCCGCTTTCGATGGTTAGATTAGGGACATCATGTTTCAATTAGCATATCGCATGCTTGCATCCATTCATCTTTTATTGCATGCACCAAGGCTCGGCGCATCATTCTAACTGCATTATTGAATACATGCTTAGACTGCACGTCTTGAATTAATTCATATGCCATATTGGTAGCCAAGCCTATTTTAATTGCATGTCACATGCGTTGCATTAGACACTTGGCATAGTTAAGAATCATGCATATTTTTCTAACTTTTATCTTCTTAGCTTGAGAGGGAATAAGACCCCAGTAATGTAGGACCGACCTAAGAAAGTGATGGAGGGGAAATCGGACTCCACTCTCAGCGATGGACAAAAGGGGAAAAATAATGGTGTTTGTATCAGCCCGTTCCATGTCCAACATACTGTTTGCAACAAGAGACAGGTGTACGTCATCTGGAATCAAAAAGTGACGACGGAAGGCTAAGACTCTATCTTCTGAGATGAGGGCTTTCAAATGTCTCACCATTGAAGACGGAATATGAACCAAACGTACACTAAATAAAAACAAAACAGGCAAGGGACTGGAAGAAGAAATGAAAGAAGAGAGAGAGGGGAACTTACAGGTTGGAGGAGAAGATGAACAGTAGAAAGCAGAATCGCAAAGGTCACAAAGAAGGTTGACAAAAAGGATGCCTAAAAAATATATAGAAGGATAGTTTTCAAATCGAACATTAAATGATTGTCAAAAGCCAAGGGGCGGAAAGTTGAAATGATTGCGATATGGCATCTGTTCTGACGAATTAGTACCAAAAGGAGTGCAACCGTCGTATTTCTGACTTTCAAGGATTCGTCTGGCTTGAAAGCCAAAGTTGACCAAACATGCCGATCATTGTAATCTATACTCGGATGTTTGGGGGGCAATTGTGGTGGCCAAATAAAAAAGCTACAATTTGGAGCCAATTGCAAGTCAGCTCTTACCAGCCGACTAACTATGGCCCGCCTCGGCCAAGTAAGCTTACTTTTATAACCGAGTATGTTGCGAATCATACGGCGTAAATGAGGGCCCAGCTGTGAGGGCAGGGTTTCCATAAATCAGAAGATGGGCCCCAGAAGAGTATTATAAAAAGAGGAACATCAGCCAGAAGGAAGGTATTTGAAAAGAGGATAATATAACTTGAAATAGAAGTAAGCTTGAGGGAATACTAACTTGCCCATCGGAGTGCTAATTCCGGCACCCCGGACCCGAGTGTTCATTCCTTTTAGGTAGCTTCCAGAGGATCAAAGAGTGTCTACCTGGATCAGAGAGTATTTCCAAACCACTTCTTCACAACTAGGGTCGAAGGTAGAAGGTAGTGTAAGGATGATGTTAAGGTGAGGATGAGGTACTTGGTCATGGATGGGAAGTAGGTTAGTCGTAGCATTGGGTTCTTGAGGTGGAGCTATCGTCTGGTTGTTGTTGAGACTCTGAACCTCATGGCGAAGGCGGTAGCAACGATCGGTGTCATGACTGCACTGCTGATGGTACGCATAGTATTTGGTTGGGTTATGTCTAGCAGGTAGCAGGTCAGGAAGGGGTTAGGGATCAAGAGGTTTGAGATACCCTCTTTCTATCAAGACTTTTGGTGCGCGGGTTAGGCTCATATGGAGAGGGGTGAAGGTTCTGCCTTAAGCTCGGGTCGGGCTGGCTGTTTGTGGGCTAGTATTGGCAAAAGGGGTCAGTTTTTTTAGTATTGGTGGCAATAGTATTGATTTCAGTGGGTTTGGGAATAGTGTTACTGCTAGCATTGGTACTTTTAGAAAACACCCTCCTTGTCGGTTCGCTTGTTCTAGGAATAATCCCTTTGTTAAATGCGCTCTCAATATGAACCCGCAATTCATGCAAGTCTTTAAAGGTGAATAGTGGGACAACTATCATCTTCTGCAACATATCGGGCTCAAGATTTTGTACCACTATCCGAACTTGCTTCTTCTCTAGGGGCCTGTTGGTCATTCGCGCAGCCTTCGCCCTCTATCTCGCAACAAAGTCTAAGAAGGGTTCTTTGGGATTCTAAGAAGTTGCCTCTAGCTTGCCAATTGTCACCTCTATTTGAGTGTTGTAGGAATACTGATCAACAAATCCCTTAGCTAATTCTCCCCAATTCTGTTTAGTCAAGTCCTCTAGTTTGGCATACTAGGTGGTTGTCGCTTCCGATAGAGTCCTCTCGAATAATGACGGTTTATGAGCCTGTGTCAAGTCCATTGGTTTCAAGACATCTAACAAGAGATGGATGTGGACAATCGGATTTGCACTTTTGTCGAATCTGTCAATATGCAGCATCTTAAAGTTCTCTGGCAACCTTACAGAAGCCTCAGTGTAATTGTCCTCAATGTCTGGCATTGAGTTAAAGCCTTGAGACTTTTTAAGCATTTTTTCAAGCTGCGAGAGTTTTACCATGGCAGGATCAAAATCATGGAGAGTTCCCCCATAGGGCTGTGCTAGAGGTCTAAAAGCTTGAGCTTGAGCTTGGGCTAACACCTCTTGGGGATCTGGAGCCTTGAGATTTTCAGTTAGCGAAGGTGGATCGAGGTTCGGCGCGGTAGCTGGGACTGGATGTGTGGTAGATGCCCCAGATGGGCGTTGCATTCCAACAATAGTCTCATCCTGCACTTTAATTCTCTGGTTTGGTGTATCCATGGATTTTTGAAAGGCCGTTATCATGGCCACAACTTCTTTTGGACTCTATGTCATCATGGTTCTGTTGAGTTGGCAATTGGGGAAATAGATAGGTGTAATAAGGATTTTGACCCAGTTACACTTGATGTATCTAAATTGGATTAGTCTAGATGGGTTTAACTATATTGGGCTTTTTAGAATGGGTCTTATGGCATTGGATGGATCTTTCTAAGCTGGCCTTTGGCGACCAGATAGATTGGACCTTTGCTGAGTGGGTCTTTTCTGGGATTGGATGGATTGTGATGGGTTAAGGCTTTCTAGGTTGGATTAGGCTGGACCTTTCCTGAATTGGGTACTGCTTCTTCTTGGTAATCCACCAAAATATGTAGGATCAAACTCTTTTGGCTCAGACAAACCTAGCATTAAAAGAAAATGCCCCATCAGATCAGGGTACCGGATATGCCGGTCAAAACAAAGCAAGATACAATTTTTGGCCTTGGTTTTGGTCTTGTTGAAAATCCAACTACTTAGATACAATTTCTAGATCTTAATGATTTTCCCCCAATATCAAGCACAAAACCCTAGATTTCGACCCAAATTCTGATTCTGATATGACCCCTAAGTTTGAAAAGAATCGCCTCAAGATTAAAACTCTCAAAGGATTGCATCACACATTTCCAAAGATTTCATATTATGCACAAAAGGCATTCAGAACACCCCTATGAGAGGTTAGGGTTTCCCTATCCTAGTTTTTGGAGTGATCTACAGCTTTACTATTCAAACAAGTGGTATCACAACATCCTGAATATGGGTGAGCATCTCGTCCTAGTTTGAAAGGTCACTAGAGCTCACTACATGCACTAAGTCAATTGGTCAAAAAGGGTACCTCAGCAGGGTTACCTAATATACCTCGCACACCTAACATTGAAAAGTGGAAGGAGGATCAAGTGGTACGACGGTAACCCAGATCCAAGGGTTGTTTTCCCAACGTGACATTGCCTACGTCCGGCCACTTTTTGGCAAGCCTCCGGCAAGTCGTCCAGGATATTAAATGGAAAACACAGTGACTTAAGAGCACCATGCAAATGCAATGCAAAGAACATATGTACGTAGATAAAAGTTCAAATCATGAAGTTTGAGTAAAGTTCTCTATATCCCCAGTAGAGTCACTAGAAACTGTAGCTGATTTCTCACGCTCCTCGGAGGGATTTAGTCTCCTTAGATGCGAATTCCCTATAGTTCAGAATCCCATAGTTCGGAATCTGGTTCCACAAGTGTAATGAGAAACCAAAAAAACAAAAAAGAATGAGAGTTCAAATTCGAAAAATCTCAAAAAATCCATTAATCATCCGAGATGCCAAAAATGGACTGCATTACTGGATTTCAGAGTCGCCACCTAAATATTTTTGGGAAATTTAGGAAACTCATGACTCATGCCAAAGGCCACTTGTCCGTCGTAACTAAGATGTCTCAGTTCGAGAACTTAGGTATGAGAGGGAAAGGTCATGAGTTGAGCACCCCACTCACTTGATCAAAGATCCACCTCTACTGAATCTTGATGTGAATTTTATATACATTATATTTTCATACTTTGATTTATTAATATACTAACATTACTATGTGATGCAACCAAGTATAGACCACATCGCTCACTTTGGAAATGCCTTGATCGCATGCAATTTTGAAGGAGTTTTAATACGCACAACTCAAAGGAAAATGAGCTTGTATATACAATGATCAACATTATTTCCAACGTAAGAAAAATAGCCAACATCCATAGGCATTTCAAAGGGTTATTTCAAGTAATGATAGTATGCTCATCATGGTAACAAAATACACATATGATATGCTAAAATAAAAAATGCTCACCTAGTGCTCATCGGGGGCAAGCCAAAGAAAAAAAGATAGTTAGAAAAATTCATGATCCTAAAAAATGCACATGACTAATGCAACACATATGAAATGCAACTACCAGATTCGGCTATTTAACATGATATATGAATCAAATTAACGCATGTGGTAGCGTACATAATCAAGTAAGTAAGAAGTGATAATGATATCGGATATGATGAGCCGAACATTCATGCATGCAAACATGGATACAAATCATGGAAATGATAAAGGAAAACATGATGCTATAAAACTACAATTAGCATTTAAATAAAATGGATAAATAAATGGGGGTTGGAAGATATACATCAAGTGTTACAAATTACTCTCTTTACAAGAGAGTCCAAATGCCCTAATTAACCAATTATTACAAACCCAAATGAACTAATTAATTATTACAAACCCGAATGAAAGCGACTAATGAATTACAAATATGAATCAAAGTGGCTAATCTAAAGGAATTAAATGAAAGGTCGTGAATCACATGTGAATAGGCAAGAACATCCTTCGAAAACCCCATCTGCTCACTGCCAGAAGCTGCTCTATTTACAATCTGAAAATAGCTTTGTTTTAGGCCTCAGGATTTGCTCTGTTTAATTGGAAAGACACCATAGCTGCACAAACCAAGTGGTCGGCCGACCTAGAGAACTGGTTGGCGATACAGGGGATTGGCCAACCTGCCATTTCTTCTGGGGAAGGTCCTGCTGCAATAGAACTAAAATAGAGCAAAATAGAGAGTTTCCAAAGGATGTTCATCCTTTCTGCCCCATATTCAAGGAGAGAGTAGGTTTGCTTCATAAATCATCAAACATCCCGAGGGTATTTAAATGGTGATTCATGAAGTAACGGGACAGAAAATTCAATGAATATAGAACTAGGGTTACTTAAGAAAGAAGCATTCAAAAATACGGCTGAAACCTATTGTATCTCATGGAAAATAAGAGTAATTGAGTACTCGAATTTAGAGAGAATAGGTTTGTAGGAAGGCATTTTTTTTAAAGAAAAACTTATTAACAGGGGATTACATCATTGAGGAAAGCAATCGGAGACTCTTTTTCCTACTCATGGAACAAGGATTTAGTCTCTAATATTTTCAATAAAAGAGCTCTCGTATCGCTTCAAAGAAAAAATCAAAACGGGACTAGGTGAATGAATGAAAGCTATACAAAATTATTTAAAGCTACATAAATGCCCTAATTAACTAATTATTGCAAACCCAAATGAACTAATTAATTATTACAAATCTGAATAAAAGCGACTAATTAATTATAAATATGAATCAAAGTGGCTAATCTAAAGGAATTAAATGAAAGGTCGTGAATCACATGCGAATAGGCAAGAACATCCTTCGAAAACCCACTCTGCTCACTGCCAGAAGCTGCTCTATTTACAGTCTGAAAATAGCTTTGTTTTAGGTCTCAGGATTTGCTCTGTTTAACTGGAAAGACACCATAGCTGCACAAACCAGGTGGTCGGCCAACTTAGAGAACTGGTTGGCGATACAGGGGATTGGCCAACCTGCCATTTCTTCTGGAGAAGGTCCTGCTGCAATAGAACTAAAATAGAGCAAAACAGAGAGTTTCCAAAGGATGTTCATCCTTTTTGCTCCATATTCAAGGAGAGAGCAGGTTTGCTTCATAAATCATCAAACATCCCGAGGGTATTTAAATGATGATTCATGAAGTAACGGGACAAAAAATTCAATGAATACAGAACTAGGGTTACTTAAGAAAAAAGCATTCAAAGAGACGGCTGAAACCTATTATATCTCATGGAAAATAAGAGTAAGTGAGTACTCGAATTTAGAGAGAATAGGTTTGTAGGAAGGCATTTTTTTTAAAGAAAAACTTATTAACAGGAGAGTACATCATTGAGGAAAGCAATTGGAGACTCTTTTTCCTACTCATGGAACAAGGATTGAGTCTCTAATATTTTTGATAAAAGAGCTCTCGTATCGCTTCAACGAAAAAATTAAAACGGGACTAGGTGAATGAATGAAAGCTATACAAAATTATTTAAAGCTACATAAATGCCCTAATTAACTAATTATTACAAACCCAAATGAACTAATTAATTATTACAAATCTGAATAAAAGCGACTAATTAATTATAAATATGAATCAAAGTGGCTAATCTAAAGGAATTAAATGAAAGGTTGTGAATCACATGCGAATAGGCAAGAACATCCTTCGAAAACCCCCTCTGCTCACTGCTAGAAGCTGCTCTATTTATAGTCTGAAAATAGCTTTGTTTTGGGCCTCAGGATTTGCTCTGTTTAACTGGAAAGACACCATAGCTGCACAAACCAGGTGGTCGACTGACCTAGAGAACTGGTTGGCGATACAGGGGATTGGCCAACCTGCCATTTCTTCTGGAGAAGGTCCTGCTGCAATAGAACTAAAATAGAGTAAAACAGAGAGTTTCCAAAAGATGTTCATCCTTTCTGCTCCATATTCAAGGAGAGAGCAGGTTTGCTTCATAAATCATCAAACATCCCAAGGGTATTTAAATGATGATTCATGAAGTAACGGGATAGAAAATTCAATGAATACAGAACTAGGGTTACTTAAGAAAGAAGCATTCAAAGAGACGGCTGAAACCTATTATATCTCATGGAAAATAAGAGTAAGTGAGGACTCGAATTTAGAGAGAATTGGTTTATAGGAAGCCATTTTTTTTTTAAAGAAAAGCTTATTAACAGGAGATTACACCAATGAGGAAAGTAATCGGAGACTCTTCTTCCTACTCATGGAACAAGGATTTAGTCTCCAATATTTTTGATGAAAGAGCTCTCGTATCGCTTCAAAGCAAAATCAAAACGGGACTAGGTGAATGAATGAAAGCAATACAAAATCATTTAAAGCTATACAAACTAACTATTTAAAGTTTTAAACACACATATATACGATCCATATAAATTTCTTTTCTAAAACAATGCTAAAATTTAAGAAAAAGAAACAAATGCATGAAGAACACGAAGAGAACATCACTAATGGACAAGCCTATGGAAGGGTGGCTAACCCTTCCTCCTTCAACAAGGTTTAAATAACATTTTTAGGCCTAAAATAAGTCTAAAAAACAGTATTTAAATAGAGAATGAAGAACAAGAGAATAAAAGAATAGGTAATGAAAAGGGTTCAAGGATTAACCTTTTGAAAAAGAGGAAGAGCTTTTTTTTTTTTTTATTCAGAAACTTCAATCCAAACACTCTCAACTATTTGAAATCAATATCAAAACTTCAGCGAAAATCCCTAAAACTCAAGCTTTAATGGTGTATATATATTCAAGAGGGTGGAGAATGCTTTGTATGCCTTTGGAAAGGCTTTCTCTCAAGTTTTTCTAACCCTAAACTCTGAAAGGGAGGTGCTTTATTTATAGGATTTTGGTGTCTCATGTCGAAAATATCTTCAAAAGAGGACAACTGGCCACAACCCGTACATGGGAGCAGCCTATGCTATAGACATTGTATTTGTAGCTGAACACGGTCGGCCGACCAAGAGAATGTACTGCCGGCCTAATGAAAGTGGCCTGCCAGCCATCTATTGGCCTGCTGCTCTCTGCGTGGTCAGGTTAGGAAAAAATTTAAGGTTCTAGGTCAAAAATAGGGTGCATGGTTTGGGTTTGAAACTCGAAACCGAATTCGTTTACTGAAGATTTTGAAGAATTGCACAACGTAATGTTTCATCATCAAGTATTTGGAATGAAGCACCCAAGTCTTAAGGGCAGTCAAAATGGGGTGTCTACAATGTGTTTGTTGTGGCATCACGGTAAGAGTGATGGGTGTTGTGAGATGATGGTTATTGAGCATGATTTGAAAAATGAAATTTTTCCTGGTATTATAGCCTCTATTGGCCTTGTTAAACGGAAATGTTGTGGAGTTAATCTAAATTGTAATGAGGGATTTCACTAAATAGTAATGTACAACTAACTTGTGGATGATTATATGTTTCGATTAACACCTTTATTTTTGGAGAATGTTCATAAAACTTTTGAGTTTTGCTTGAAAAAATAGAAAATGTATTTTGGCTTATGACCGATGTGAGTTTTGGGCACTTGTGGAAAATATTTTGCATTCAAGAGAAGGATTTTCAAATAACTGAGAAAATGATGAAAATTTTCTTGTTAACAGAGTTCTGTTATCACTTGTTTTACCTGGAATGATGGATGTTGTGCAGTAACTTAGCTTGAATTACTAAGTTTGGGTTGGGTGTTTGGTTTGAGGAGTGTATTGGTGTTATTGAGGCTTGTATACAGGGGTGTTGTCTCTTACCTTATTCTGTTATGAGTTTTCTTTTGCTATGAGAGTTTATTGAGACTTTTATTGTGGAGGATTCCCCTTCATGTTCTAGTACTGAGCACTCGAGGTGTTTGGTCATGTTGTGGTGATTGTCGCATGGTTGATGCCTCTGGTATATGTGTGGTTGTTGTTTTTGTTCTTGTCTCATATGCCCAATAAGTCGTGTGGGTCGAGGAGGCATCTGCGATCTCTTCCTTGAGTTTCGTTGTTTGAGTGTCTTTGGGGCCCCGAAATGTTGAATTGGGATCTAGAAATTTATCCCGTATGGATCCAACTTTGAGTTGGTGGTTGTGCTTCCGATTATGATTGAGTTGCCTTTTGTTTCAACCTTATCTTTAATTTCAGGGACAAAATTTCCTAATGTAGGAAGATTGTAACAATTTGAAACATTTCTTCTTCGTCGCTCGAGTGACGAGTTGTTTGCTTGAGCAGTCTTATGAGTTATCTAATACTTTTGCAGGTCTGTGATTCTAGGAATTTTTTAAGTTCACTCGAGTGAAAGATTGGTTGCTGAAGCGGTTTGCCTCGTATAGTCTGAAATTCTAGGAGTTTGCATTCTTCACTCGAGCGAAGGTTTCATTGCTCGAGTAGTCTGTTCGAATTCAGCATCTTTAAAAGTCACTTTCGGTCACATCTAGATCATTTCTCTCTCTCCCTTCTCTAATTCCTTCTGCCACTTTTGAGCCTCCAAACTCTTTATCTCTTGATTTCATCTATTTCTACACATCTTTGACCCCTAGTTCCTTATATCAGAATATAGAGCTCGGCGAGGGCTTTCTTTTAATCTAAGCAGATCGTTGTTTCGTCGCCTGTGATTTTTGGGTTATCTTCTCTTTGCTTCAAGAGGCAGGGATTTCCTTGCTTCTTTTCAATATTTCATTTATAAATAGGTATGTGGTAGATTTTATTGCATAAAAGGTATATATATTATGAAATGTTGAAAAACATGTAAGATGGATCCCGAGTTTGATATTTTGGGGTTTTAATTGTTAAATTGGTAGTTGTTCTAGTTAATTTGTGGGGTAGTTTTACGCATTTATGTTGCAGAGGTAAAAGCCCTAATTTAATATTATTAGCTTAATAAATTGAGAAGGGGTAAAGTTGAATATGGTTATGTTTTGTTTTGTTTGGTATGGCTTGTGTAAGTGTGTTAATTGTTAAATAGGAGAGTTAACAATGATAATGGGACTAATTGGGATTGATTATGTTGAGTGGAGTTGGGTTGTGGCTTTGACATCATAGATGTGGTTTTAATGAAATATAGAAAATGGGTTATTTTGAAAATTATTAGAGTATTGTGATTTGGAAAATAAGGAAATTGGTTTTGGAAAGAAAATGAAATCATAACCCATCGTGAATTAAATATGAACTTTAGGTTGGATTTTGAAACCTTTAAATATTATTATTGTTGTTGGACTTAAGGTCTCGTGAGGATTGGATTATTGTATTATGTGTATTTAATACTTATGCATGGTGGTTTTGATCTTGGTCATCGGTGGAGGATGACATTGTGATATTGAATTGATTTTGTGTATGTAGTACATTCGAATAATTCATGCTTGTGTATATTGTGATGGTTGGTTATATACATTTGCTGAGAATGAGAGGTATCATTGCTTTTCAGCTAGCGCCTGGAGAATTGGCTATGCTTAGAATAAGAGATACCAGTAGCTTCCAGCTAGCGCGTGGAGAACTTGGCAGAGGTACCATTTCCTTCCAGTGGGTGTCTAGTAAATTAGTAAAGGTTTCAGTCCCTTCCAGCTAGTGTTTGGTAAATTGGTTGCTGTTATGGAAAGGTATATCCTTTGCTTACCGTACTTAAGGCAGGTAGAGTGTCGTTTGCCTACTCGTTATCATCCTGGTTCTATTTATGTGCATCATGTATGGTAATGGGTATATTTTGGAGGAGGCAGGGTTGTCTTATATGGTAATATAGGGAGCATTATATATGTATTATTGTAGCTTGCTTTTCGTGCTCCTCAGAGGGGTTTAGTCTCCTCAGATACAATAGCCCTACAGTTCGGATTCCGTGGTTCTGAATCTGGTTTTACGAGTGCAATGTGAAACATAATAAACAAAAATGAGTCCAAATCCAGCAATTTTAGAAAATCGATTTATAATCAGAAATGCCAAAAATTGCATGCATTGCCAGATTATAGAGTCACCACCTAAATGTTTTTAGAAAATTTAGAAAACCCGTGACTCGTGCCAAAGGCCGCTTGTCCGTTATCACCAAAGTGTCTCGGCTCGGGAACTTAGGTATGAGAGGGGAAGGTCATGAATTGAGCACCCTACTCACCCGATCAAAGATCGGCCTCTACTAATCATGATGTGATTTTTTATTTACATTATATGCTCTTGTTCCGATTATTAATGCTAACTGTACTATGTGATGCACCCAAGTATAGACTAATTACCCAATTTGGAATATTTTGATTTCATGTTTGTTTTGAAATGTGTTTGAATATGTACCACTTGAAAAAGTGATCTCACATGCACATTAATCAAATTACCCCAATTTAGGCAAGTAGCCTTCATCCATAGGCATTCAAATAGGTATATCAAATAAGCACGTAGCCTCATGGTGATATGCTTGATATGGAAACACAAACCTACATGCAATATGCTAAAGCAAGAAATGGTCACCTACTACTCAACCGAGGCAATCCAAAGAAATAAAGTCATTCGAAAAATGCATGCACTACTATGCAAGTGACTAATGCAACACATACAAAATGTAACTACGAGGTTTGGTTTGTTAACATAGCATTTGATTCAACTCAAAGCATATGATATCGCACGCATTCAATTAAGTAGGAAATGACAATATTGGTTAGAATGATAAGCTGAACCCGATGCATGGAAAAATGGATACAAGTCATGGTAATGTTATGAAATCAAAACATGAATGCAACATGCAATCATCATAAGCGGAGAAATAAAAGGGAGAAAGAAATGGGGGTTGGAAGACATACACAATATTACATATTTGCCCTTGTGCAGGAGGGTCCAAATGAATATCCTAATTAGCTAATTGTTACAATAAATGAATAAAATAAGCTAATTTAACTAATTATTATAAATTCAAATGAATCTAAGTAATTAATTACAACACACTATACTACCATTAAAGCATTAAATTAATGGAATGGGAAGTGAGAAGCCACAAGTGCGCAACCGAGAACATTCTCTCGGAAACTCTCTGTTTTGTTGCCAGAACTGTTTTGTTTTGTGGTCAGAAAAATAATTTATTTTTGCCCCAGCTTTTGCTCTGTTCTGCCATGAAAATGGCATTGCCTGCATAAAATAAAGTGGCCGGCCGGCCATGAAAAGTGGTTGGCCGGATGGTAGGGCGACCGGCCGGCCACTGTTTTTTGGTATTGCCCGTTGCAACAGAATGAAAATAGAGCACCAACGGAGTGTTTCCAGGAGGTGTTTGTCCTTTCTGCCTCTCCCTGTCATGGAATTGATTAAGGGAGGAGTAGAATCGGTCTACAAATCATCAATGATCACAAGGTTATTGCATGATGATCTATGAACTAATTGGACAAAAAGATCAATGACATGAAATGAAAGACCAACAACACCATTTCCTATCATGGAGTCACCTCAAGGAAAGGAGTGGACATTGCTCCTTGAACCATTAACATCACTAGGTGTATGTAATCATCCACGGCTCAATAGGTTCAGTTAACGTCTGATTGAACCCCACTTGATTTTATTATCTTGTTATCACTTTTACCATTTTTATTCGCCTATTTTAAGATTACCTTTCCATTCTTTAATCATTTTTTCCTAGAAGTGATAATTATGTCCACTAATGAAGAGAAATGTCAAACAAAAGGTTGTTCTTGGCATGAGAGAGATGTAATCCCTTGGTAATAAACCTCTGAAGAGATTAAACCATTAAGCATGGAAGATCTCTTTTGCATGCCTTAAACAACCTCAATTGTTTAGAACAACCTCAATTGTTTGAAACAACTCTTAACAAAAAGAAAAAAAACCAAGAAAAGAGGGAGGTTGCAGAGATGGTTGTTACAAGTGTGAGTACATGTATGAAAACTATGAAATAAAAGCTATCAACTCAAATAGGTTGGTGTCTAAGGCCTAACCCACCAAACCTATAAGGACTTACAACAAGGCAAGTATAATATTCAAAGCATAAATGAAGAAAACGCATAAAAACAGCAAAATAGTGCTGGAAGTACTTTGAAACAAGCTAAAAAAGTAAGCCAAAATGAGAGAGAATTAATGCTAGTAAGCAAGCCTAAAGAGAGGTGGCTTACCCCTTTATTTTTTGGACCTCAAAACCACATATTTCAGCCTCTTAAAACTCTAAAAAATAGTATCCAAAAGTTGAGAAGCAAGTGGAAAACACAAGGACAAAAGCTTATGGAATAAGGTTCAAAGAAAGGTGGTTAACCTCTCCACCTTTGGTAGTTTTAAGTCATAAGTTTCAGCCCACAAACACAATCCAAAAACAATATAAGATCGGCAAGAAAAAGAAAGGAAAGAAGTAGTGTGGAGATGGCAAGAGTTATACCTCTTGAAGAGAGGTTACTCTTTGATTCACAAACCAACAAGTGAGCACCCTCAAGGGCTAAAATTTTAGCTCAAGAACCTCAACAAGAAGACTCAAATTTTTGGTTTAGGAAGTGTATAGAGAGTGTATGTATATTGCAAGATAGAGAGGGAGAGTGTTTTGCAAGTTTTTAGCTCTTAGGAATTTTTGCTACCTAAAATCAAGAGGGATGGTCATCTATATATAGAAAAACAGGTGCCTCTATCGAAAATATCTATATAGAGACAGCTGGTACAAGGCATGCACATGGGAGGGGACAGCTGACAGCAAAAATTTCTGCCTATTGTGACACTTGGCCGGCTGGCCAAAGACTTGTCAGTGGTTGGCCAGCCACAAAAAACTACTCGTAAGCCCGATTTCAATCGTGCATATCTCCTTCATCCAGACTCGATTTTAGGTGATTCGTCAGTCTAAATTGAAGCCCCAAAGGTCCACTTTCTAGTGGGGGCCTCACATCTAAATTCTAAGTGTACTAAGAGATATGCCTAATTTAGTGAAGGTTGCTCATTTCTTTCTTAATGGATTGATACCCAACTTCAAACGGCCATATCTCACTCATCTAGGCTCGGTTTTAGGTGATTCGAGATTCCAAATTGAAGCCCCAAAAGTCTACTTTCCAATGGTGATGGTCTCACATCTAAATTCTAAGTGTACAAAGACATGCCTAATTTAGTTAAGGCTACTCATTTCTTTCTTAACGGTTTGATGCCCAACCTTTCCCCCAACTAGTTTTCTTCTAACCCTTCCTATTTCCTTCATCTCCAAACCTATAAATAAGATGTTTTTTTTAAAGATTTTTCAAAAAGTTCACCTCATTTTCAGTTATTTCCACTTTGTCTACTCGGTTTACCGAAAAGTGCAACATTTTAAACGAAATGCGAGTCTTAGAACATCGTAGAAATACTTGGAAAAATGTTTTGAAAAAGAGGATTTTATGGTCTAAAATAGTTTTGGTCAAAATGGGGTGTATGGTTGAAAGTAGAAGCTCAAAACTAAAGCTTTTTGTTGGAGAATTTGAACAATCGTATAGCATAACTTTTCATCTTCAAGTGTCCAACTTGAGGCGCCCAAGTCTTAAGGGCGGTCAAAAATAGGGTGTCTACAATTATCTTCGTGTTTGGTTGAGTTATTTTTTGGGAATGTATTTGAAATAGGTGTAAGTTTAGAAATCAGAGGAAACGTAATTGGGTTTTGTGAATGTTTTTCGAAAACTTGCTGTTGTCAAGTGAGTTTGATAACAGGCAACAAGAAGAAAGAAAAGCGAATTGTTTGTGTTGTTGAATAAATTGAACGATTTTTAGAAAAGTATTTGTATAAGTATATTTTCGAGTATAAACTGGCACATTATGTATATGATATGATATAAAGCATTCATGATCATAGCTATTTGTATGTTGTTATTGTTTAGGATCACGTTGCGATCCCTATTGGACTTTATGTTCATCCCATGGTGCTAATTCTTTTCAAGTGATGTTAAGAAATGTTCAAGATCAAAGATCATCTTTAGTTATTGGCCACGGGGCCTATTATTTGTGAGCGGAATGTCATTGTTGTAAAAAAGATCAAACCCTTTTCTCTTATATGTAATGATGTATGCTTGCGAGCGAAGTATTTAATTATATCTCATGTTGTATTCATTATGTATTTCAAATGAGAGAACCCTTCTTTATTTATCATTGTTAATATTTAGAATTACTATACGTTATCTCTGGAATTGTGTTATAATAACGGGCTTGGTACTGTATCTGAGTAATAAATTGTAGAGGTGTGATAGTTTCCCTATTTTCTATGAGTGCCCTAAAGCTAGTGATTTCCAATATATTATTGACAAACTCTGCATAAAACTGTTTGGGTAGAATTACTTAGTAAAAAATAATTTGAAAATGATATACTGAAATAAAGATGTACGAGTGTTTTTTATAGCATTAAGGTGATATGATTATTTCCATATTAACATAACAATACACATACCTCAAATTAAGTAAACTCAGTTTCACAGTCACAACAAAATCAATATGTAGAATTCAACATTCCAAGTTTGCCACAAATAGAATTGAAACATTCCTCGCTTAAGGATTTTGTGCAAACATCTACCAATTGATTGCTGGTATTTACAAATTCAAGAATAGTATCCCCTTTTTTACATGATCTCTTAAAAAATAATGTCAAATTTCAATATGTTTTGTTCGAGAATGTTGAACCGGATTTTTACTTAAATTGTTGGCACTAATATTATCACATTTATAAAAGATATGATCATAATACAAATCAAAATCCTATAATTATTGTTTCATTCATAGTACTTGGGCACAACAACTTTCGAAAGTTATGTATTCAGTTTCTTGCCGTTGATAAACCAATAGAGTTCTGCTTTTTGCTAAACCAATAGACTAGTGAGTTACCAAGAAAGTGACAAGTGCCACTAGTGTAACACCTGTAGATATTAGACTAGTGGGTTTGCTTTGGACACTCTATTTATTGTACTTGGAGTCTCTTTGGTTCATTTTTGAATATTGATTGAGGTGGTGTCATGATGGTAAAGTAAGATTGGACCACAAACATTGATTTGAATAATTGTCCCATGAGTAGTCTTCACTCTTTTCCCCTTTTCTCTTTCGACACTTTGAATTTGGATGTGAGGATAGAACCATTGGAAATACTGTTTCCAGGGCTTCGATTTGGACACAAGAATGACTAAAAACGGAGTTCAGACGAGAAAGTTATGCCCTTTGGAAATTTGAGTATCTGTGCTGGAAGCAAGTTCGCTCGAGCGCAGAAAGTTGCGTCGAGCGATCTACGCGAATTTCAAAGATTTTGGGAGCTTCTTTTCTATGCTCGTGCCAAGCTTTGTTTTCTCAAGTGGTCAGGTCGATATTAAGCACTATAAAGTGGGTTTTTGGCCCAAATTCTTCATTCTTTCTTCCTCTTTTCTCCCTCTCTCTTCCATACCCTAAGCCCTAGCCCTCAAAACCTTGATTTCATCCATTTTTCGCCAATAATCCACCATGGATCTTGCAATAAAGATGAAGAACAAGTGAAGATCAACATTTTTAACCAATTGGATTTTGGATTTTCGAAGAAATCCTCTTGAGTTAGCTTCTCGACTCTCATTTTGGAGGTAGGATTACTTTTAGCTTTGTATCTCTTTACTTTGAGGATGTTTGTTGGTATTATTGTGACATTGATTTCATAATTGATGTTTGATTTTATAATTGATGTTTGAGTTTACAAAGAAGTGGGTTTTGATTTCAAAAATGGAATTTCACATATATTCTCTCACAATTTATATAAATGTTTATGGATTATGAAAACTTTAGTTGAAAAATAGTATTTTACACTATGGAGGGACAAAAGCCCCAAATTTGATGAATACCCTAGTTCTTGAAATTGAATAATGATGTAATTAAATGGAATTAATTTTCAATTCTTTAAATCTATAATTGAATTGTGAGATTGAGATATATTTTGATATGAGACTCTTGAAATTGAAAGCTTTTGAGAATTTCCTTTGAAATATGAAGATTATGTCTCCATAATTGTTCAATTATGTGAATGGTGAAATTTACCTTTGTTCTCATGGATGTATAAATTCTTGGAATTTTTGGAAATATTGGAAAGGTGGTTTTAAGAGGGTGGTAAATAGCATGGGAGTCTGGGTAGGGAGTCGGTTTTTTGAAAAGAGTTATGCATTGTTGGTACCTGTGCGGGGAGTCAAGGTGCTCAATTGCCCTCTCTTGAGCTTATCACCGAACGAATATGAGAAAATGGTTTTGGGTGTCCACTGGTCCTGATGTATTATAGCTAGTAAAAGTGGAAAAACAAATGATTTTTTGGTGCCCACGTCCTGCCGTATAATAGTCGGTAAATGTGGGGGTGGTTTTAAATGAAAGTGGCTTGTGTATGTGATTTAGGACTCTCTTCAAGGACTTCATGGTGTATTTACCCCTTGGTGTTGAAATGTGATTTTCATGGAAGTTATAATATCTAAGTTTTGTTGCTTAAACTTTTCACATGAGTTGAACAAGAAAATGTTTTCGTTGTGATAATGCCATATGGATTTTCAAATGATTAGATACTTTGTTAAAAGTATTACTACTAGGCATCTGGCTCATTCCTATCTAATTCCTATCTAACAATTTCAAGAATTGTGATGTGCAATCACCCCTATGACAAGGAGGTGGACTTCTTTGTTTTGTTGGAGCGCGACGGCTCATGGATATATTATGTGAAAGATTCAGGCATATGTGTTTGGGACCGTGTGTCCATTTGGTTGTAACAAGGCCTTGCCTTGATGTTTGTACGCCATTAAGGCATCATTATTTTTTTATTCTAAAGTTTTTGGTGAACTGTGTAAATGTTATTATTACCAAGACAAGAATATGAAAATTGTAATATTTGGCACGTTGTTCAATGGAAAAGAGGACTTTTGAGATTAATATTATTGTTTGGGTTGGAAAGATTTCGAATTAATTGGGTTATGAGAAATGTTTTAATTTAATTATTTTGGGGGTGTTACAGCTAGTGTTTTTCTATTAAGTTTGCACCAGGCAAAGTCGACATTCGAGTAACCAACCATATCAAATGCTACAGCTCTAACATAAACAATCCCAATTTAGGAGTGCCAGCAAGATATCAAAAAATACATTTAACGACTATGAGATGAGACTTTTTTGGACAAGATTGATATCTTGCAAACATACAAACACTAAACATAAATTCCTTGATATTTTGTGAGTCGATCGTACCTTGATATTTTGTTTCATCAACGGACTTACCCTTCTCATCTTTGTCTAGCTTAATCGATGTACTCATGGGTGTTTCGGCTACTTTCGAATCATCCATACCAAACCTTTGAGTAGTTCTTTTATGTATTTGGCTTGGTTGATATAAATTCCTTGCTTGACTTGTTGGATTTGAAGCCCAAGGAAGTAATTGAACTCTCTTATCATGCTCATTTCAAATTCACCTTGCATTAAACCAAACCAAACCAAACCAAGCCTTAAGTCCCATTAAATGGGGTCAGCTACATGAATCCTTCTTCTCCACGCGGCCCTATCAAAGGTCATTTTGTTAGTTAAATTAGGTAAATCCACATCTCTATTTACAATGCTAGCCAACGTTAATCTAGGCCTACCCCTTCCCCTAACATTTCTATCTACCGTTACAGCATCGCATCTCTTCACTACTGCCTTTGTTGGTCTCCGTTGAATATGACCAAACCATCTCAATCGATTCTCTCTCAACTTATCTTCTATCGGTGCTACTCCTACCCATTCTTGAATATACTCATTCCTAATTTTGTTTGGTCTAGTCTTGCGACATATCCACCTTAGCATCCTCATCTCAGCCACACTCATCTTATCTATATGTTGTTTCTTGGTTGCCCAACACTCCGTCCCATACAACATCGCTTGTCTAATAGCCTTTCTATAGATCTTACATTTTAGTTTAGTGGGTATTCGTTTATCGCATAGTACCCCAGACACACTTCTCCACTTACACCATCCCATCTTGATCCTATGGGCCACATCCACATCAATCTCCCCCGTTGTTATGATAATCGATCCTAAATAACGAAAATGTTCACTCTTAAGCAATTATGGGTTCTCAATCTTCACTTCTCCTCTGCTTTCATTGTTACTGTTACTAAATTTACACTCCATGTACTCTGTTTTAGTTCTTGGTTCTCAATCTTCACTTCTCTTCTACTTTCATTGTTACTGTTATTAAATTTATACTCCATGTACTCTGTTTTAGTTCTTGGTTCTCAATCTTCACTTCTCATCTGCTTTCATTGGCATTGTTACTAAATTTACACTCCATGTACTCTGTTTTAGTTCTTGGTTCTCAATCTTCACTTCCCTTTGCATTACTTTAGCAAATTTATTGCACTAAGATTCATTAGTAGCTTCAAGTATTATGTCATCCACATCTGTTTGCACAAGTAAAATATCATGATTTTTAGAATTAATAAAAAGAGTAGTGTCAATTTTTCCTCTTGAAAAACCATTTTCAATCAAAGATTTGGGAAGTCTTCCATACCAAGAATGTAGAGGTTGTTTTAAACCATATAGTGCCTTGGTAAGTTTGAAAACATGGTTTGGAAATTCACGATTTTGAAAAGCATGGGGCTGCTCTACATAGACTTCTTCATTTATGAAACCATTTACAAATGCACAATTTACATCTATTTGGTAAAGTTTGAAGTCTCTAAAACATACAGATGAAAGTAGCATGCGAATGGCTTCTAATCTGGCAAGTAGACCAAATGTTTCATCGAAATCAATACCTTTTTCTTGATTGTACCCGTGTTCTACAAGTCTAGCTTTATTTCTCTAACAATGGTGCCGAATTCATCAAGTTTGTTTCTAAAAATCCATTTTGTACCAATGATGAAATGATCATTAGGTCTTGGCACTAGGTTCCATACTTTCCTTCTATGAAATTGGTTGAGCTCTTCATGCAAAGCCATTATCCAATGTTCATCAAATTCAGCTTCGTGAAAATTCTTTGACTCAATTTGTGAGAGAAAAGTCAGGTTACCTCAAATATTTCTAATTGAAGAGCGAGTAGCAACACCTTTGGTGGGGTCACCTAGGATTAAATCCTTAGGGTGATTATGAACAAATTTCCATTCTCTTCGCAAATCATCGTTGTTTCCACCTTCTTATTGAAGAGGGAGAGTAGGTTGTTCATCCTTTTTGTTCTCTTCACATGGTTGATTGTTTTCCTTGTAGATGCTTGAATCTTCGAAGTTAGTTTCCAATTCTAGAATGTCATTACAATTAATTTTCCTTGGAGAAGAAATGTTAGATTCATCAAATGCCACATGAATAGATTTTTCAACAACAAGATTTCTTTTATTAAAGGCACGATAAGCTTTACTAGTCAAAGAATAACCACAAAAAATTGTTTCATCATATTTTGAATCAAACTTACCCAAGTTGTCCTTACCATTGTTGTGCACAAAACAACTACAACTAAATACATGAAAGTGACTAATGTTTGGCTTTCTACCATTCCAAATGTCATAAGGGATCTTTTTGAGAATTGGTCGAATCAAGGCACGATTTAAACTGTAGCAAGCGGTGTTAACGACCTCGGCCCAAAAATATCTTAGAAGGTTATTTTCACAAAGCATTGTTCTAGCCATTTTTTTTCTAAGGTTATATTCTTTCTTTCTACAACACCATTTTGTCGAGCAATTCTAGGGGCAAAAAAATTATGCCCAATACCATGCTTATCACAAAATAATTCAAATTTACCATTTTCAAGTTCTCTGCCATGGTCAGTTCAAATCTTTGTAATAAGAAAACCTTTTTTTCATTTTGAACCTTGTGACAAATTTTTATGAAAGAAGAAAATGCTTCATCTTTGTGAGCTAAAAACACGACCCAAGTAAATCTTGAAAAATCAACAACAACAAGAAGAAAATTGTCACGACCCAAACCCGCCCCTATAGATTTAGCATCATAACCGGCCAGTAATTCAGGGATTACCGAAGGCCTCTGAACAAATTAACAAAATAAAGGGATAACATAAGCAGTTATACAAACATATAATGTCCATAGAGCTGTGTAGACATACATGGGATAGAAAATATAAAATGTATATACATATCTATGACGTTATAACCACGTTGGTCTTACGTCAAATATAGATACAGTCAAAAAGGGACTTAGCCCTATATACAAAGTTTACAAAAAGTGTTCAGACAAACAAAAGAAAACAAAAACTTAAAGCTTGTTCGTAAAAGCATGGTCACACTTTAACTCGGGAACCTCCTTGGGAGGTGCAGTAGCTGGTTGACAAAATAGATCTCCAGGCAATAGCTTAGGCCTGGTCATGCGCCTGATCACCTACATCCATAAATAATACAGTGAGTTGGAGCCTAGTGAATAATAACGGAGTAAAGGGTTTTAATGAATGATGTCCATACCAGATTCAAAAATCAGAATTCAAATTCATATTCATATTCATAACCATATACATCTTCACATTCAAAATTCACATATGATCATACGTGGTACATCTATTAGCGTTCACAAATCTGATGACCCATAATTATAAGGGACGTAGTTCCGATGACTCATGTCCATAGAGACATTCATAGCTGATGACCCATATAGGGACCAGATGACCAATAAATGGACGTTAGACATCACATGATGCTAAGAATGCCACAAATGCATTTCAGAAATTCGAACAATCATTCATTCAGTCGTAAAATGGCAATTCAAAGACAAATCATATTATATCATTCAGAAAATACTTAAATTTAAACATAGCTTTACAGAGTTATTACTCATAGATAGTTCCAGTAGTAAAATAGACAGAGCAGACAGATCGGATAATTTATGGCACGTGACCTACACAAACACATAGAGGATACACATTGAAACACATGCTGGAAAAACACTTAGCTCATTTCTTTTATGTGTTGGTGTGTTTCTAATATTTATCCTCATTATTATGTCTTAATTAAGGCTTAGGAATGCCTAAGATGCAATGAAGATGCCAAAACGTGATTTAAAACACTTAGTAAAGTTTGCTGAAAATAGGGTCTTCGCCCGAGCGCAACTTTGGTCGTTTGGGCGGTCTGCAAAACTCTACACAGCTTTTTGGAGCTCAAATTTTACGCTCGAGCTCAACTTCTACGCTTGAGCAAAGAGTCAAAAATAAGGGTGGTCGCTCGAGCGTAGGTTATCTCGCTCGAGCCAACCCCCAAACTTGAAAAAGTACTGGGAACTCGCATTCTTCACTCGAGCGCAACTTCGGTCGCTCGAGCGAAGCCTGCAAATTTTGGAATTTCTAGATTGCACTCCCAGCTTCAAAACTTGATTTCAAAGCACTAAAACACATCCTTTTGGGCCAAAACTTCAGAAAACATTTGTGAACTCATAAGACTTCATGAATTGAAAGTCATTTCACAAAATCAAAGCCCAAATGCTTGTCAATTGTGCACAACCAAACTTGAAATGTATATGTATATAATATGCATGCAATGATTTCAATTCAAAGCTTCCAAAACATGCATAAATGAAGTGTTTTGTGGTAAAAGCATGGTGAGCTCCCAAGAGATAGCAATTGTATGCACTTGCATGTAAAACTTGAGTGAAAATGAACCTCATAATTCAAGAATTATGCATGTGTAGACACCCAATTTTTGATCGCCCTTAAGACTTGGGCGCTTTATTCCAAACACCCGATGATGAAAGTTACACCGTGTAATATTTTGAATCCTCAGCGAAGAAATTTGGATTCAAGCTCTAATCCCAACCTTACACCCCATTTTGTCCAAACTATTTAGACCATAAAACACTCATTTTAAGATAGTTTTCCAAATGTGTCTACGATGTTTCAAGGGTCGCATTCGTTTAAAATATTGCACTTTTCGATAAACGGAGGAAGGACAAAGTGGAAATAAAGGAAAGGGAGGTGAACTCTTTCAAAAATCTTTAAAACCTCTTATTTATAGGTTTGGATTTGAAGAAAATAGGAGTAGAGGGAAGAAAACTAGTTTAGGAAAAAGTTGAGCATCAAACCGTTGAGAAAGAACGAGAATCCTTCACTAAATTAGAAATATCTCTTTGGACACTTAGAATTTAGATGTGAGGTTACCACCATTGGAAAGTATACTTTCGGGGCTTCAATTTAGACGCAAGAATCACCTAAAATCGAGTCTAGATGAGGGAGATATGCCCATTTGAAGTTGGGCCTCAAATGCAAATTTTTAGACCTGGCCGAGTCCATTTAGAACAGGTCGTGCCTTATTTAGGCTCGGTCGGGTCTCAATGAATACTTTTCCAGACTTGCTTTTTAGGCCCAGCGGTGTGTTTTTGGGCCCATTAGTGGATTTTGGGGCCCGGCCGGATCTCAATGGTGCCAAATAAACAGCTGGCGAGAATTGAACAAATATCTTTGTTTAAAGATATTTTTGACCATTTTGGCTCAAATTCTATAAATAAAGCCTCTTCCTTTAGAATTCAAGGTTAGCAAAATTTCCAAAAGCTTTGAAGAGCTGAATAGACCTCATTTCTCTCCTCCTCACGATCAACCAAGTTTTTCAAAACCCGAGGAATTTCTTCCTCTTCGTTTATGTCAAAATTTTGAAAATTAAGATCAGTACAACAAACCAAAGGGACAGAGAAGTAGGCAAAGTCCACAACATTCCCATTCAAAAAGTCTGGATCATCGGTTACAGTGGACTCAAAAGAAAAGCTAAAAGACGACTGGACAGGACTTTGGTGTCTCGGTTACCACTCCCAGAATTACCTGACTCGGAGGAACTCAAATCTAACTTCGACTGTACAGACTCAGTGGAATCAGATCTGGACTCACTATCTGATCCAGAACTATTGATGATGCGTTGCTCAAACTTCTAGACCAAGCATGGAGCCTCAGATGCAACCATGATAAGATTGGAGAAATCCGCTGCTGGGTTATCCCCGATCATTGAGATAGTAAAATTATCCCCCAAGTTGGCGATCTTAGCTTCGGCAGTAGAACTTATCAGTAGGTCAGCAAGCACTTTTCCTAACTGTTCTTCCTCTTCGATGTCTAGGTTTGCAGTCCTGCCTGATCTGTGCTAGTGCTTAGGTCTACCTGTTCATCTTCCTTTTCTGGTAACTGGTGCCCGAAGAAGATTTCGAACCCCGGATACCTTGTTTTGTTTCCCAATCATAGCGGGGCTCTAGAAATCCAAAAAAAGGGAAGTCTTCCCCTTGGCAAACAAAACGTTTGTTCCAGGTTCCTTGTATTGGTTTGTGGGCTAACTCGTACTGTCTCCCAGTCCTCTTTGCTTTCAGCCTTTCTCTTAATTCCTGCCTTTTTCTTTGCCAATCTGTAGTGGTAGGTTTGTATTCCAGCCCAAAAGCATGGGGGTTGTGACTGGATCTCCTTAGCAATAGTACCTCCCTGACTGCCACTTCGGGCTAGTCCTGATCTGGGCATATGCCCCAGTTTGTTCATCGTGTTGATGGATTGCGACTCATGTAGTCTCCATCGCCCTTTTCCATGATGGTTTAGACCAATCGGCCCTCTGCCAGAGAGAAACCAGAAATGAACATGTCCTCCTCCCCACGTATGATTTCCAATAATGGTACAGGGGTTCCGTAGGGAGGATATATTGTAGAATTACCATAAATAGTGGCAATCTCTCCTTTGAAGGGGTACTTCACTAACTGATGGACGATTGATGATACAACCCTCATCTAATGTAGCCGGGGCCTTCCCAGTACTAGATTAAAAGTGGCCGAAACATCCATGACATGGAATTCCACCTCATGTTCGGACGGGCCGATTAGGATATGGCTCTTGAACGTTCCCATAACATCTTGGCTTGTATTGTCATAACCTCGTACGGCTTGGGTTGTGGATGTAAAGTCAACCGGCCTCAAACTAATGGCATAGGCAGTCCTCAGTGGACATACATTGATCGCCGATCTTGTGTTTACTAACACCACCAAAATCCATTTTTTTCGACTTTGCAGGGTTATATATAAGGGACGATTTTCTTATCTGTAAAAGATATCACCGGCGTAACGTCCCCAAATGTTACCAACGATACCAATTGGTCCGCAGTGGTATCGATAGGCAGTTTAGTCCGGTTTATTGCCTCTAACAGTGCTTGCCTATGCTCCAAAGATGCCATTATTAGCTCCCAGATTGATATGTCAGCCTGAATCTTCTTGAGCAGTTTCAAGACTAGGTTTTCTTCAAGGTCCTTCTCTTTTGATCTCTTAACCTCTTTCCAGAGGTCTCTGGCTGGTCTAATGCTGCGGATTTGAAGTACCGACAGCTCTGGGTCATATGATTGATCTCATCAGTATACTAAGTGTCATTCGGGGTATCAGCTTTCCAACTTTCATCAGTGTATGCATAACTTAGGTCGTTGTCTTCCCATCACTCTCCTGTAGTCGTGATCGGGCCAGCATCAGGTTCTATCTTGAGCATGTTAACATCACGCGCCCAATCATCACACCATTCTTCCTCCACCACATCCTTGGTTTCTGAATCCCGATGTTTTCAAAGTTTTTGTAACATCCTTTCTCGATCGCTGGGTTCCCATTCGACCTTTTTGGTAATTTGGGCATCACCCTCTGTTGTCTCGGATTCTTCTTTCCTTTTTCCTTTGCCCTGCTCCAAAGCTATCTTCACCTGGATCTCTTATATCTTTTCCCTTTGAAATTGTTCCAGTGTCTGTTCTTTCTCAGTTAGAGGTGCAACCTCGGCCTTGCCCCTAACAGAATTCCATCTTCATTCCTAGTCTCTCCTATCTGTTCTTCCACATCTGAATCTTCTCCACTCAACCATCCATTGCTTGTTTCTAGCTGGCTCGGGTCCCACCATCCCACCTGAACACTGCTGGTATCCTTCTCTTTGAAGAAGTATAAATCCTCCAGATCTTTCTCCAGATCAGCCAAATCCTCTTCTAAGTTAGCCAAGTCATTTAGGCCTTGTTTAGGCTGATCATTCTGATGTTGCCCTAACTGGCCTTCCCCGATAGCATTGATGCTGAGAAAGTCTGACAGTTTGACCACTGGCTTCAGCTAATCGATGGCCACAATGTATAAACTGGTATCGTACTCCTCTACAAGTGAGACCTCCTTCTCTATGACACGGGTATCCGCCACGGGCCTGGATTGGGTTTGTGGTGCTATATTCTTCATGCACATGTCTGTGCTTTTTGGAATAACCACATTCGATTTTGATAGGTGGGATGAGGTAATGTTTGGATGTCAATGGGTCTGGAAGTGGACGAGGGTTGAGAGGTTTGAGATGTCCCTTTTGCATTAATAGCTTGAGGGCGTGGGTTGGGCTCATATGGAGGGGAGAAAAAACTCTTCGATTCTCGGATGGACCAGTATTTTGTGAAGGTTCTGAGGTTGTGGTAGTAGCAAAGGGATCAGCCATCTTGGCTGTTGAAACAACAGTACTGACATCCACAGGCCGTGGAAAAGTGCTACTGTTAGCATTGGTACTCCGGGAGAACGGCCTTCTTGCAGGTTCGCTTGTTCTATGGATAATACCCTTTTTGAATGCACTCTCAATCTAGACCCCCAGTTCATGTAAGGAAGCAAATGTGGACAATGGTGCCACTATCATTCTCTACAACATGTCTGGCTCAAGGTTCTAGACCACTAGTCAGACTTGTTCTCTTTCGGCAGGTCTATTTGTCATTCAGGTTGCCTTGGCTCTCTACTGGGAGACAAAATCAATGAATGATTCTTTGGGGTTCTAGGTAGTAGCCTCCAGCTCACTAATGGTTACCTTTATATGGGTATTATACTAATATTGATTGAAAAATGCCTCAGATAGCTCCTTCCAATTCTACTTTGTTGAGTTCTCCAATTTAGCGTACCAGTTGGCCGCCACATTAGATAGGGTTCTCCCAAACAAGGAAAGCTTTTGTGCCCTAGACAAACCCGTGGGCCTCAATACATCTGAGAATAATTGGACATGCACAATTAGATCCCCACTCTCATCGAATCTGTTGATGTGGGACATCTTAAATTTCTTCGGTAATCTGACCGAAGCCTCAGTGTACCCGTCTTCAATATCTGGAATGGAGTTTAGGCCCTGGGATTTCTTCAGTGCTTTCTCCAACCTTGCAATCTTGACTAAGGCCAGATCAATTTCATTGATATCAAACGGAAAAAATTCCTGTGGGAGGTTGAACTGGAGGCCAATAAGCTGAAGCCGGGAGAAATATGTCTTGAGGATATGGGACTAGCAGATTTTCAACTGGTGGGGGTGGATCAGGATTTGGCTGAGCAGCTGAGATCGGATGCATGGTTGATGTTGATGCCCTAGATGTACGTCGTAGATCGGCAATAATTTCATCTTGTGCAGGCATCCTTTGGTTTACAATGTCCATGGTTCTCTGGAAAGCCGTCATCATGGCAGCAAATTCCTCCGCATTTTATGTTGTATTCTGTGCCATTGCTGGTCTGGGTGAACTAGATGCTGGTGAACCGATTGAGTGAGAACGAATAGGTGTTTGCAGAGTGTTTTGTACTGGTGTTGCTGACTGTCTGTTCCTTCTTCCTCGAGTGACTGGCGGAAGCGAGACTAATATGGGCTGACCACCAACAAGGTCTTGAGCTTTACAAAGCCTACTAAAGTGAGTCCACACAACTTGGGGAATATCGGGTCTTTCTGAAGCTATGATGGTAAACTACCTAGCAAAAAGAAAGAAAGAAAAACATAATCAAAATCGGATAACACTTCTGCCCCAATTCACAATAGTCATAACACATAGCTAAACTGTTATCCCCACTGAACTCTGTTCTCAAACTCTTACTGATATGAACCATCCTGTACAGTCTCACAGTGCAAGCACATACCAAGTAAAAGAACCAGAACACCCCTATGAGGGAGTAGGGTAACCCTGTTCTAGACTTTTGACACGATCTAGGCTGCACTATTTCAAACAACGAGTTTCATAACATCCTACAAATGGGTGGCATCCTGTCCTATGTTGGAATAGTTACTATAACTTCACTAGATGCAACTAGGTCAAATGGTCGAAAGGGTGCCTTAACGAGATTACCTAATAAGCACCTAACACCGAGAAGTGAAAGGTGAATCAAGCAGTACAACAATAATCCAGATCCAAGGGTTGTGTTTCCAACATGGCAGAGCCCATGACCGGTCAGCCTTTTGGCAAGCCTTTTGGGCAAGCCTCTGGCAAACCGTCCAAGAATAACAGATGGAAAACATAGTGACTTAAAGTAACCATGCAAATACAATGCAAAGAACATATAAGTGTAGACAAAAATTCACATAATGAGTTTCAAGTCAAGTTATCTAATTCCCCAGTAGAGTTGCCAGAAACTGTAGCTTGCTTTTCGTGCTCCTTTCGAATGATGAATAACCCTACAGTTCGGACTCCCGTGGTTCTAAATCTGAAACAATAAAAACACAAAAGAGTCCAAATTCGGCAATTCTTTTGAAAAATTGATGTTTGAATCAAATGCCAAAAATGGACTACTTTGCCAGATTTCAAAGTCGCCACCTAAATATTTTTGGGAAATTTAGGAAACACAAGACTCATGCCAAACACCATTAGTCCATCATCACCAAAGTGTCTTGGCTTGGGAACTTAGGTATGAGAGGAGAAGGTCATGAATTGAGCACCCCACTAGACCGGTTAAAGATCGGCCTCTAGTAATCATAATGTGATTTTTATTTACATTATATTCTCTTGTTCCGATTATTAGCTATTTTTTACTATGTGACGCACACACAAATATAGACTAATTTGCAAGAATTGGAACATTTGATTTCGCGCTTTATTTGAAATTGTTTTGTGAATTTGCCACTTGTAAAAGTGGGCTTAAAATGGACATTAATCAAACTATCCCAATTCAAACAACTAGCCTTCATCCACAGCCATTCAAACAGTTATATCATTTAAGCAATTAACCTCATGGAAGTATGCTTTGACATGTTAACACAAACATTCGATGCAAGATGCTAAAACACAAAATTACTCACCTAGTACTCCGAGCTAAAACAAAGCAAAATAATTAGAAAATATGCATGCTCCTAATTAATGCAATATGACTAAATGCAATGCACACATTATGTATTTTATAGGGTTGGATATGAGCATGGCCTATGATTTCATTCAAGACAAGCGATAAAGCACATATTCAAGCAACGAATTTGAACATTGATATTGGGTTAGCATGATGAGCCGGGCCTTTGATGCATGCAAGACAATGGATGCAAAGCATGAGAATGCCAATTCGAAAAAAATGATGTTCTATTCTAACCATCGTACGCAAGTAAGTAAAAGGGAGAAAGACGTGGGGTTAGAAGACATACAACTCATTACACATTTGCCCTCGTGTAAGAGGGTGCGAATCAAAGTCCAAAAGTCTAAATTAAACTAATTATTATAAAACCGAACGAATAAATAAGCCAAAAATTGACTAGATAACTGCTCTATTACAACAAGGATAATCATGAGAAGTAAACTAATATGTGGAAGTGGTTTGGAAATACTCTTCGGATCATGGGAGACGCTAGGAGTATAGCGATCCCGGTTATCCCTTTACTGTTCTGTTGTTTTCCGGACGCGGTTCCGTGGAGTTGGTAGTTGTACCTATCGTGTTGTCAACCTTTAAACTCTTTTGTTTGAGTTTTAGTATGTGTTGGGCTTGGTTGTTACAGGTTGGTAGAGCTTTAGCTCCCATTGTTGTTGCCCAGTTTTTGAATGGTCTGCTCGAGCGAGTCTTCTTGCACTCGAGCGGGGTTTACACACTTCCAGTATTTCGTGCCTCTGCAAAACTTCTGCAGATGTGTTTTCTACGCTCGAGCGGGTTTCTTGTGCTCGAGCGGGTCGCGCTCGAGCGGGCTTGTTAGCGCTCGAACAGGTAGTTCTTTTTTTGAAAAGTTCTGGGAGGTGAAAATCTACGCTCGAGCGGATGTGTTTTGCTTTTGTTTCTTGATGCTCGAGCGGGCCTTCTTGCGCTCGAGCGTGACCAGTTTTTGTGATTGACGCTTGAGCGTTATATTCTCCGCTCGAGCGGGTCATACGTATATGAGTCATCCGCTGGGTAATTTTAAATCACTTTTTACATTTCCTTTCTCTCTCTTACTTACCCAAAATCGATTTTGAGAGCCTCTCTCTCTAGGATCTTCCTTCTCTCTAGGGATTGATCTAGTTAGAGTATTCTCCTACCCTTTGGCCTTTACAAAAAGTGTGTTGATCATTGAGGGCTACATTTTGATCCGAGAAATTTGGTATTTGGAGCACTTCCGAGTTTAGCTCTTCTTCTCCTTGGGTTCTACATTTGAGGTAGGGATTTCCTTGTTTTTGTTCAATACTTCGTCTATAGATGACTTGTGGTAGTTTTGTATTGCATGAAAATTATATCCACGTTGGATTTGTTTGAAATCATGAGAAGGAACCTAGGGTTGGTGTTTGAAAAATGGTTATGTTATCATTGATGGTTATTTTGGGCTAATTAGAGTATAAATTAGCATGTTATAGTTGAAAGAAGAAAAGCCCTAAATTATATTTTGATTTGATAAATTAAAATGGAGGGTAGTTAAGCTATGTTGTAAATCTCTATTGTTATTGTGAGTTGGGTGACGGTGTTAATGCCTAAGGGATTAACCATGGCTTTGGAATGGGTTTGAAATGAATTTTATGGACTAATATGAGTTATGGCTTTATTATCCACGGATTTGGTTTTGCGACAACAAAAGGGACGGAGTTGATTTTGTGAAAACAAAGGGAAATGGAACTTGTTTTGTGAAATGGGAAAAGTGTTTTGTTGAAATACGTATGAAGATTGGATTGTTGTTTCTTGAGTGTTGAACACACACATGTGAGTGATTGTATCTTCAACTACCATGTTAATGTTGTTGTTGGGTTTGTGGTCTCATAGTAGTTGAGTCTTTAATAGATGTACTAAATATTTGCATCTAGAGGTTTTGTCCTCGGTCATCGGTGGAGGATGACATGGTTGTGTTGAATTGTCATGTATGCATTATACCATTGTTGATTGAACATCATATGTGATGAAGTGTTGAGATACATTGTATATGTATACTTGCTCGGGAAGAGGTAGTTATGTGTTCATATACTTTAACACATTGCTTGTGTCTTGATGGTTTATGTATATGTAATATGCATGTTAATTATGCCCTGTTGCATTTCGATTTGTGGTGTTATAACTTGCGCTAAAATTCAGAGGTACCGTGACCTTCCAGCTAGCGCCTGGAGAACTGACTGCGCTGAGAATCGAAGGCACCATACCCTTCCAGCTAGCGCCTGGTAAACTGGCATGTTGTTGTGAGAGGTGTATCTTGGGCTTACTACGCACATAGTTAGTTGAGCAAAGTTTTGTTGTTGATGTTTCAGTGTGTCTGGGAATATCATGGATTGTGTCGGTTACAGTTTTGGAGGGCCGAGTTGCCTCATTGTTTTATCTTATGCATGTTGGTGAGTTGTTTTCTCCCTTTTTATAACGGTGCATGTATAGACTTGATTGTATCGGGAAGAAGCCAAAAACGTCATTTTTGTCTTTTGGAAAGTGTGAAGGAGAACGGATTTTTTAAAGAAATATATGTTTTAAAAAGGCACATCTTTGTATGTTTGGAAAATGGAAGAGAGTAGTGGGCTTAGTGAATTTATTTCCTAAGGAATTGTTAATGTTATGAAAGATTGGGAATGGGGGTTAATAAAGGGAAAAAGGAAAGATGAATCGCCTATGGCGTTGATTAAAATGGTTATTTTCGAGAAAAGTTCATACTTATGTATATTTTGTGTAAGCTGTCACATTACTATCCTAGTATGAGATTGAGCATTCATGAACATAGCTATCTGTAAGTTGTTATTGTTGAGGGCCATGTTGAGATCCCTACTGGACTATATGTTCATCCCACGTTCTTGAATCTTTTTCAGGTGTTGAGCTGAATGTGTTGCAAGATTTGGGTCTTCTTATTTGTTGGCCACGGGGCCTCTCTTGTATTGGCGGAATGCCATATGTGTAAAAGGTTGCACCCTTCTTCTTGATTCGTTAATGATGTAAGGCCAAGGGCAATTTATTTATTATACTCATGTTATATTTACTTGCTTACGAATGAGAGCAGTGTTATTCACTTCTACGAGTTGAATATATGAGTTTATTTCCGCATGTTATCTCTGAAATGGAATTAGGTAAACGAAATTGGTAATACTTCGAGTAATAAAAAAGTGGGGCGTGACAAGGAGTCCTCAGATAGTCACCTGAAAGGAAACAAACACTCCGACGTGGGTGTCGGAATTAGCACTCCGACGGACAAGTCAGTCTCAAGCTCTAGGTTGTTTGTATTCTAAGTTGAACAAGGAAATTCTTACCCTTCTTTTTTCTGCCCCTCTCTTTGTCTGTAGTTCCTGTATTTATACTCGTTTCCTGGGCCTTGGGGCTAGGGCCTACTCGTTACTCATTGTCCTCTCTCATATTCGGCTCCATGGATTTACTCTTATCCGGCCTGTCTATTGTATTCGGCCTCCTGAGCGTTTCGGATAACGCCGAATAGTGTCTGTTCTGTAGAGTACGCTCTTCCCGGCATTGCCAATTATTCGGCTCCCACAATTTCCCCCCAAACTCGCCATTGACAGTAGTTAACTGGCGTGTTTGGTTTTGAATCTGAAAAGCCAAGACATAAGTTAGGCGGCTCTGCCTATCCCAATGTGTCAGAGCGCGCATGTCTTTTTGGTCATCATTATGTTTTCCCGCCTCATTTGTGCACCTTTTGCATTTAATACGATTTGAAACTTCAGTCCTTTCGAATGCATGCTTTTCTCGAATACTTGGGCCTCTTGGATTCCCAGCTGGTATCGCTCTTCTGACGCTTTTCTCTGCAACTTTCGTCCGTCTATCCACGTCTTCTTCACCTCTCGTAAGTTTTCTTTCTTTCTTTGCGGTCCTATTTTCCGTGCTTATTTTAGCTTTGGTATACCCTCGGATCTTTGCTAAAATGGTTAAGCACCTGAAAGACCTCCTTTCCGAAGGTTGTATCTCGGGATTCCGACGACATTTTTCCATTCTAGATGATGTTCATCTATCTCTAGTGACAGACAATACTCTGGATATGGAGAGAGAGGATCGCAACACAATCGTCTTGCCTCTCCTATCCATTGCGGAGGGCGGAGTCCGTTTTTCCCTACATCCATTCCTTAGGGCCGTCCTCCGCCATTGGGGTCTGATTCCTTCTCAGCCCAATGTGAATTTTTTTCAAATTGTAATGGGGATCGTAGAGTTGAACCGGTGCCTCAGGATCGATCTTGGCATTCTAGCTATTCGACACTGCTATGCTTTAGCCAAATCTTCCGGTCAGCTCGGGCGGTACTTTCGTAGGGCCAAGGATACTGACCATCGTTTGGTATCCATGCTTGCCAGTTCTGGCAAGCGAGTGGATGACGTAATGGTCAATGTCCGAGGGACCTGGGAATTTGGCGAAGGTGAGGACCGCCTAGACCCTATTCCCAGACGGAAGGGTGGACCAGGTGGCCGTGTATCTCCTTGCGTTTATTGAACTTTTCTTTTACTCGGCCTTATCTCCAAGTCTAACCCTTTGTCTTTGCAGGCAGTAAATTGAAGAAGATTCTGACTTCTACTGACGACGCAGTCTTTGCGTAGATTGCGATTGCACTCGGGTACTTCGGCCGTCCAAACGTACAAAAGCAAGGGAGAGCGGCCCGTATACTTCTTCGATACGAGCCTACTGATACTACTTTTTCGGCCACGGATAACATTCTAATTCCAACCGGCGATCAACACCTTGCGGTTCTTATCTTCCCTAGCTTCAAGAGCCATAGGCAAGTTGGTCTCGAAGCTTCTGATTTGGGGCAAGACGTGGCGTCGATGGTAGAGGTAGTCGCCAAACCAGCCAGAGAGTTCACTGAGGAGGCCGAAGAGGTCGATGAGGACCTAAACTCGGCGTTTGATGTAGCCGAACTTAATTAGCCTGCTTCACCGTCCACTTCGGGTCAGGCGGAGTTTTCTTCTAGAGATATTTTTGCAAGTTTGGGAGACCTACCCGGTGATTTTTTTGAAAGTATGGCTAGGGAAAACCTCACGCAGATGGTTCGAAAGAAAAATGCCGAGCGAATGGCCGCTCGGAAAAAGGCCGAGGCCGCCCGTTCTGAACCTGTCCTGATTGAGTCTTTCAAATGTGTTATTGAAGAGTCGGTTCAGATTGTTGCGGCCGAAATGGCGAAAGAAGTTGAACAACCGGTCATTGAAGAACGGTTGATTCTGGAAGAGCAGGGCAAGAAGCGTAGCGCCGAGGGAGAGGTCGGTTCGGAAGATAGTCCTGCTTGATAAAAGGCCTCGCTTTGAGAATTCAGGCGTGGTTGTTCCTTTCATTGTTCAGCCAAAGATGAGAGACATGCCGATTTCCTCTGACGCATCATCATTACCGACCCAGCGGTAGCGTTGAGCTTGGCGGCTTTAGTCTCCCTACCGGCTGATAAGGCATCCTTTCATGCCATCCCGGATTTGGTGGCCGTAGCCCTATTTACGCAGTCGGCCCTTTTGGTAGGTGACCTTAACTTGTTTTGATTTTGCTTGCCTATGGTATCTGACGATCCCAACTCGTTTTGCAGACGGTCGACAGGATCACCGACTTGGGCCGCCGCCTACATGATGCCCTTGAGAGGATTGACCGTTTGCAGTCAGAAGTTGACGGTCAAAAGAGCAGGGCCGAGTTTGAGGTTATGAGCCGCATTGGAGACTATGAGAGCCGAAGCCGAATTAGAAAGGGCTCGGTCTGCTGATCGGCTCTGTTCTGATGCCGAAGATAGGGCGAATGCGAGCGAAGAATCGCTTAGGGTAGCCAAGGAGGCGCTTAACAAGGTGGAGACTGAGTTAGCAGAGTTGAAGGCGGCCAAGGAAAAAGCCAAATCTAAGGCTTCTACCGCATTTGAAGCAGGAAAAGGCGCCGCCT
Source organism: Camellia sinensis (assembly GCF_004153795.1). Taxonomy (NCBI): domain Eukaryota; kingdom Viridiplantae; phylum Streptophyta; class Magnoliopsida; order Ericales; family Theaceae; genus Camellia; species Camellia sinensis. The sequence goes on from NW_021024580.1 coordinate 904,989, forward strand.
TCGAGAAATACGTAGATGAAGTCCCCAAGTTTGAGAATCGGGGATTCAAACATGGGTGGCTCAAGGCCCTTGATGCTGCTGGGGTTACATTGGATTTGCCAATTCCATATGAGCAGGTGGACGTTGAGCCACTTGAGTCTAACCCCGAGGATTGATCTGGGAGGCATTCGAATTTTATGAAATGCTTTCACTTTTGATGTATGTTTTTGTTTTAAGGACTTTTGTTGGTTTCGAGTAGTTTTCATGTATAAATTGGTTACTATCTGCGCTCAATTTATTAATGAAAATTACCTTGTCATTTCACTACTACTTATGCGCAGTTTGTGATGTTGTGTTGGTGAAGAATTTTTGCCTTTCACTACTTTAGAAAAAATGATTATTCTGTTGAGCTTTCTAAGATTGAATATCTTGGCAATATTGACTTATCATTCACATGCCGAATAGTTCGTGGGTATTATGCTGGTGAATCGATTCATGGGCTGGCTGGGGCACTAAAGCCGAATAGTTTGATGAATGGCCATATTGACTTATCATTCATATGTCGAATAGTTCGATGAATCTGCCTTTGCCCTAGGCGGTTCATGATCATTCGGGCTCCGGAAGAGATGAACTTAAGAGTTCTGAAGAATTGATTCATGGGCCATCTGGGGCGCACAATCTGAATGTATTGATGAATCTGCCCTTAAGCCGATTATATTAATAAATCTGCCTCTGCCGTTAGTGGCTCATGGACATGATACACCAGATGGGCGCATGGATTCTATCCTTGCCCCACGAGGGTCGACTCAGTCGGTGAGGTTTTCACAATTAATGAGATTGCCTCGAGGGTGCTGCTTCTGTAAAGGATAAAGGAACAAAGGTATAACTTTTATGAGTTTAGTGAACAAATGACTCTAGCTCTTGGAGGAAGATTCATCGTGTGAATGTCGAGCAAACTCTTCTTTAACAGCAGAGGGGAAGCGAGGACGCTAGCTGAGCTGGGCAGAGATATGAATCGAGGTGGTGAACCTTCGCACATAGGAAGTAGGAGTTCTAGGGATCGAGAGAGGCATCAGTCTCCTTGACGTCGAAGCAGGTCGCCCAGGCGGGACAAGCAGTGGTAGGGCAGATCTCCGCAACCCCGAGTCGAAAGAGGATCTGACACGAATCCGTGCCCATTAAGCTTTGCGGTATTTGTGGGGAATAAACCCATGACAGAGGCGGACTCGATCGTTAGAGACCCACCCAAATGTAGCGGTCGAGTTTGCTCAACAAATTTTTCCTCCTAAGGTTCAGCAATCGATGGTAGGTCGTCATGACTACGAAGTATTTCATGAAGGCATTCACGGGGCGGTGAAGGGGCTTTACACTGCCTATGAGATTGGCATGCAGCTGCGCGTTGCCCGCCGAGAAATAGAGAGGAGGATGGAACGTATTCGAAGTTTGGAAGCTCGCGCGGAGGCGGCTGAGTGTGAGTTAAGGAAGGCCAGGGCGGCTCATGCACAACCCGCCGGGCAGGGAAACCCAATCGTGGAAGAAAGGGTTACCCAGTGGCTCATCAGTACCGCGCTCGCCGATCGTGAGACGGCGAGTATGTTCGCAATGGAGTCTACAAAGGGGGGATTATGAAAAAGGTTTTCATGAAGGCCGAAAAGTTGGAATCGAAAAGACCAAGGAGAAGCTTGCCGAAGAGGTTTGCCGATGTGAAAATCGTGGATTTAGGCACGGTTGGATCAAGGCATCTCAGGCCGCCGAAGTTCTTCGAGCGTCGGGCATTGATTCAACATCGCCACTCTACCAAAGTAAACATTTTTCGTTTTCTACTTTTGAAGTCGAGAAGAGTGAGGATGAGGATGATGCCATATAAGGATACTCATTGTAAGGTTGAAATGCAGATTACGTTCAAAACTATGTAATTTATTGTTTGATTGAATAAAAATGTTCTATTTATAAATATTTCGTTGCGGTTCGTATTCGGCATATACGTGTTTCGTTTTATTGCATAAATGTTTGAATGAATGTATAAGCATTGATCGGCCCGAGTATCTGTTAAATGTCCAGTGATACGCCAGTTTATAGGCAAGGTCGACCCATACGTGATAGCCGTTTAGTTTTGAATGAGGCCATTGTAATTGGGCCATTTGTAACTAGGCCATTTATCTGTGATCGTCGTCTAGATAACTAGGTCATTGTGGCTTGAGGAAGTCGAAAACCAATGAGTGGAGTGGCTGCGGCAAATTCGTCTCGGCTCGGGGCCTGGATGTTTGGCTAGTTGGATTGATAATTCTGTCCTTGCCCAGCCAGTGCATGTGCTTCAAAAAGCCTTTGGAAAACTAGGCAGTGGTGAATGTCGACCGACGTTCGTCTCATGGAGTTTAGTGTTAGTGAAATCGCCTCGGGATTGGGGCATCGAGATCGCTACCAGTATTGAAAATAAAAGGAGTGGACGCCTCGCTCAAATAAACACGCTTGATTCCTCATCACTTGTTATGTGGGGTGAGATAAGTGGGGGTGTTAGTTAGAGAAGCTCGAACTTCGGCCGAGCTTGGTGTTGCAATGGATCGCAGTAGAGAACCCACTCGTATGGGAGGTCGGGCATCCAGAAGATGGCAAGAGTCTTCAAGTCGTCGAAGTAGATCGCCCCGAAAGGAGAGACAACGACCGTTGAGTTTATCCTTCCTTGTCCTGGATCTTTGCCTTGACATTGTCAATGGTATCAGGGGAAGTTTGGCAATGTGCAAGTCATGGGCTTGGGCACAGTTGGCTCAAGGCATTGCAAGCCGTGGAGGACTTCGGGGCGAAGGGCGTTGATTTGGCGCTGCCGCTTTACCAACGCGTCTTTTTCCCCCTTTTTGCTTTTGAGGTTGAAAATGGATATTGTAATGTCCAAATGCGGGTTGCATTTATGTAACTACTGTTTTAATCAGATAAAATGTTTCATTTCGAATGTTTGCGCCTTATTCTGGGCATTTTTATATATTTAATTAGGCACCTCATTTCGCATATTGGCATATTTTGTTTCGTTCATGCGGACTTGTAGTTTGTGTAATAATTTTTGTATGTAACAAGGGATCCATAAGATGTGCCCAATTCGCTAAGTTGACGAATGGCATTGCGTTCAATTATAATCTGATTCGGCTCAGCTTAGGTACTTGGCCGACCGACGTAATGAATCTACTTGTCCGTGCGAGCTTTAGGAGCCGAATGGGGATATGATTTGCAGAAGGGGCTTTGAATCCGGAGGCTTATTTGAGCCAATCGTGATATCCGCAAAGGGCGCTCCGAATCCGGAGACTTAATCGGCCCCAACGTGTCATGCACCGAAGGGGGCTCCGAATCCGGAGACTTAATCGGCCCCAACGTGTCATGCACCGAAGGGGGCTTCGAATCCAGAGACTTAATCGGCCCTAAGGTGTCATGCACCGAAGGGGGCTCCGAATCTGGAGGCTTATTTGAGTCAATCATGATATGCACAAAGAGCGCTCCGAATCCGGAGACTTAATCGGCCCCAACGTGTCATGCACCGAAGGGGGATCCGAATCCGGAGGCTTATTTGAGCCAATCGTGATATCCACGATGGGCGCTCTGAATCCGGAGACTTAATTGGCCCCAACGTGTTTTACACCGAAGGGGGCTCCGAATCCGGAGGCTTAATCGGCCCTAAGGTGTCATGCACCGAAGGGGGCTCTGGATCCGGTGGCTTAATCGGCCCTCAGACTTCATGCACCAAAGGGCGCTCAGAATCCGGAGGCTTATTTGAGCCGATTGTGATATCCACGAAGAGCGCTCCGAATCCAGAGACTTAATCAGCCCCAATGTGTCATGCACCGAAGGGGGCTCCGAATCCGGGGGCTTAATCGGCCTTAAGGTGTCATGCACCGAAGGGCGCTCCAAATTTGGAGGCTTATTTGAGCCAATCGTGATATCCACGAAGAGCGCTCTGAATCCGAAGACTTAATCGGCCCCAACGTGTCATGCACCGAAGGGGGCTCCGAATCCGGAGGCTTAATCGGCTCTATGGTGTCATGCAGCGAAGAGGGCTCTGAATCCGGAGGCTTATTTCCACCAATCGTGATATCCACGAAGGAGGCTCCAAATCCGGAGGCTTATATGAGACTATAATGGGAAGTGAATTGCACGATGGAAAAAGATAAGACTTTTCATTGCAGAAGTAAGCTAAGTACAAGTATCAAAGCCCACAAGTCGGGTCAGTGATAGAAATTTCATAAAATTGTTCATGCTGACTGCTGGCAGCCATGGATCTCTTCAACGCCACGGGCTGTCGGGAAGCGCATAAGCAGATGATAGGTGCTTGGCACGGCCTGCATGATATGCAACCAGGTTCACCCCATGATGACATTATATGGCGAAGGAAGCTTTACGACCAAGAATTCAACCTTGACTATTCTGGAGCCCGCTCGAACGGGTAGTGTGATCTTCCCCAACGGGTACTCTGGATTCGTGTTGAAGCCGAATAACGAATAAGGCGCCGGAGACAGATCTGACTCGTTGAAGCCGAGTTTGATGAGGGTCTCATAATACATAACCTCCGACGTGCTCCCTGGATCTATGAGAATGCGTTCGATGGTAAACTAGTTTACGCGTAATCTGATGATCAATGGATCAATGTGGGAGATTGTCATGCCGACAAGATCTGAATCGTTGAAGGCAATACTCGGAGCTTTTTTGGGCCGTTTGGTTGGAGTATGTTGCTCTTGGGGGACTGGATGCGATTGATTTGTGTGCACGGTTAGAGGTGCCGGCAGGCTGTATATCATATGGATCACGCCAAGTGGAGGTGAATCTTGTCTTAAGGCTAGTGCCTTGGTTGGGTTGCCTTTTCTTACGTACTGTTGTAGCCGGCCATCTTGCACCAGTTCCTCCAGGTGATCCTTTAATGCGTGGCAACTTTCAGTTTCGTGGCCATGATCTTTGTGATACTTGCAGCGCTTATCCCGCCTTCGTGTGTCAGGAGGGCCTACCATTTTCGACGGCCATTTGAAGAACGGGAGATGTTGGATTTTGGACATTACCGCATTGATCGGCTCTGTTAGTTCCATATATTTTTTGTCAGTACGTCTCGTGCGCCTGCTGTCGACTTGCAGTTGTTCATTCATTCGGTGAGAGCACTGATCGTTGGATCGGCGAGAATCCCACATTTTATCTCGTTTACCCTACTGTCGTGGTTCTGGGCTTTGAGGCAGTACGAAACTTATTGGCTGAGCAATTTCAGGGGAGGCCATTTTACTGGATACGTGTCCGACTTTAACCCACAAGGCATCGTCCTCTACCTTGTAGTATTCTTTAACTTTCTTCATCAACCCCCAGACTGTTTTGAGGGGTCTTCTAGTCAAGGAACTGCGGAGGGCACTGTCTGGTTGCAATCCCATTTTGAAGGCGGTGATGGCCATGGAGTCGTTGCAAGCATCGTCAACAAGATTAAAGCATTCCCAATAGCGCGCCGAATACGCTCTCAGTGTTTCTTCAAGTTGAATTTGCATCGACCAGAGAGAGTCTGCTTGTTTCGGCTAGACCTCGTTGGTGATAAATCTGGCCCTGAAGGACTTCTATAATTGATGGAAGCTTTTGACCGAAGCCGGCTCCAGTTTGTAATACCACCTGACTGCTAGAGGTCCCAAGCTGCTGGGGAATATTCGGCACATGAGGGCCTCGTTGTCGGCATGCAATGTCATGGCTTGCTTGCAGTAACGGATGTGATCGGCGGGGTCTGATTTTCCATCGTAGAGGGTAACTGATGGAGCTTTGAACTTCTTGGGCAAAATTGCCCTTGCAATCCGTCGGACAAAGGGATCGTGCTGATCTTCTTCATCCGAACTGTTTCTCCTGCGCTTATTACTTGTTCGTAGACTTTTTTCGGAGGAGCTGGAGGTTTCGGATCGTCCCTTCTTGTCGGGCTCCATGGATAATGAGTTGGAGTCACTATCGGTGTCCCTTGGCTGGGCTTGAGGTCATTGTTCACCTACCCTTGGAGGTCGTTTGGGATCTTGGCGCGCGGCTGTAGACACCCCATTTTTGACTGACCTTAAGACTCAGACGTCACCGATTGAGCGCTTGGTGATGTTGCATAATGTGCTCGTTCAGAAGTTTCCGAGTTGCGGTCGTGAGCCCTGCCTCCGGACTTCCGAACCCTCTTTTGTGCATTGCCTCGGTTTGTGAACCAGGCTCAGTTTTCTCTGTTTCTTTTCCTGAGGGGAGGGAGAGGTCCCGTAGACCGTCTCTCAGTGGCCGTGGGCTACATTTTGTGGCCGCACGCCATTTTGCCCATTTCGGAGTCCGGTTTCCGGTTTTCGGGACCGTCAGGCCGTGTGCCTCGGTTCGGGACCGCTTAACCATCTCCGTTTGCTCTAAATTTTGGCATACATCTTATTTTCTCCCTTTCAAGGGACACTGGGGCCTGAGAAACCCACTTCGTGGCCGAACGCCACTTTCGGTGCTTAACAGCCCATTTTTGGGATCCCGAACTCCGTGTTTTGGCCCCCGAACATTCGTTTTGCATCGGTTTTTGCTCATTTTTGGCAGGTACCTCTGTTTCATCACTAGGAAGGTCATGGAAGGGTGGAAGGCTAGTAATTGTTGCAGCAACCAGTTATCTCTCCTCCGGAGCCTCCCGGCGCCCGTTTTTCCAACTTCCGGGCTAATGTTGAACACCCTAGGGTTAGTGTTGCCAACTTTCAACCACATACCTGTGATCTACACACCTGGGAGGCCCCTAAAAGTTAGTGGCCGGCCATTAAGGTCACCTGACCCTTTTGACCCCTTTCTTCCGGGCAAATGTTGAACCCCTTGGACCCTTTTTCTTGAACTTTGAACCACATAATTGTGTTGTACACACACTGGGAGACCCTAAAAGTTTATGGCCGGCATTAATTCCATTTGAAACTTTTGACCCCTCCTCAAAAGGCTTGTTCTCTCTCCTGTTTTAGAGTTTTCAAATTCCGAACCAACAGGGTTGTGAAAGAGGAGACCTGGGGAGGCCACCAAATGTGGTGGCCGGCCACATTTTCAAGTTGACCACTTTTGAACCCACTAGCTGGCCGGCTAGGGGGGGTGGCCGGCCGGCCACTTCCCTAAGCCCAATAGGTTGGCCGGGCCATGTCCTCTCTCCTTCCCTTTACTGCTTGTGTAGCCTTTCCCGAGAAAAATATCCCCAATCCGGGGGATTATTTTGTGGGGGAAAAGCTTGCCTATTTTCCCCACCTTTACTCCCTCTTTTTGTTCCATATAACCAGCCTCCAACACTTGAAGAAGGGGTTAGAAAAAATTGCTTCAAGCCTTGATACACTAATCTCCCTCTATCTCTCTCATTTTCTCAAAAACACCCAAGTTTCACCTCATTTTCTTCATCACCACCAAGCTCTACCACCACCACTCCAATCCAGCAGCAAGGGGAGGAATTCCAGCAGCTAAGAGGCAACAAATTTGGCCCAAGAAGCAACAAAAGAATTGGTCTTCAAGGGTAAGTTGCAATTTCCCCGTTTTGGCCTTTTTCTTGGATCTTTAGCAAGCCATACATGCTTATTGTTTTGAGCTCCGACCAAAACTGAAAAGGTCATTTTTTTGAGCTCATTTTCATGTCTCATTAAGGGTTCAACCCTGTTTGAGCCCTCCATATTGCACTTGCTTCAATACACCCTTGTATGTCAATTTTCTTGCATGCTTTGGCAACCCATTATGCTTCCATTTTTGGGCGTTTTACAGTTCAGTAAATAGGATTATTTTGATCCCCTCTTCAACATTGAAGAAGGGCTCATCACTGTTTGAGGTATATTTTATACACTTCATGTTATATCCCTCTTTCGGTCCCCATTCTTGCATGCTTTGGCAGCCTATCATGCTTCGGTTTTTGGCATTTTTACAGTTCTGAAAATAGTCTTATTTTGTCCCATTCTACATTTTTTATTAAGGGTCTTTGGCTGTTTGTTGAATATTTTGCACACTTTGTGTTATAGCCTCTTTTTGAGCCTCATTTTGCATTGCATATTTTAGCATGTTTGTATATTGATTCGAAGCTTGCCATATACTGTAAATATTCATATTTTTGGTCCCTCTTCAATGCTGTAGAAGGAAATTTTTCGGTTCAGGCTTTGCATATACCACTTGCCTCTTTGGCCACCTTTTGGCCCTTTTTCTTGCATGGGAGTGCAGCCATACTTGTGTTTGTTTTTGGGGTTTTTACAGTTCTGGAAAACATCATATTTTGGGCCCCTCTTCAACTTTGTTGAAGGGCCCTAACCTGTTTGAGGACAGCAGATGTGAGTTGCTTCTTAATCTCATGTTTAGGGCCATTTCTTGCATGCTAGTTTTGCCCTGTCTTGGTTTGCTGTTTGGCCATGCTATAAACTGGAAAAGTGCATATTTAGGGGCTGCCTTGCTTCTGTCTATTCATTGTATGTGCCATTTGTGCATGTTTGGTATAGCTATAGCCCATTTCGGGTGCCTAATTTTGCATTTCGGGAGAGATTCCATGCATCGGGTGTGTTTTCGCCTCGCTTCGGGGCTGTTTTCCCCCACATTTCAGTGCTTAAATTCCATTAACATGTTTATATACCATTTCCATGCCATTGCATTGCATATTGCATTGTCTCGGTTTGCGTGCCCGTGTGCACGCATTTCGAGGCACTTCATTTTCATCCATTGGCCTCTTATGTGAGTGTGGCTGAGGCTCTCTCACGATAGTATAAGTCCACGTTGCATTCTATATGCCGTTTCCATGCCATTGCATTGCATATGTCATTGCCTCGGTTTGCGTGCCCGTGTGCACACATTTCGAGGCACTTCATTTTCATCCATCGGCCTCTTATGTGAGTGTGGCTGAGGCTCTCTCATGTTACATTTTCCATTCCATTTCTGCCATATTGCATTGCAAATGCCACCGCCTCGGTTTGCGTGCCCGTGTGCACGCATTTCGAGGCATCTCATTTTTACAGCATAGTGCATACTAGGTTGTATCTTAGATCGCATTCTGTCATTTTCTCGGCTTGCGTGCCCATGTGCACGTATTTCGAGGCACCTCATTTTTACAGCATAGTGCATACTAGGTTGTATCTTAGATTGCATTCTGTCATTTTCTCGGCTTACGTGCCTGTGTGCACGCATTTCGAGGCATCTCATTTTCATAGCATTGTGTATGTTAGGATTGTATCTCAGTCGCATTTCATGCATGTCATGCATATTGCATCATGTTCGGGATAGGAGTTAGCCCGGGCACGGGAAACGAGGTGCATTTCGTACTCCAAGTGACGAAACGCGTCTCAATTCCCTAGTCACCGACACTCCGGATCATCCATGATGGCGTTAGGTTTTGTTATACGTACATTCATTCTATATTGAGTTGCACATTTCGACTCCTCTGCCATCATGCCTCGGTATGCGTGATTGGTGGCACGAGGATCGAGGCATGCATACATTTGTGAAAATACATTGCTATGCCCCTTTCCTGCTCTCTGTTGCAGTAAATCAAGAATTGGCAACCTTCCGAAACTTGGCGCGCTTTCCGAGAATATCTGCTAAACAGAGGCAAATTGGGGCATTCCGGTGGATTTCCGCGCAAAACAACCCGGACATGCATCATCCATCAGAAGCAAGGCAGTCCCTGGCTTGCATGCCAGTTTTTACAGTTTTCTTAGTTAATTTGTTAATTAATTAGGAATTTGTATATTATTCGGACTGTAATATTTGGACTGTAATATTCATTTATTCGGGACTGTATATTTATTCGGACCCTCGGCGCGAGGGCATAACTGTAATAAGTGTGCGTGTGTGTGTTGTATGTCTTCCAACCCCACGTCTTTCTCCCTTTTATTTATCCGCTTTTGATGGTTAGATTAGGGCATATTTCAATTAGCATACAGTATGATAGCATGTTTGCATTTCATTCACCTGTATTGCATGCACCGGGCTCGGCGCATCATACTAACTGCATTTGTATTCAATTCCAAAATTGAATACATGTTAGCTGTAGCATTCCATATGCCATGTTTAGAATAGCCGAGCCTGCTATAGTTTGCATTCTTGCATGTGTTGCATTAGGCAATTCTGTATACTTAGATCATGCATGATTTCTAATTAGTTTATGTTTTGGCTTGGAGTACTCGGTGAGCTTTAAGCTATAGCATCCTTGCATGCGTGTGAGTGAAATGCCATGAATAGCATGCTTACCATGAGGCTATTGCTTATGTGATATACTGCCCGAATGCCTGTGTGTGAAGTTGGGTTATTTGGATTGGAACAATTCATTCACTGTGGTTTTAAGCCCACTAGATAGTGGCAAAACCATCTTTTCTAAGCCCACCTGCGGGTGGTAATCTGCATTTTAAGCCTACTTGCGATAGCAAACCATCTTTCAAAAAACAAGCATGAAAATGTGTCTTTTCCAATTCGCGACCCAGTCTATACTATATGCTGTGCTGCATCAATAGTAACCTAGGCTAATAACCGGAATAAGAACACACAAAGTTTTCCAAAATAGATATCATGGTTAGTAGAGCCGACTATTATCGGGCGAGGGGGTGCTCACGAAGTGACCTTCCCCAATCGTACCCTAAGTTCCCGAGCTGAGGCAGCTTTGGTGATGACGGACACGTGGCTTTTGGCATCGGAGTCAGGGTTTCCTAAATTTCCCAAAATAAAATATTTAGGTGGCGACTCTGTATCTGGCAAAGCAGTCCATGTTTGGCACTTCTTTCAAAAATCTGTTTTCTCAAAACGATTTGCCGGATTTGGACTCTTTGGTTCAGACTTAGAACCGTGACAATTTGGAGAGTCCTGAGCTGTAGTGACCCCAATATGAACGGAACGGGAGCTCGTTCCTCCCGGGAGCGTTCGGGGATGTCTACAGCGGCTTCTCTGGATTTCGCTACTTCTTGGGCCAAATCTTGACGGAGACGTTCATTTTCAGCGATCATATTCTCCAGCCTCTGTTTATTCTGCTTTGCTTGTTCCATAATTGCTTGCATTGTCTCTTACGCTGAAGTCGTTGGTGAGTCGAAGTTCAAAGTGCGTCTTGCAGCGATGGTTTCCTTTCCGAGCATATTTGCTGGAGTAAGGTCATCCCTCTGTGTAATCTCGTTAGTGGCTACCAGAGGATGTTCGGTTACGCCTTCCATGGATGTATTCGAGTATTCCCACAGACGGCGCCAATTATGTGGAAGTGGTTTGGAAATACCCTTCGGATCTTGGGAGACGCTAGGAGTCCTCAGATAGTCACCTGAAAGGAAACAAACACTCCGACGTGGGTGCTGGAATTAGCACTCCGACGAACAAGTCAGTCTCAAGCTCTAGGTTGTTTGTATTCTAAGTTGAACAAGGAAATTCTTACCCTTCTTTTTTCTGCCCCTCTCTTTGTCTGTAGTTCCTGTATTTATACTCGTTTCCTGGGCCTCGGGGCTAGGGCCTACTCGTTACTCATTGTCCTCTCTCATATTCGGCTCCATGGATTTACACTTATTCGGCCTGTCTATTGTATTCGGCCTCCTGAGCGTGCCGGATAACACCGAATAGTGTCTGTTCTGCAGAGTACGCTCTTCTCTTCCCGGCATTGCCAATTATTCGGCTCCCACAACTAACTATCTAAGTTAATTAGCTATAACAATTACAAATACAAATAAACAATAATGATAATTACAAAACTAATAATTAACAAGGCTAATTGTAACAATAATAATTAACTAATTAACTACAATAATACTAATTAATAATTTACAACATTGATGTAAGCAAGGATGCATAAGGATTGCATACACAGTGTCCAAGAACAGCTTTGTCTGCTTAGGCCTGTTCTGTTTCACCTTCAGCCACTGCCCTTTGTTTTCTGCAAAATATACTACTGATCAAACATTGATGGCCGGTCGTCCCTCAATAAGGCCCAACCGAGCCCCAAAAGGGATGGTCGTGCCTTAATTTCATGCAAAATCTCATTTTGTACTTTGAAATGAAAATAGTACAGACAAAGTTGTTCTAGACTCTGTTTGTCCCTCTCACACTTCTCTGTCATGGAAAAGCCTCGAGAGAAGGTTGGAATCGTTTCCAAAACCATCAATGAGCAAGTTGATTGCTTGATGATTTCGGGTACAATTTGGACAAAGATCAATACATGCAATGAACAACAACCACCCCTCCCTCCTATCATGGAGTGAACTCAAAGAGGGAGGCAGAGATGCTTCAAGGTTCATCCAAACATCATGAATTGATATAAGACAACCATTGACACAATGGACTCGGCATAACGTCCGACCGAACCCCATGCAATATAACCCATTTTCTTTATGTGGGTTAGTTCATTTTAAGCCAAATCCATTAGTCTTTGCCATTCTTTAATCCATTAAGTCCAAGGTGATTATTACAGCCACTAATAGATTTCGTCCAATAAGTGAGAAACATGTCAAACGAGAGGTGATTCTCAATATGAACAAGAGATTATGCCGTTGACAATGAACCTCCGTAGAGATTAAGCCATTAAGCATAGATCTCTAGTTCATGTTTTGAGTAATCGTCAACCGATTGAAATAACTCTCAAATGAAAGACATGAATGGCAAGTTGATTATTAAAACGAGGTTCTTTAAACATGGAAATTAGTTAAAGAAATGCTTATAACAATATACAACAAGCTATGTATGCAAACTTATGAGACAACAATCAAGCTAATCAAAGCATGAACTAACTAAACAACCTAGGGTAGCCCTAAAACAGCCCCTAAGAGGTGAAAAAAAGTGGTTCAAAGTGCATGAAAAGAGCCTACAAAGCTAAACAACAAAGAGAGAAAACAAAGCTAGTAAGTAAGAACAAGGAGGGGTTGCTAACCCCTCCACTTTTGAAAACTCAAAGCATGATTTTTAGCCTCTTTTAAACTCTCAAAAATAATTTAGAAAGCAAAGAAACGGGTGTAAAAGCAAGGGTTTGAGCTATAGGTAAAGGTGAAGAAAGAGGGTTAACTCTCTTTACCATTTTGGTAGCTCTCCAAACCCAAGCTTAGACACTTGAAGGAAGATCAAAACTACACAAAACTACACAAAACTACAAGAACTAGATAGTAAATTATAGAAATGAAAGCGAGAGAGGAAATAGCAAGCTTATACCCCTCAAAGAAGTAAGCTTTTGCTTATGAATCAAACAAAGCCCCAACACACTCTCAAGCTTGAATTATTGTGTTCAAGGCTCGACCAAGATTCCTAGGCTCAGGTGTGAAGGTGTATATGATGTATGGATATAGGTTCAAGGTGATAGGCTTACTCAAAGGGTTGTTTGCACAAGATGAAACAGAAGAAGGAGCTCTCAAGAAGGTTTAGAGGCTTTTTAGAAATTCTTCAACCCTCAAAACAGAGGTATCACCTCATTTTTTTCATAGAATTTGAGCCAAAAAGATCATAAATATCTTCAAAAATGGATAGCTGGAAGGCTCCCGCCCAGAACAGTGTTTCTCATTATTAAGGCACGGTCGGCCTTCAATAGCCACGGCCGACCCTCAATGTGTTCCCATATTTTCCTGCTCCAGACTCAACACAAGGTGGTACAATGTGTAAAAAAGGATTTCTGGGGTGGAAACTGTCGAAATATGGAAGGTTTGGGATTGTTTCAGAGCGGAAACATGGGCCCCTTCGTTGAGTCCTCGTTTCACGCCCCAAACTCGCCCCTAAAAGTTCGGGCATGACCTAAGCAGAAACGGACGCTTAACCTGGTATACATAACATATGGGGCTTGAACGGAAGCATTTAACAATATAAATTAACATAAATAAAAGAACTATATCCATTGAGCGACCACTATCATGCCAGGATCACAAACGAAACATAAGGCAAACAAACATACAGTGACATGCATCTGAGAATTTAGCTATGGACATATACATATACAGACCCAGCCCTTATAATTGGGCATAACAAAACAATAAGAAGTAAAAGGATTATATACACTACAACCTTAGACAAACAATTAGGGTACAAAACCAAAAACTTGGCAAAACTCCATAAGATAGTTTCCTTCACTTAAGTGCCTGGACACTCCGGGGTTGACAAAAGAGGAACGGATACCACCGGTTTTGGCTAACCTCCAGATGGAGTGCCTACAGAATAAACATAACACAGGGTGAGTCAAGCTCAGTGAATAGTAGTACGTAAACAATTTAATGATTAACTTGAATTATGATGTACAAACATAAGTGCAGAGAACACATAGTTAACTTAATCTTGTAATTATTTCCAGAATGGTCTTAGGCTTAAACTTTAAACATAATTGCTTGAAACATAACATCTTGAAGCATAATGGCTTTAAGCCCTTGAATAGAGTGGCGTAAAGCCCTTGAACATTGTGGCGCGAAACCCTTAAACATAGTGGCATCAAGCCCTTGGATAATTTGGCGTTAAGCCCTTGAACATACTGGTATGAATTCAAGAGGTGTCTCACGCGGATTCTAGAGGTGACTCACAACGTAGCACTTAGTTCCGCGTAGCACTTTGCTTCATATCATAACCACTTATACAGAATGGCCATAGGCCTTGTAACTTTCACATGTGTTTGGATTCAAGAGGTGGCTCGTACGAATTCTAGAGGTGGCTCGCCTTGCAGCACTTAGTTTCGTACAGCACTTTGTTTCATATTAGAAATACAGAATGGCCTCTGGCCCAGATTGGCTTTAAGCCTAGTTCATGTATGTATGGACTCAAGAGGTGGCTCGCACGGATTCTAGAGGTGACTCGCATTGCAGCACTTAGTTCCGCACAGTACTTTGTTCCATACCCGAAATAGGTCGTGAAGACCGAATAATTCATATTATGTCGATGCATAACATAAACAGAATGGATAAACAGAAACAAGGTCATACGTGTTCTTAATTATGCTTGAATCATAACAGAAATCAGAATTCATGTTTGACTATACATGGTACATTCAATAGCGCTAATAAATCAATATAGAGCATACCTTTTAGTTCCGTAAAGGGACTTCCAGTAATACCTAAACCACGGTATTATTACCCCCGGGCAAGGGCCTTGTCCTAAAGATGTCCTGAATACTTGATATATATAAGGACAGTCATTTACTGGTTCAAAACATACATATAAAAAAAAAAAATAAAATAAAGCATTTCTTGTTATATCGTTATCATCGTCATCACAGTACTCTTAACAGAGACAGAGCAATATACTTTCTAACGTAGTTGACATAATGATGATAAACCTTTACATTCATGTCGTAGATACTAAACGACTTCAGGTCTCTTAGTAGCAAAATAGTATGCTCTCATATTCATACCGTAAGGTGAATCAATATCATTGATACTCAATTCTTGACATTTAAGGCAACCCATGGTTCTATCTGATTTTTATTTCGTTCCTTTCTAAGCAAATGTCTAAGTCATGAAACATGTGTCGAACCAAATAAGATTATAAGAGTCCCTGATAGGACGTTCAAATATCATATCTCCATTAAGCGGAGTTTGTAGTCATGATTTCTTCCTGTTAACTACTTGCATAGTATTAATACTTCTTGTACGGAGTCTTGGGTAATTTACAGGCTATAGCACATTAATAATAACCATTAACCATAAACAGAATGCAGAGGAATTCCAGAGTCATACCGAGGTACACATCATCTTTCAATGTTCTCACCGATCTTCAAACAACATAAATGTTAACGTAATTGCTTATGTAAAACAGAACGTTAAGAGCAAAATGGTTAACGGTAAGTAAATGTACGATTACAGTACTACTACTCACAGTGTTGAGGCGGAGCGCTACTTCCCCCAGAAGCGTGTCCTATACACATACAAGGTTCACAAATTAACTTCCCTCTTTCCTTGTTAAATTACTTCCTGACTCATTACGTTTCGAATGAATTTACCGCCATCTTAAGATCATCAGAAAAATATTTTAAAAATATCAGAGGGTCAAGCACGCGAAACGGAGCCGAACATTTTTTTCAACTTGGGCCGCACGTGCGATTGTGAGCCCCGCACGTGCGGTGGTTGGTCCCGCACGTGCGGCCAAGATCCCTGCACGTGCGGCGATTTCAGTGTGAGAGCAGTCCGAAATTTGTACAAAATCCCATTTTTGGTACCCTCTTTCAAGGCTCAAAATAGGTTCTTTTAATTGTTAAACATGGGTCAAAAATCATGTAAACAGAAGTTACAACATAGATCAATCTATGTACAATTTGAATCTTTAATCTTAACTCACAAACACAACTCAACTTCATAATATTCCCATCTTCACACACACATATATACATACACATAGCCATTGATCATAAGGATGAATTCAAGCTTGGTAACCAAGGGAATGAAAACAAAACAAATAATGGTATAATTATCATGCTAATTCTTCAACACACACACACATATATAACTTCCATTACAACTCTAAGTTACACAACACCAAGAGATTCCTACTTTCTAGCAAGAAAAGGAGTAGAACTAGGTGGGTTAAACTCACCTTAAGCCTTAATCTCTAGATGACTTCCCAATTTCCCCAAATTTCTTCTTTGTTGAATTTCTTTTTCTTTCTTTCCAACCTTTCTCTTCCTTAATTCTCCTTTTCTACTCTCCAGGAGATATTTTTGTTTGAGGTTCATAAGTCAAAAATGGCTAAGCATGTACATATGTACATATATATATATATATATATATATAAAATTGAATAAGACAAAATTTACTCAATTTAATCATCCCAAATCAAATTTTCACAAAAATACTTATTATGACCTAAAAATTATGCTAATCTCAAATATACGATCAATTTCAGATTATTAAGCTTCTAAGGCCTTCAATTTCTGATTCAAACACTAGAATTATAACAGATATTTCTTTTATGAAACAGATATGACTCTCTAATCATAAAATTCATCCAGTTAAACTTAATTCCACATGAGTGTAGACGCACCCCGCGAAGGGGCCTTCGTTACAGTTCGGACTCGATTTGTTGTCACGGTTCTAAATCTTGAACCAAAGAGTCCAAATCCGGCAAATCGTTTTGAGAAACAGATTTTGAAAAGAAGTGCCAAACATGGACTGCTTTGCCAGATACAGAGTCGCCACCTAAATATTTTTTATGGGGAAATTTAGGAAACCCTGACTCGTTGCCTAAGGCCACATGTCCGTCATCACCGGAGTTGTCTTGGCTCGGGAACTTGGGTACGATCGGGGAAGGTCAGCAATGAGCACCCCCTTTCGCCCGGTCCGAAGACCGGCCTCTACTAACCATGATATCCGATTTTGAAAACGTTATGCGCTCTTATCTCGGTTATTAGCCTAGAATTACTATGTTATGCGCGCAGCAAACAAGTATAGACTAGATTGCCTAATTTGGAAACAAGCATTGCATATCCGTCTGTTTTGAAAAGCGCTTTGGAAATTGCTACTCGCAAGTAGGCTAAAATACGGATTTCAATGAGTTTTTCCAACTCAAAAAATCCAACCTTAATCCACGGGCATTCAAACAGTAATAACACGTAAGCATTTAGTCGCATGGCAAGCATATTGTCATGGCAACATTCACACGCATGCGAGATGCTAAAGCATAAATACTTACATCGTACTCCGTGCCAAAACAATAAACTAGTTAGCAAACATGCATGTCTTAGTTCATGTTAAGAATGACTAATGCAACACATACAGGATGCAATTAGATAGGCTCGGCTTATCCTAAACATGGCATGTGAAATGCGATCAACTATCACATATTCAATTTTTGAATTGAAATACAGATGCAGTTAGCGTGATGTACTGAGCCTAATGCATGCAACACAAATGTATGAATGCACGCATGCATAGCATAAGGAGTGCTTATTTAAACGTGCCCTAATCTACCATCAAAGCGGGTAAATAAAAGGAAAGAAAGAAGTGGGGATTGGAAGACATTCACACACTCACCCATACTTATTACAGATTTGCCCTCGCTCGGAGGGACCAAATAAATATTACAAATTAATTAGCTACACAAGCTAATTAATATTACAAATTGCCTAATCAACTAAGCAAATTGACTTAAGCTAAGAAAACAGTAAATCGCCTAGGGAAATGCGCCGCCATGCATAGGCTGCCTCTGTTTTCCTTCCTCCACTCCTCTGGAGGTTGTCAAAACTTCAGGACTGCTCCCTTGGATAATGGGGATCATCACCGGCTGAATGGAATTGCCACCGACAGTGTGGTGTTGTCACCGACACAAAACAATGCTATCGGCTGGTGATTTAATGACGGTCGGCAATATATACTGCCGGTCGGCAAATAAAGTCTGCAGAACCTGCAACTCACAGCAACAGAGGGCAAGACAAAGCATGACAGCACAATTCTAGGCATGTATGCACCAACCATGTCCCTTATCATGGTAATGACTCAAAGGGGCATGTGCCTCGATTCTCGGACCATCAATCATGCATTTCCATGCATGATGGCCCAAGGAATCAAGTATGCAACTTTCATGTCAAATAAAATGCAAACCAATCAAACAAACTAAGGCCCAATTCCTATCATCAAGTCAAGGAATAAGGCATGCATGCAAGATGTAATACAACCTAGGCATGCAAGCTAAGGATGCAACATGGCATGGCAAGACACTTATGCAAGCATACAAGCCAACATGAGGCAATGCAAACCAATGAAGAGATGGACTCATACATGATTTAGGCAACTCAAAATAGGCCTAAAACAGTGGCCAAAATGCTATAATATGAGGGACCAAATACATACGCACATGCACATAATTGAGATCCAACACTTAAGCACAAATTGGACAACTCTCAAACACATTTGAAAGTGGCATATCATGGACAATCAACATGCAACATAAGCTCTGAAAATGCATGTTAGGATGGTGACAAACCAAGTAACAAATCAAGCCAAACATGCAACAAATAGCCCAAGTGTTCAAAGCAAACCAATGGAGCATTGAACTACACTTAGCAAGACCAAACATGGCATGAAAGGAAGGACCAAAATCAGAGGTTTAGCATGTTAAAACAAAGCTAAGAACACAATGACATGACATCCTAAGGGCCTAAACATGGTGGCATGCATGAAGGCACAAACATGGAGCATGAGATGACAACCTTACAAGGCATTAAAGGGACATCAAATGCAAGCTTACAAGCATACTATAAGGTCTGAAATGACATGGTGGATGGTCTCAAATCACCAAACCAATGCAAAAATGCCATGCTATACATGCATACACTTAAGGCCAACAAGTCAAAATGCAAAGGGGCTATATAATGCATGCCAAATCCGACCCAAAAAACCATGGACAGACCTAAAATATGGCAAAATATGCACAAAAGCTTCACAAGACTAAGCCTAAAACATGTTCTAACAAGGGCTAACAACCTAAGGCACACTGAGGCAATATCATGGCATTACATGGTAGGTATGCTAAGCATGCATGGTGTACCAAAACCAAGTAAAAACAGAGGCATAATATGACATATTAAGCACAAAAAACAACTAAGGCATGGACACAAAGTTTGAACATAGGCTCCCTTTAGAGGCCAAAACATGCCCTTTTCAAGGACAACAAGGAGAGGGGGTGGCCCTCTCCCTTTAGAGACTTCAAGGCACCATCTCCACCACTGAAATCCCTCAAGATTTCAGTGGTGAAGAGGCCCAAACACCAAAGTCTCGAAACTTGCTCGAAATGGCTCAAAATGGGGCCTTTCAAGGCCTAAGAGGGGTCAAGCACCCCCAAACCAAAAAACACTCTTAATAAACAATCAAGAGGACTAAAAAAAAGAACTTTTTTGTATTATACACCAAGCTCAAAAACAAATTTAAGGCAGGTAAAAATACAATGCAAAAATGGGGTAAAAGGGGGTAAGATTCTTACCCTTGAAGACCTCTTCAACAATGGTGCTCCAATGGCCCTCCTTAGCTTGAATCCAACACCAAAACTTCAAAAACAGTCCCTTAGACCCTCAAGAGCCAAAGGAAGGTGAAACACTAGGTGTTTGTGTGCAATAGTATGGACTAAAACACAAATTAACACACACAAGGGTAAAAAGAGAGATAGAAAGTGTATCAAACCCTAACCCTAGAACTCAAAACCCTAACAATGGCTGTTTAAGCTCTCCAAAATATCTCAAGTCTCTAACCCTAAAGCCAAGAGACAAGGCTCTCTCTTATAGAGGCTTATTGTCTTGTAAAGCTTACAAGACAAGCTTCCAAGAGAGAGATCCCGCCATACACGTGTATGGAGGGGAGCCAAAAGCAAGACAACTGTCTTAAAATATCTGCAAAAGCAGATGCCCAGTAGTCGGCTGGCCAAAAATGTCATTTTGGCAAAAAAGAGTGCCGATCGGCAACAAATGGTGCCGACCTGCAAAAAAGAGTGCCGACCGGCAACAAAATGTGCCGATGGCAACAAGAACCAGCCGGTGACCTCTAGCCACTACCGGTGGTGTGTGGTGATGTCTCACAAGGCATTCCCTGCCCCTCCAAGGCAAAACACAAGTGTTTGGTGCAAAACCAAACACTAAACAGTTGAGTTCGGAGATCCTGAGGCAAGGCGCGCGAGCCGAGACCTCCGGGAACTCCAAACGAACACAAACATGGATAATCACCGAGTGTTCCAAGCAGTGACGTCCAAGTCTTGAGGACGGTAAAAAATGGGGTGTCTACAATGAGATTTCACAGTAAGCATCTAAAGGTACAAAGTAAGGGACTCAAGGTATACCAGAAAACATGTACGAGGGTCGGGTCATTACACCTCGAACCATGCACAACACCACTTTCATCATCAAGTGTACTTGGCAAAGCGCTCGAGCCTTGCGGTTGGTCAAAAATAGGGTGTCTACAAGTGATTACCTAAGTTGCCTTAGGTAAGTTTTCAGTAATATTCCAGCTTGAAACAATATCCACTTGAGATTCATAATGCACAATTATGTTTTCTAGTTCAGAAATACCTTCTAATGTTTCACTATTGAATCCAGCTTGGATTCCACCATAATCGTACTATCATAGAAAAATTGGAACAAAAATTTATTAGAACATGGAATCAAAACATAATATATTTTACTATTGCATGATAATCTAGAACCAATTGATACACTCCATGGCTTTATGCACTATATATTCTTTGTATAATATCTGACACCAAATTTGAAGCTTTTGTAGAAAACTACAAGGAATCTAAGGTTGAGTTATCAGAATGCCTATCAAATGTAGTTTAAACATATAGTTTGAGAAAAACAATTTTAAACCTCAAAACTGCCTAAGGATCAGAATTTTTCTAGCCTTCGAGTTCAAATTTCTCCCGCCTTCACTTATTCTGAGTCATCAAATAGACTTCAGAATTTCTCTTAACAGAGATCCGAATGGTAGTACAAGGGTAACCAGCAGTTTGTTGTACTTGTCATGGTGCTCATTGCTCATACATTGAAATTAATTCCATGACCTTTAGGTTAAATTCAAATTGGAAAGAGGAATTTTGACTAACATAGATACATAATAAATGAAGTAGAAAAGTACAAATAAAACAAAGTAGATATTAGAGGAGAAACCGCAATGTGCTAACCTAATCCATAAAAAAGCAATGAATGCTAGAACTGCAATTGTTCAAGCTCAATCTACTCAAATAGATCTCTATAACCATAAAACAAGGATTACAAAGGAGAAGACATAAGATGAAACCTATAGAAAATAACTTTTTGGAATATGAAAATAAAGACCAACCTAATTTGCAAATTGCAGAGTTTTGAGTAAACTATCACAATTATAAATCTAACTTTCCTGTGTCTATAATAACTATTGAAAAGTTGGCAAATATGATTGTGGCACTGTGGACACCCCATTTTTGACCGCCCTTAAGACTTGGGCGCCATTGATTATTTACTTGGTGTTGAAAGGTGTGCAATGCAAAGGTTCGATTTCTTCGGCAAGGAGAGAGTCAAATCCCAACCTCACACCCCATTTTTAGACCAAAATGATTTTAGATCTTAAAACCCTCTCTTTCAAAATATTTTGAAAGAAAGTTTATACGATGTTCCGAGGCCCACATTTTGGTTAAATGTTGTGCTTTCCGGTAAACCGAGCAAGGACAAAGTGGAAATGCATGAAAGAGAGGTGAATTATTTGAAAAATATTCCGAAACATCTTGTTTAGAGGTTTAGAGTTGAACAAAAGAGGAGAGGAAAGAAGAAACCAAGTTGGGGAAGGAGTTGAGCATGAATCGTTAAGAGAGAGTCGGGTAACCCTCACTGAATCAAACCTATCCTTTTGTATACTTGGATTTCAGATATGAGGCCATCACTGTTGGAAATAAGACTTTTGGGGCTTCATTTTTCACTCAAGATTCTCCTAAAGCTCAATCCGGATGGGGGAGATATGGTTCGTTGAAGTTGGGCATCAATCCAGTTGGACTGAAACTGAGCAGGCTTCATTAAAAGAGGGATATCTCTTAGCACAATTGGAATTTTGATGAGAGGCTTCCACCATTGGAAAGAAGACTTCTGGGGCTACCATTTAGGCCCAAGAATGACCTGAAAAGGAGTCCAGATGAAGGAGTTGTGCCTAGTTGAAGTCAGGCCCTGGGGTTAGTTTTTGCCGTCGGCCTCTGTGGGAGTGTGTCGGCCACAATTGGAGCATGCCAGCCATAGGTCGGCCAAAAGTGAACCTTATCGACAAAAAATGGTGGCTGGTCGGCCCCCAAGATGGCCGATCAGCCAGAAATGTCCAAAACTCAGATTTTTTTGCGGATATTTCTCCTTCAGCTATTTCCAGCTTGTGCTAGCTGTTCTAACTTAGATATTTTGACCAAGGCTCTTGTTTTTGCTATATATAGAAGCCATATCTCTTGTTTTGCAAGGTTAGAATGTTTGGTAACCTCTCTCTCTAAAAAAATCCTCTATCTCTGGAATTCTCCCTCTCTTGTCCTTTTGTGCATGCAAGTAGAGATTGTGTATAGAAGTAGAAAAACACTTCTAGTTTGCCTAGACATCCTTTATCAAAGTTGCATATCATTGGGCTCAGGTCCCTTGGAACCTATTTTGGGCTGTTGAAATGGTGGTTTAAGCTCAGAAAAGTGGCTGAATTGTGTTGTGCTTCAAAAGGTATAATTCTCCCCTTTTGTACTTGTTTTGCACACTTACTTCACCACCTTTTTTCCATTGTTTTTGGACTATTTTGGGGCTGATTTTGAATTACAAAAAGCTCTATTTTTGAGCCTTAAAAATGGGGGTTTGATCCCCTTGTGAGTTAGGGGGTTGTCCCCCTTTTGGCTTTTTGGCTTGTAAAGCCTTTTGCGCCATCTTTTGGCATATTCACACCAAACTGTCTGGGCCTTTTGACCACTGAAAATCAGAGGTTTCTCAGTGAGAAAAACCTCATTTTGAAGTCCAAAATTGGAGGGGGTGGCCTCCCCTCCTTGTCTCTCCATGCTATGCCTAGTTAGCCTTGCAAAGTAGCATATTTTTATGACTTGTCTTACCTTAGTTTGAGGATGTTTTGGGCTTTATTTTAACATGTTTAAACTTTGTTTTTGGCTGGTTTGGCCACTCATTGCTTGCATCTTACACTTGTAGTGTAATCTTGCTTACTAGCTTAACATGCCTAATGAGTTAGCCCATCTTTCTACTCATTTGTAGCTTTGTTCAAGCATGTTTTTGGTGTTATTTTGACATGCTTTAACTCTGATTTTGGTTGGTGGGGTCACCTCTTGCTTGGTTTTTGCACTTGTAGTGCAATCTTGCTCACTAGCCTAGTGTACATGATGGTTTAGCCTATTAATCTAGCATGTGTATGCTTCACTCCAGCATGTTTTTGGCTCTGATTTAGCATGCTTTAGGTCTGACTTGAGTGGTCTTGGTCGTATGGCTCATGCTTTGTATAGCTATAGTGTAGTTGGCCTTGTTAGTCTTGTGTTTTGAAGCCCCTAACATAACTTATTTGTGATGTTTGCATGATATGGCATCATTTGGCATGTAATTTTAGAGCATATATCATTGTCTCACTCTCACATATATCACTCTTTCATTGTGTTTGAGAGTTGAGTCTTCATGTCTTGTTTGTGAGACAATATGCGCGCATGTTTTTCTTGCCCTCTATGCTTTAGCTTCAGCATGTTTAGGCCACTATTTTGACCTGCCTTAGGTCTATTTTGAGTGGTTAAGGTCATTTGAGCATTGCTTTGTATGGTTGTAGGGTTAATTCCTTCACTAGTTTAATGCTTTTGGCCTTTTAGCATGCATTACATGGTTTGTTTGCATATTTTTAAGTCATTTTGCATGCCATTTCAGTGCTAAAATACATGCCATCTTCCTTCATGTTTCACTCTTTCATTCATTTTGAAAGTAGACTTAAGCATCTTGTTGGCTCGTGCATGGAATTGAGGCTTTCATGCCTAATGGTTTTAGCCTTCTCTTGAGGGTTTCTACTAACCAGCAGCATGAAGCTTCTTTCATGCTCAAGGTGCTTGTGGCTGAGGCCATCTTTCCCATTAGAGGACTATCACCTTGGACTTAATCGATTAAAGGACTAATCGGTAATGTAAAATGAGTGAATAAAATGAGCCAAGTAAAACATGACTAAGATTATCATGTTGTTTGCATTGCACGTGTTTAGATCGGAAGTTAGTCCAAACACAAGAAATGTGGGACGTTTCATACTCATAGTGATGAAACATGTCACATTTCTTGGTTGTCGTCCCCCTTGATTGTGCATGATAGGGTGGAGGCCTTTCGAGTCTTATGTGTGCATTCACTAAGCTTGCACAAGCTTGATTTTTTGGCCACCATACATTGAAAATGCTTGGTTGGTGGCTCGAGAGTCAAGTGCCATACTCCTTTGAGTTTGAAACATGATAAGGAGTGTGGAAGTGCATACATTTCCTTGCAAATACACTGCCATGCCTCTGTTTGCTCTCTGTTGTAGGAAAATGAGGAGTTTCAAGGAAGCAGTGGCTGACCGGCCACATGTCCTAGCCGACCGGCCACCCAAGTCAACCGACCGGCCACTAGTGCTGGCCGATTACCACCATTTCTGGCCGATCAGTTCATTAGCATGCTCCTGAGATGGATCAAAATCAATCTGGAAGTTGGCACAATTTCCAAAGGTTCAAAAGTGTGCAAACAGAGGCATCTTGAGGCAAGGTGGTGGATTTCCAAGAGGACGCAACCGAGCATGCATATCTCCCTCGCCCGCGAGACCATTTATCGCTTTGTTAGCTAGATGTAGTTAATTACATGTGTTGTAATTAATTAGTTTAAAGTACTTTGTAATATTTTAATTAGCTTAGATTATCTAGTTATTCAATTCAGTTTGTAATAAGTAACTTCGCTTAGCGTAGCTAGTTAGCTTATTTATTCGGACCCTCCGTCGAGAGGAAAAATGTTGTAATAAGTGTGTGTGTGTGTATGTGAATGTCTTCCAACCCCACATCTTTCTCTCTTTTATTTATCCGCTTTTAGTGGTTAGATTAGGGTATGTTTCAATTAGCATACCTTATGCTTGCATGTTTCCATCATTCATTTGTATTGCATGCACCGGGCTCGGTGCATCATTCAAACTGCATTGTATTTTCAATACTTATTTGAATACATGTTTTAAAGCATGTATCAAATTGTCGCATTCATATGCCATCTTCGATAGCCGAGCCTATTTAGTTGCATTATTGCATGCGTTGCATTAGGTAATTAACATAGTTAGGATCATGCATATTTCTAACTAGTTTCTTGTTTTGGCTTGGAGTACACTGTAAGTGTTTACGCTTTAGCATCTTGCATGAGTGTAAGTGTTGCCATGATAGCATGCCTGCCATGAGGCTATTTGCTTATATGCTAAAATGCATGAATGCCTGTGGATGAAGGCTTTATTACTTGAATTGGGACAATTCATCAAATGCGAGTTTTAAACCCACTTGGTTGTGGCAAATCATCATGTTTTCAAGCCCACTTAAGGGTGGCAAATCCGCGCTTTAGCCACCTTGAGGGTAGCAATTCCAAACCATTTTCGAAAAAAAAAACATTGAATTGAGTCATTCTAATTCTCGTGATTTAGTCTATACTTGTATGCTGTGCACATAACGTAGTAAGTTAGCTAATAATCGGAACAAGAATACATGTGTTTATCAAACAACAATCATGTTTAGTAGAGGCCGATCTTTGATCGGGCGAGCGGGGGTGCTCATTTCAAGACCTTCCCCTCTCGTACCCAAGTTCCCAAGACGAGGCAACTTTGGTGATGACAGACACGTGGCCTTTGGCACAAGTCAAGGTTTCCTAAATTTCCCAAAAACAAAATATTTAGGTGGCGACTCTGAAATCTGGCAAAACAGTCCATGTTTGGCGCTTTTTGATTAAAATCGATTTTCTAAAATGATTTGCCGGATTTGGAGTCTTTGGTGTTTATCAGTCTTACATTGCACTTTGTGAGATTAGATTCAGAACCGTGATAGGAGTCCGAACTGTAGTAGCTGAGAACCCAATTCGCACCTCTCTAAAAGGGGGCACGCAGAGGAAGTTCGGGCGGTCTACAGGCACCCAACTTATGAAACTCCGCCAACAATAGTGCAAACACTTTTTGCATGACCTGTTAGAGTAGATAACAATAAATGTGACTTGATGATAAATATTTTTACTGAAAATGTAAAACTGTTTCATATTTCAATCCAAGTTGCATACTTCCTAAAAAGATTTAATAATCATGGAAAAACCATCTAATTATTGTTCTATCTCATATTGTTGTATCTGTTTTAAGGAATTGCACACATTACAAATAATTGCATTATTGAAACGATAAAAAGTATAGAATAGAACAAAAGCAAAAACAAAAAATTGTTCTTTATTCCTCCTGCTGCTTATATTCTGTTCATGTAAATTGTATTTTGCAGATTAGTTCTTACTTTGTAGATAAACTTCTAGGGGTTGTTTGTGATACCATTCTTTCTATGATATGAAGGGAACAAACAAGTCTAATGCTAACCAACATGATGGGAATCCACTAGTCAATAATACCAATACGGGAGATCCTGCACTAGAGTTCATTAATCATGTTTGTGTTATTTTGGCTCCTGACCAAAATGTTCAGCATGATATTCTAGTGAGCCATGTTTCCAATATTTTGGCATCAATGTATTGATAAAGTTATGTAGAGAAGAGTGGTTTCCGAACATGGAAAGAGTTTGTCAATATATTGAGGTTCTTTTAATTCTATGGTCAGTGCGTGATAGAGAAGGGTGATTTTTTGTTTGTTGCTTTGTCTTCTTGTTTCTGATCAAAATGCTATGAGAAATGGTTCATTTAAATGAGAAGTAGTGCTAAATGACTTGTTTTTAGTGGGATTGAGTCAAGATATGGCTCAATCATCTATTGCTGATATTGTTGGTAAAATAAATGCAGAGAAAATGATTAAAAATTTTTGTAGAAGAAACGAAATCCACATAATTCAAGCAAAATAACAAAAAAAAAAATCATAATTCTAAATAGTCTAAAATCGCATCTACGAAACAACACTTGCTACAAAATCCACATAATTGAAGCAAAATAACAGAGCACGCCCCCTTTTTTGCCCCCCCAAAAAAAAAAAGAAAAACATAAATCCCTAAGACAAACAAAACTCAATGCGGATTAAAGACTTTGATCTAAAAAAAATTCAGATCCAATCAAAAGTCATATAACAAGAGATAATCAATGAATTACGACAAGTGTAGTTGAAATTCATATAATGTATACAAAATGAAAAATATAGGGATTCAATCATTTAGGCATAAATTAGAGCAGCAACCAAACAAAGGACCGAAAGCACAATCCAAATCTGATATGGAACCAGTAAATTTGTTCTCAAAGAATCTTAGATCAACAAGGGAGATTAGCTTGCCTAACTCACAAGTAATAGTGTCAATTATAGAATTGAGAGAGAGAGAGAAGGGGTACATATCTGAACTTTTCTACCTTCTCTCATTGCCTTGATCTCCAATTCTCAATCCTTATCTGCACAAATGAAAATCAACAAAATCAACCAAATCGAGAAGGAAAAGCTTCAAAGAGAGAGAACTTCGAACTTTGAACTCACCTTACTAGATGATGGTGAGAACTTCAGACGATAGAGCTTCGAAATCGAATTCAAAATCCAAATCAAAATTGAGAGAGAAATTCAAACTTCAAACTTCGATTCGTTGAACCTTAGTAGACGATGGTTAGAACTTCAGACGATGGAGCTTCGAAATTGAAATCAAAATTGAGAGAGAACTTTGTGGGGAAGTGGTTTGGAAATACCCTTCGGATCCTGGGAGACGCTTGGGTTCCTCAAATAGTCACCTGAAAGGAAATAAACACTCTGACGTGGGTGCCGGAATTAGCACTCAGACGGACAAGTCAGTCTCAAGCTCTAGGTTACTTGTATTCTAAGTTAAACAAGGAGATTCTTACCCTTCTCTTTTCTCTCCCTCTCTTTATCTGTAGTTCCTGTATTTATACTCGTTTATTGGGCCTCGGGCCAAGGCCTACTCGTTACTCATTGTCCTCTCTGATATTCGGCTCCATGGATTTACGCTTATCCGACCTATCTATTGTATTCGGCCTCCTGAGCGCGCCGGGTAACACCGAATAGTGTCTGTTCTGCAGAGTACGCTCTTCCCGGCATTGCCAATTATTCGGCTCCCACAATTGCCCCCCAAACTCGCCATTGACAGTAGTTAACTGACGTATTTGGTTTTAATTCTGAACAGCCAAGACATAAATTAGGCAGCTCTACCTATCCCAATGTGTCAGAGCGCGCACGTCTTTTTGGTCATCATTATGTTTTCCTGCCTCATTCGTGCACCTCTTGCATTTAATACGATTTGAAACTTCAGTCCTTTCGAATGCATGCTTTCCTGGAAAACGTGGGCCTCCTGGATTCCCAGACAGTATCGCTCTTCTGACACTTTTCTCTGCAACTTTTGTCCGTTTATCCTCGTCTTCTTCACCTCTCATAAGTTTTCTTTCTTTCTTTGTGATCCTATTTTCCGTGCTTATTTTAGCTTTGGTATACCCTCGGATCTTTGCCAAAATGGCTAAGCACCTAAAAGACCTCCTTTTCGAAGGTCGTATCTCGGGATTCCAACGACATTTTTCTATTCCTGATGATGTTCATCTATCTTTAGTGACGGACAATACTCTGGATATGGAGAGAGAGGATCGTAACACAATCGTCTTGCCTCTCCTATCCATTGTGGAGGGCGGAGTCCGTTTTCCCCTACATCCATTCCTTAGTGCCGTCCTCCGCTATTGGGGTCTGATTCCTTCTCAGCCCAATGTGAATTTTTTTCGAATCATTTGGGGATCGTAGAGTTGAACCGGCGTCTCAGGATCAATCTTGGCATTCCGGCTATTCGGCACTGCTATACTTTAGCCAAATCTTCCGGTCGGCTCGGGCGATACTTTCTTAGGGCCAAGGATACTGGCCATCATTTGGTATCCATGCTTGCCAGCTCTGGCAAGCGAGTGGATGACGTGATGGTCAATGTCCGAGGGAACTGAGAATTTGGCGAAGGCGAGGATCGCCTAGACCCTATTCCCAGACGGAAGGGTGAACCAGGTGGCCGTGTATCTCCTTGCGTTTATTGAACTTTTCTTTTACTCAGCCTTCTCTCTAAGTCTAACCCTTTGTCTTTGCAGGCAGTAAATTGAAGAAGATTCTAACTTCTACTGACGACGCAGTCCTTGTGCAGATTGCGATCGCACTCGGGTACTTCGTCCCTCCAAACGTACAGAAGCAAGGGAGAGCGGCCCACATACTTCTTCGATACGAGCCTACTTATACTACTTTTTCGGCCGCAGACAACATTCCAATTCCAATTGGCGATCAACACCTTGCGGCTCTTATCTTCCCTACCTTCAAGAGCCTTAGGCAAGTTGGTCTCGAAGCTTCTGATTTTTTGCAAGACGTGGTGCCGGTGGTAGAGGCAGTCGCCGAACCAGCCAGAGATTTCACTGAGGAGGCCGAAGAGGTCGACAAGGACCTGAACTCGGCGTTTGAGGTAGCCAGACTTAATCAGCCTGCCTCACCGTCCACTTCGGGTCGGTCGGAGTTTTCTTTTGGAGATATTTTTGGAAGTTTGGGAGACCTACCCGGCGATTTTTTAGAAAGTATGGCTGGGGAAAACCTCATGCAAATGGCTCGAAAGAAAAATGCCGAGCGAATGGCCGCCAGGAAAACGGCCGAGGCCGCCCGTTCTGAACCCGTCTTGATTGAGTCTTTCAAACCCATTATTGATGAGCCGGTTCAGATTGTTGCGGTCAAAACGGCGAAAGAGGTTGAACAACCAGTCAATGAAGAACGGTTGATTCCGGAAGAGTGGGCAAGAAGCGTAGCGCCGAGGGAGAGGTCGGTTCAGAAGATAGTCCTGCTGACAAAAGGCCTCGTCAAAGATCAGAGACACGTCAATTTCCTCTGACGCATCCATTATTACCGACCCAATGATAGCGTTGAGCCTGGCGGCTTCAGTCTCCCTACCGGTTGATATGGCATCCTTTCATGCCATGCCGGATTTGGTGGCCGTAGCCCTATCTGCGCAGTTGGCCCTTTTGGTACGTGACCTTAACTTGTTTTGATTTTGCATGCCTATGGTATTTGACGATCCCAACTCATTTTGCAGACGGTCGGCAGGATCACCGACTTGGGCCGCCGCCTACATGATGCCCTTGAGAGGATTGACCGTTTGCAGTCAGAAGTGGATGGTCAAAAGAGCAGGGCCGAGTTTGAGGTTATGAGCCGCAATGGAGACTGCGCGAGCCAAAGCCGAATTAGAAAGGGCTCGGTCTGCCAATCGGCTTCGTTCTGATGCCGAAGATAGGGCGAACGCGAGCGAAGAATCGCTTAGGCTAGCCAAGGAGGCGCTTAACAAGGTGGAGACTGAGTTAGCAGAGTTGAAGGCAGCCAAGGAAAAAGCCAAATCTGAGGCTTCTACCGCATTTGAAGTAGGAAAAGGTGTCGCCTTTGAGGAATACGTAGATGAAGTCCCCCAGTTTGAGAATCGGGGATTCAAACATGGGTGGCTCAAGGCCCTTGATGCCGCTGGGGTTACATTGGCCTTGCCAATTCCATATGAGCAGGTGGACGTTGAGCCACTTGAGTCTGACCCCGAGGATTGATCTGGGAGGCATTCAAATTTTATGAAATGCTTTTGACTTTTAATGTATGTTTTTGTTTTAAGGACTTTTGTTGGTTCCGAGTAGTTTTCATGTATAAATTGGTTATTATCTGCGCTCAATTTATTAATGAAAATTACCTTGTCATTTCACTACTATTTATGCGCAGTTTGTGATGTTGTGCTGGTGAAGAATTTTTGCCTTTCACTACTTTAGATAAAATGATTATTCTGTTGAGCTTTCTAAGATTGAATATCTTGGCAATATTGACTTATCATTCATATGCCGAATAGTTTGATGAATCTGCCCTTAAGCCGATTAGATTAATAAATCTGCCCCTGCCGTAGTTGGCTCATGGATTCATGTGCCGAATACTTTGATGAATCCGCCCTTGCCCCCTGCGGTTCATGATCATTCGGGCGCCGGAAGAGATGAACTTACGAGTTTTGAAGAATCGATTTATGGGCCGGCTGGGGCGCATAAGCCGAATATATTGATGAATCTGCCCCTGCCGTAGTTGGCTCATGGACATGATACGCCGGATGGGCGCATGAATTTTGCCCCTGCCCCAGGCGTTTCATGATCATTCGGGCACCGGAAGAGACGAACTTAAGAGTTCTGAAGAATCGATTCATGGGCCGACTATGGTGCATAAGCCGAATATATTGATGAATCTGTCCTTGTCGTAGTTGGTTCATGGACATGATACGCCGGATGGGGGCATGGACTTTGCCTCTGCCCCAGGCGGTTCATGATCATTCGGGCGCCGGAAGAGAGGAACTTACGAGTTCTGAAGAATCGATTCATGGGCTGGCTAGGGCGCATAAGCCGAATATATTGATGAATCTGCCCTTCAGCCGATTAGATTAATCAATCTACCCCTCCCGTAGTTGGCTCATGGACATGATTGAGGTTTTCACAATTAATGAGATTGCCTCGAGGGTGCTGCCTCCGTAAAGGATAAAGGAACAAAGGTACAACTTTTATGAGCTTAGTGAACAACTAACTCCAGCTCTTGGGGGAAGATTCATCATGTGAATGTCGAACAGACTCTTCTTTAATAGCAGAGGGGAAGCGAGGACGCTAGCTGAGCTGGGCGGAGATATGAATCGAGGTGGTGAACCTTCTCGGCCCATACGTGATAGCTGTTTAGTCTTGGATGAGGCCATTGTAATTGGACCATTTATCTGTGATCGTCGTCTAGATAACTAGATCATTGTAGGTTGTGGAAGTCGAAAACCAGTGAGTGGAGTGGCTGCGGCAAATTCGTCCCAACTCGGGGCCTGAATGTTTGGCCGGTTGGATTGATAATTCTGTCCTTGCCCAGCCAGTGCATGTGCTTCAAAAAGCCTTTTGGATAACTAGGCAGTGGTGAATGTCGACCGACGTTCGTCTCATGGAGTTTAGCGTTAATGAAATTGCCTCGGGATTGGGGCCTCGAGATCGCTATCAGTAATGAAAATAAAAGGAGTGGGCACGTCGGGCAAATAAACACGCTTGATTCCTCATCACTTGTTATGTGGGGTGAGATAAGGGGGGGTGTTAGTTAGAGAAGCTCGAACTTCGGCCGAGCTTGGTGTTGCAATGGATCGCAGAAGAGAATGCACCTGTATGGGAGGTAGGGCATCCAAAAGATGGCATGTGTCTTCAAGTTGTCGAAGCAGATCGCCCCGAAAGGAGAGACAACGACCGTTGAGTTTATCCTTCCTTGTCCTGGATCTTTGCCTTGACATTGTCAATGGTATCAGGGGAAGTTTGGCAATGTGCAAGTCATGGGCTTGGGCACAGTTGGCTCAAGGCATTGCAAGCCGTGGAGGACTTCCGGGCGATGGGCGTTGATTTGGCGCTGCCGCTTTACCAACGCGTCTTTTTCCCTTTTTCGCTTTTGAGGTTGAAAATGGATGTTGTAATGTTCAAATGCGGGTTGCGTTTATATAACTACTGTTTTAATCAAATAAAATGTTTCATTTCGAACGTTTGCGCCTTATTCTGGTCGTTTTTATATATTCAATTAGGCACCTCATTTCGCATATTGGCATATTTTGTTTCGTTCATGCGGACTTGTAGTTTGTGTAATAATTTTTTTATGTAATAAGGGGCCCATAAGATGTGCCCAATTAGCTAAGTTGACAAATGACATTGCGTTCAATTATAATCTAATTCGGCTCAGCTTAGGTACTTGGCCGACTGACTGTAGATGTCCCCGAATGCCCCGAGAGGGATGAGGTCCCGTTCCATTCGTTTTGCGGGTCTAATACAGTTCGGACTCATATTGTCACGGTTCTTAATCTGAACCAAAGAGCCCAAATCTGGCAAATCGTTTTGAGAAAACAGAGTTTTAGAAAAAGAAGTGCCAAACATGGACTGCTTTGCCAGATACAGAGTCGCCACCTAAATATTTTATTTTGGGGAATTTAGGAAACCCTGACTCGGTGCCAAAGGCCACGTGTCCGTCATCACCAAAGTTGCCTCGGCTCGGGAACTTGGGTACGATTGGGGAAGGTCAGCTATGAGCACCCCCTCTCACCCGATCAAAGATCGGCCTCTACTAACCGTGATATCTTGTTTTGAAAGCACTATGTGTTCTTATCCCAGTTATTAGCCTAGAATTACTAATTTATGCGCACAGCAAACAAGTATAAACCAAATCGCCTAAATTGGAACAAAACATTTCATGTTTGTTTTGAAAATGATTTGCTACTCGTAAGTAGGCTAACATGCAGGTTTTGCCACCCTCAAGTGGGCTTTGGAAAAGATGATTTTGCCACTATCTAGTGGGCTTAAAATTCACAGTTTTAATACGTTTTCCCAATTTAAGCAATTCGACCTTCATCCACAGGCATTCAAGCAGTTATATCACATAAGCAGCTGGCCTCATGGTAATCATGCAATTATGGCAACACTCACACGCATGCGGCATGCTAAAGCATAAAGGCTCACCTAGTACTCCAAGCCAAAACAGAAACCAGTTAGTAATCACATGCATGATCCTAGTTCATGTTTTGAGATGGCTAATGCAACACATGCAAAGATGCAATCCAAACAGGCTCGGCTATCCTAAGCATGGCATGTGAAATGCTACAAATAACATGTACTCAATTTGGGATTGAAAATACGATGCAGTTAGTATGATGCGCCGAGCCTGGTGCATGCGAAACGAATGAATGAATGCAAACATGCTGTCATGCTGTTATGCTAATTTAAATATGTCCTAGTCTACCATCATAAACAGGTAAATAAAAGGGAAGAAAGACGTGGGATTGGAAGACATGCACACACGCACCTACACTTATTACAAATTTGCCCTCGCTCGGAGGGGCCAAAAGAATCATACAATCTGAATAATGAATTACCTATCCTAGCTAATTAATTATTACAGACCCTCTAATTTAACAAATTAAATGCAGAATAGAGATGGCCGCAGCCCTGCCTCGGGACACGCGAATGATGCATGCTCGATCCATCTTGCCCGGAAACCCATACCATGCCACTGCTGCCTCAGTTAATGCTGCCCTGCTCCTCTGAAAATTGCAAAAGTCTTGGAATATGTTCTCTGCGCACTGTAGAACACCATCGGCTAAGGGAAATAACCACCGGCCATGGGAAATTTCCATCGGCTACTTTCAAGTCCATCGGCCACATATTCTTTGCCGGTCGGCACTAAACACTGCCGATCAGCCACAAATTTCTGCTGGGACCTGCAGTTGACAGCAACCAGAGGGCAAAGCAGTACATGGCATGGAATTTTGAGCAAATGTGAGCTTGGCCACATTCCCAATCATGCAAGAGACTCAAGGGAGCGTGACCCTCGACCTTCGGGCCATCAATTGTGCATTTTTGATGCATGATGGCCTAAGAGGTCGAGGTTGCAATTCAATGTAAAATGCATGCAAACAAAACACATGAATACCAACACCCTATCATGTTGGAGTCCAGGTGATTGGCGACCGAAGGTTGAGGCGTGTTTTGTCACTTGAAGTACAACACTCCTCAATCGCCATGCTTGGTTTGACACCCCAAACCAAGCAATGCAATGCATATATACAAACTTGGCTCAAATGCACAACATGAGGTTAAAATGCAAAACATGCCAAATGTAATGCAACCTAAACATGCAAACTAAGTTAGTGCATTCTAAATGTGCCAAGTATGGTACAATGTATATGAGATGCAACTAGATAAATGCCATGCCAACATGCAAGTATGATACAATGTAAGCATGATGACCAAAACAATGCAACATGATCATGCAATGGTGGTGCCAAACCATGAAGGGCAGACCTCAGTCCATCCCAAAACAGTGTCCAAATAGTGTCCAAAATGGTGAACAAGCACTCATGCCAACATGCAAGCCAAAGGGGCCCAAAGCTAAGGCACAAACTAGGGGCATTCTAATACAATCATCATGACCACTCATGGCATGGACTAAGTGACCAAAAATAGATGTTCAATACAGCAAAATACGCCCAAAAACCCGCTGATATGGCAGCCCCAAAATGTCTTAAACATACAAGCATGCACAATGCCCATTTCAAGGCACAAAACTACAACACCTTAAAGCATGGGAAGGGACACAAATGACAATATAAGACCACCTTACATGGACTGAAATATGATCTTAAATAATGCCAAATCATGAGGATAGTCTAAGTTAAGCATGCTAGAAGCCAAAATACTCAAGGCCTACAAGCCAAAATGTAAAGCAACTACATCAAGCATGTCAAACATGGCCAAAACAGTGGCCAACAGACCTTAAGCATGACAAATCATGACCGAAAGCTTCAACAAGCTAAGCTAAATCATGCAAGCATGGAAGCCTAAATAGAAGATGCATTTCTATGCAAAAGGGAGGGATACAAAACAAGGGTATTATGCATGCAAAAGACCACAAACCCGACCAAAGATAGAGATATATTATGATCAAAAGACACCTAAAAACCTCTGAAATAGGGCCAAAATCAGTCAAGCATGCATGTTGCCCTTTAAGCCAAAAACAAGGATAAAAGAGAGACAAAGGGGAGAGGGGTGTCCCTCCCCTATGCAAGACCTCAAACCATCTTCTTCACCACTGAAAATCCACTGGATTTCAATGGTGAAAAGAGCAATACAACAAAGCCAACAAGGCTTAAAGAAAAGGCACCTAAAGAGGCCAAAAGAGGCCTAAGAGGGGGAGTTCGACCCCCAATGCCAAAATGACCTCAATGAGATGTCTTAAGCAGGAAAATATAAGACTTTTTTATGTTATACTCAAAGCTTGAATCAATATGCAACACAGGTCAAAAGCCAATGCAAGATTGGGGAAACTAAAGTGAAAATCTTACCTTTGAAGAACACTTCAAGAACAGTTGGTTCAGCCACACTCTTCTGAGAAAAATCAGTCCAAAATCTCAAAAAACAACCCTCAATGGCTCTCAATCTCGGAGCAAGGTGTAATGGTGTGTGTATTAGTGCAAAAGTAAGGTCAAAATGCACTTTTAGGCTAAGAAAACACACACAAGGGAGGAGAGAGAGGGAAATATAGAAAGAGAGTGTGTATATAAGATGTATATGTGTATAAGCTCTGGTTTTTATGTTCAAAAGACTCTAACCCCAACAATGGAAGAAGAGAGGTGCTTAAATAGGCAAAGGGCAATGATTTAAGCTTCCCAAGGAAGCTAAATGAAAGGGGCAAAGAGGGCAAAGAGGTCAAGGCTTCTCGAGGAAGCTAAGACAGCTGGCCAAGCTTCTTGAGGAAGCTTTGACCAAAGGGTCAAGCTTCCTCAAGAAGCTTTGACCAAAAGGGGGCAAAAGGGGCAAAACAGCCACTTCATGCATGGGGAGGAGTGTTGGTGCATTCCAGCTGGCACAGCTGGCATGCACCAAGTCTGAAGGGTGCAAAAGAGTCACACCAGCCAGCAAAAAAAAGTCACTGGCCAGAGAAAAGTGCCGGTCGGCAAAATATAGTGCCGACCGGCCATTGGCTTCAAGAAACCACTGCCGGTGGCACCAATAAACAGCCGGTGGGGTGAGGGGACAACTGGTGGGGTGTGGGAATGGTCAACAAGCCATTCCCTGCCTCTCAAGGCAAAAACACAAGTGTTTGGTGCAAAATCAGACACCGAAAAGTCGGGTCGAGAGATCCTGAGGCGAGGCGCGCAGCCGAGACCTCCGGGAACTCGAGACGAACACAAGCACGAATGATCACCGAGTGTTCCAACGGTGACGTCCAAATCTTGAGGACGGTCAAAAATGGGGTGTCTACAGTTGCCCCTCTTTGACAGAACTCGAAAGTCATAACAATGACGGGAGTGAATGTCAAAGCCCAGAGACGACCCATTTTTTACAAGGCCGAAGACTTAGATAGACATGCAAGACGAGCAGGATATGTGCCCGAAGGCAGGGGCAAAATGCAAGACAATGCACAAAGCCGAACCTAACTTATGATTATGCAAAGAAAGCTGTAACGAAGCAAATCATGCGATAGTTTTAAGCTAGCATACACCAAACTACACTATAATGCAGAAAGGATGTAGGAGAATTATGTAATTCTCGATACGTCTCACTCGGAGTATACTACACCTGTCCGGTCCGTCGGGTTGTACCAGCCTTAAATGAACCGTACATATAATATCGTGCCTACAAAGAAAACAAACTTAACAGGTACAATATCATTAGTAACATGCATATTAATGTACTTGAAATGCGTGACAACGCCAAGCAAGTGGGAAGCATAACAATGCTGTGAAGGCACAGGCATGTAAGTGGAGCACGCGGTCTACGCAAGCAATGAAATTGGTTTCGAATGTGCAGTCTACGCAAGTAGAACATGCGGTCTACACAGGTAATGAATTTGAACACAGGAATGCGGTCCACGCAAGCAGAACATGCGGTCTACGGAAGTAAAACATGCGGCCTACGCAAGCAAAACATGCGGTTTACGCAAGTAATGAAATTGATTACAATCATGCGGTCTACACAAGCAAAACATGCGGTCTACGTGAGCAAAACATGCGGTCTACGCAGGTAAAACATGCGGTCTACGCAAGCAAAACATGCGGTCTACGCAAGTAAAACACGCGGTCTACGCAAGTAATGAAATTGATTACAAACATGCGGTCTACGCAAGTAGCTTAATTAATTATAAACACGCGGTCTACGTAAGCAAAACATGCGGTCTACGCAGGCAAAACATGCGGTCTACGCAAGTAACGTAATTAATTATAAACATGCGGTCTACGCAAGCAAAACATGCGGTCTATGCAAGTAATGAAATTGATTACAAACATGCGGTCTATGCAAGCAAAACACGCGGTCTACGCAAGTAATGGAATTGATTACAAACATGCGGTCTACGCAAGCAACGTTTATGAGAAGAGTTGAATGTACACATGTAAGTAAAAACATGTCATTCACGATGCTTGGAATGTAAAGTACTGTAACACAGCATAATTGAAACGATTTGTGGAATCCACAAGACATGAAAAGGATACGGGAAGGGACGTTCTCCGTACGTACCGAGCATCGCTCGTAGAAGTTGCGGCCTGAGGTCAACTCGAAGGTTCATGTTTCAAAAGTGTGCTTTCCCGCATTGTCTCGAGTGATGAAGGTGCCAAACCATGTAGTTGACCCGACCAAAGGTGCGGAAGGTGCGTTGACCGCAAGGGGAGTTTTACTGGTATCAATTCCGACACTTTGCTACCCTGCCATTCTATGCTTTACTTTTCTTTTTACTGGTAGTTTGAGGACATTGCACTGCCTCGGACTGGTTTTATTCTTTCTCAAAATTACATATTTTGCAAAACACGTGATGGGAATGAAACGACCATTTTGTTCAAAAGATGTTGCATTTGTAAATTTTCTATGCATCGCATCGCAAGGTACCACACCACAATGTGAACGAAATTGAACCTGTTTTGAACATTGAGTACTTGCTTCATAATAATCAGGTAGTGAACCGACTTACAACTTGATAAGCAACACAAAAGCATGATATAACCAATCAAGTGTGAGTACAACTCGATAAACAAATCAAAGACTCAAAGGGAGTGAAATACAACTCGATAAGCAAATGTACAATAACTCGATAAGCAGACAGGTGTGACTCCGCAAGAATCGATCACCGGGGGGGGGGGGTTAGAGGTGGTGGAGTTCCCCAATACCTAGCATAAACAGCTCAGGGAACAAGGAGGAAGACCATCGGCCAGGGGTAGAGGCCATTGGCCACAAGGAATGGCCATCGGCCAGAAATTTGTTCGGTCGGCAAAAGTGATGGCCGGTCGGCACAATATTTGGCCGGCCGGCCATGAATGAAGGAACCACCAGAATGCTGACACCTGTCCTCCACCCAACCTTATCTCCTACAAAAGACCTCAGCTTCGTAGTTTTTCTCAATTCCACACTGATTTGCTCTAATGGAAGAGTTTCTTGCTCAAAATCTCACAGCTTGGATTGCTAGCTTGGATGGTTCGGAAAAGTTGAATTTCCGGGGTTTCGACATAAATGCACTATTCACTCTGGGTCGTACCCCGTTGCACCTTCCGTTTCACCATGCCACGGCGAGGTTTTGGAATCCGGTGACGCATGTCTTTAGCTTTGCTGGGCAAGAGATATGTCCTACATTTGAAGATTTCCGAGCCTTAACAGAGTCCGAGCGCGACGAGGAGCTCCTGCCCCAACTTAATTTTGGCCATGCCCAATCCTTAGGCAAATGTGTGGACTCACTATGCGTGATGCTCGGTCTCTGATTTGTGACGGGATGTTGGATATTCCGAGTTTGATCGATCGGTTTTCTGACGCCGGTGATCGCAACAATCATCATTGGCAAGGCTTCCGGCGACACGCCCTCTGTTTGTGCATGCTATC
>NW_021024580.1:949524-979908 GCF_004153795.1 Camellia sinensis
CGTGCCCTGCTGTGAAATCCACCAACTCATCAATATGCGGCAGGGGAAAGTCGTCCTTCGGACTAGCTCTATTCAAATCCCTGAAATCCACGCATACTCGGATCTTGCCATCTTTCTTCGGTACTGGGACGATGTTGGCCAACCAAGTCGGGTATTCGGATACTAACAGGAAGCCTGCGTCGATTTGCTTGGTGACCTCTTCCTTAATCTTGAGAGCCCAGTCCGGGCGGATCCTCCTGAGTTTCTGTTTGATCGGTGGGGCCTCGGGGTCGAGGGGGATCCGGTGT
Source organism: Camellia sinensis (assembly GCF_004153795.1). Taxonomy (NCBI): domain Eukaryota; kingdom Viridiplantae; phylum Streptophyta; class Magnoliopsida; order Ericales; family Theaceae; genus Camellia; species Camellia sinensis. The sequence goes on from NW_021024580.1 coordinate 949,812, forward strand.
TGTACAATCTCAGGATCGATTCCAGGCATGTCTTCGTAGGACCATACGAAAACGTCTTTGAAATCTTTTAATAAAGCGACTAAGCGCTCGCGTTCCTCCGAAGACAACGTGGACCCGATCTGGACCAGCTGCGGGTCCTTCTCAGTACCGACAATCACAGTAGTGATTTCATCCATTAAGGGTTCAACAAATCTTTCCTGCTCTTGATCAATTAATCGCTGCAAAACCGGAGGAATTTCTTCCTCGTTGTTTTCATCAAAATTTTGAAAATCCTGATTTAAGCAATAAATCAAAGGCACAGAAAAATACTCAGAAACCACATCCACATCATTCTCATTAAATACTTCCAAGCTGTCCGATTCTTCTGTTACAACAGACTCAAAAGAGAAAGAAAATGACGACCTAGACAGGACTGTGGCATCCAGGTTATCACCCCCAGGAATACCGGACTCAGACTCAGTTGAGCTGGAACCTGATTCCGACTCACACGACTCGATGGAATCAGATTTCGGCTCACTACCTGACCTGGTGTTGCTTGATAAAAATCCCTCTTCGTATTGCCAAACGAGAGAGGGTGTGATGGATGCATCCAAAATAGTTGATGGTAGGCACGCAGCCGTTTCATTCCCTATCATGCATACCGAGAAGTTATCCCCCAAGCACTTCTGTTCGATCGGAGGATCTGAAAGTAGACATGCCAGCGCTACCCCCATTTCATTTTCAGCGTCCTCAGACTGCGCTTCCTTACTCTGCTCAACCTCAGCTGATAGATCTGTCTGCCCTTTGGCAATGTCATCCTCAGGTAGCTGCAGGTCAAAGAAAATCTCAAACCCCGGTACGCGCTTCCTCTCCGCGTTCAGCCACGGCTCTGGGAAGCCACAGAACGAAAAGTCCTCCCCCTCCCGGACGAAACGTCCGTTTAGGGTACCTCGAATGGGCCTATGCATCAACTCAAAAGGCTTCCCGGCCTGCTTTTGCTCTGGCCCTCCCAGCCATTTCCTTTCCCTTCCTTATCCAGTCTTCTTTGGTGGGTAGATAACCCAAGTCGAAGGTGTGTGGGTTATGTGGCACTTCGGCCAATGCTGCGACACCCTTCCGGCCTCTCTTTCCCAATCCCATCCCAGGGATATGTTGAAGCTTGTTCATGAGGTATACCGCTTGGGCACTGTAATGTACCCCCTCGTTAGCAGCCATGATGTCCTGTACAACCTGAGCCTCAGCAAGGGTGAAACCTGACATAAACATGTCCTCCATGCCGTGCTCAATTTCTAAAACTGGCATAGATACTTCCGGCGGTGGATGGATCGATGAATTCCCAAAAACAATGGCTACTCCCTTTCCATAGGGGTATTTCACCATTTGATGCAAGGTAGAAGAGACTGCCTTGACTTGATGCAGCCACGGCCGCCCCAAAAGCAGGTTGAAAGTTGCAGGAACCTCCAAGACATGGAAATCTATCTCATGCTGTCCCGGCCCAACCTTTGTTTGAATCTTGACTGTTCCCATTACTTCCCGGCTTGTGTTGTCATACGCTCGAATCACCTGGGTTGTTGGCACAAAGTCGGCGATTTTCAAACCGATCACATAGGTTGTTCCTGCTGGGCAGACGTTGATGGCGGACCCTGTGTCGATAAGGACCACCGGCATCCATTTATTCCTACACTCCACAGAGATGTAGAGTGGCTTGTTATGGTTTCCCCCCTTGGGTGGTAATTCCTTGTCGGAAAATGTCAGCATCGGGGTAGCTCCTCCCGAAAAAACCAATCCAACCAACTGCTCCGGCGTAGTCTCTATTGAGAGTTTGGCCTTGTCCATGGCTGAAAGGACAGCCTGTCTATGTACTCGAGAAGCCATAAGCAGCCCCCAGATGGAGATGTCTACTTGTATCTTTTTCAATTGTCTCAATACGGCCTCATCCTCGAGTTGCTTTTCTTTTTGCTTCTCTGCCTCCCTATCTTTTCCAGACGCCTCTGGTTGATCTAGGTGTGGAGGCTTGAAATACCGTCCACTCCTAGTCATGTGATCGACTTCACCGATATACCAGGTATCATCTGGTTGGTTACTCCCCCAATCTTCGTCTGTGTGGGCAAGACATAGATCATCGTCCTCCCACCACATTCCATCTGCAGCCGACAGGCACCTGTCCGACTCTGGCATGACTGTTCTCATACTTGCAGTACCTTCTATCCCTATGCTCACGACATTCTCCATTTCTGTGCTCACAGCAGTCTCCGTCCCCACATAGGCCTTTGCCTTCCTAATTCTCTTGGAATCTTCGAATCTTTCCTGTTCCGACTGTGTCAATGCAGCCGACTGTTCAATAACCCCCGTACTCGAAATGCTCCAATCCCGAGTGAAATTCTTGACACCGGCGCTCTCCGGCGATGCACTCTGTTCTCCAACCCTTCCGTCTGTCATTGACATTCTTGCCCCTGCCGGGCCTTGTTGTGGCTGAAACTATTCTACCACATCTGGTTGATCGTCCAACCATCCCGTAGCCTCTGTTGGTTCCTCATAATCGAACCTGTTGACGGCTGAGTCCCCTGGATCTTGGTTACTGTAAAACTGGAGCTTGGCAAGGTCCTCTTCCACTGCCGTTAAATCATCCGTTGCCTATCCCAGACCGTCCCCCTGGATTACACACAGCTCCCCCTCTGTTGGTAGTTCCATATCTGGTCTATCCTGGCCTATTGACAAAATGTAGTCACCTGGGCTATAAGCTTTCTCAACACTACTCCCAGATTCCGCAGACTCTGGCTCAACAACCCCCTTCTCCTTTGGAATCTTCTCTTTCCTGTCCTCGACAGTCATCATTGCTGGCTTAGGTTGGGTTATGGAGGTGTCCATCATGCACAAATTGGTGCAATCGGGAAGGAACACTTCCGACTTAGGCAAGTGGGAAGGAGTGATATAGATGCTAGGATCGTAGGGCATGACCCCAGTTTGGATGAAGTTGACTCTTTTGGGTGGTGGAGCTTGGTTATGTGCAGGAAGAGGGTTTGTAGTAACGTTGGGTTTCTCGGGAGGCAAAATCACCCCGTTATCGATGAGATCTTGAATCTCATGACGTAATCGGAAGCACAGGTCGGTGTCATGACCGTGCTGTTGGTGAAATGCACAACATTTGGCTGGGTTGTGGGTAGCGGGGAGTCTTTCTGGTAAGGGCTGCGGCTCTAGGGGCTTCAAATGCCCTTTTTTGATTAAAACCCCCAAAGCTTTGGACAGGGGCATATAAAGCGGAGCAAAGGTTCTAGTGTTTTTGGGTGGGTATTTGGCTGTTTGTGGGTTGCTTCCGGATGCACCGGAGAATGGTGCGGCCGCCACAGTTCTTGGGATAGGGTTGGTAGTGACCATACTCACTTCAGAGGTCCTAGTAGTTGTAGCACCACTCGGGCCTGCATTAGTGTTACGATTGAAAGTTCTGCGGGGTTGCTCCCGGTTATTATCAATTAAGCCTTGCTTCAGTGCATCCTCAATCTGTACCCCCATTTCATGTAAATCGGAAAAGGTAGGAAAGGGGAGTACGATCATCTTCTGCATTAACTTGGGCTGAAGATTGCACACAATCATTCGAATCTGATCTTTGTCCGTGGGCCTTAAGGTCATCATCGAAGCCTTAGCCCGCCACCTGGTCACGAATTCTGAGAAGCTCTCTTTGGGTTCTTGCCTCGTTATCTCGAGATCTCGGGTCGTAATCTCGATTTGTGTATTGTATGAGTACTGCAAGATGAAGGCCTCAGCCATTTCGTCCCAGCATCTCTTGACGTCATCCTCCAATTTGGCATACCATATGGCCGCTACACCCGACAGGGTCCGGCCAAATAGAGACAGCTTCTGCAGTCTAGTGAGGCCCATTGGCCTCAGGATATCTGAAAACAACCTCAGGTGCACCATGGGGTCCCTGGACCCATCAAATCGATCAATGTGCGGCATTTTGAATCTGTCAGGCAACGTCACAGCTGTGTCAGTGTATCCATCTTCGATGTCAGGGATGGTCTTGACTCCCTGGGACTTCTTAAACATCTTTTCCAACTTGCTTAGTTTTAAGGCTGTGGGGTCCACTTCGAACTCAAAAGGAGAGTCCGGTATATTGACAGGCGTGGGCGCCTTGGATAGTTGTGGTGGAATCGGGGGCCGAGCTGGCCCTGCTGGAAGGTCTGTATCCTCTTGGACATTCCGAGTATTCGGTGTTTCTTCGGGTATCGGAACCCTTAGTGGGGGAGGGACTTGCTGTGAAGCAGATGCTCCGGTTTGCTGCTGTAACCTCACGATTAACTCTGCTTGTTCATTCATACCCGTGGCCTGCTGTTTGGCGAACTGTGCCTGTCGGACAGCATCCTGCTGCATCACTTTCATGCTTTCTTGGAGTTGGCGCACCATCTCCTCTAAACTAGCCATACTGTTCTGTTCTGACTGAATTATCAGTATATGTTCCCTCTCTGTGGGTGAAACAGAACCCTGATCCCTACTGTACTCGGGTGGGGTAGACAAGGCCCTCTGTACTGACTGCGGAACTGATATCCTCTGCCTAACTGCCCTCCGTCTAGCGACCGGGGGTAGAGAGTGGTACACTGGTTGTCCGTCTACCAGATCCTCAAATTGATGGAGCCGACGACCTCTAATCCAGAGTGCTTGGGGAATATCTACTGGGTCAGAAGCAATTGTGCTCGACTACCTAGTAAAAAGATAAATAAACCAAATAAATGAACGGGCAATTGGACAACGTAACAACGTAAAATAAACACACACAACGCACAGTTGGGTATTTATAACACACAGTTGGTAAGCCAAACACACTGTTCCTCAATACAGGTCATTGTTCTCAAATCACCGTTCCCAAAACTGAACTTGATACCCGCAGATAACTGATTTCTCAACAACACTGATACTGGCTGCCTTCGGGCCTGATCTCAAACTTGCAAATGATATGTATGTTCCTGTAGAGATACACTCTAAAGCACATAGCAGGTAAGTGAGAGCCAAAACACCCCTATGTTGGGGTAGGGTTTCCCTGTCCTATTTTGTCAGGAGCTAGGGTTTCACTACGCACACAGCGGTTTTCAAACAACCTAACATCGAGGTAAGCAACCTGTCCTAATTTGAATGGTCACTATGGATTTCGATATGCACTAGGTCGAATGGTCGAAAAGGGTGCCCCGGTAAAACCAGGGTTTGTGTTTCCATACTGTCAGAGCCCACAACCGGTCAGCCTTATGGTCATGCCTTGACAAGACAAGCCTCCGACAAACGTTCAGGAATGGGCAGATGGCAAACACGGCGTCCTAGGCGCACCAATGCACATGCAATGCAAAGAAACACATAAGTGTAATCAAAACAGGATATCACGAGTTCGAGTCAAGCTCTCTAAGTTCCCCAGCAGAGTGGCCAGAAACGATAGACGTCCCCGAACACCCCGGGAGGGATGAGGTCCTGTTCCGTTCGTTTTGCGGGTCTACTACAGTTCGGACTCAAATTGTCACGGTTCTTAATCTGAACCAAAGAGTCCAGATCCGGCAAATCGTTTTGAGAAAACAGATTTTTAGAAAAGAAGTGCCAAACATGGACTGCTTTGCCAGATACAGAGTCGCCACCTAAATATTTTATTTTGGGGAATTTAGGAAACCCTGACTCGGTGCCAAAGGCCACGTGTCCGTCATCACCAAAGTTGCCTCGGCTCGGGAGCTAGGGTACGATTGGGGAAGGTCATCTATGAGCACCCCCTCTCGCCCGATCAAAGATCGGCCTCTACTAACCGTGATATCTTGTTTTGAAAGCATTATGTGTTCTTATCCCAGTTATTAGCCTAGAATTACTAAGTTATGTGCACAGCAAACAAGTATAGACCAAATCGCCTAAATTGGAACAAAACATTTCATGTTTGTTTTGAAAATGATTTGCTACTCGTAAGTAGGCTAACATGCAGGTTTTGCCACCCTCAAGTGGGCTTTGGAAAAGATGATTTTGCCACTATCTAGTTGGCTTAAAATTCACAGTTTTAATGCGTTATCCCAATTTAAGCAATTCGACCTTCATCCACAGGCATTCAAGCAGTTATATCACATAAGCAGCTAGCCTCGTGGTAATCATGCAATTATGGCAACACTCACACGCATGCGGCATGCTAAAGCATAAAGGCTCACCTAGTACTCCAAGCCAAAACAGAAACCAGTTAGTGATCACATGCATGATCCTAGTTCATGTTTTGAGATGGCTAATGCAACACATGCAAAGATGCAATCCAAACAGGCTCGGCTATCCTAAACATGGCATGTGAAATGCTGCAAATAACATGTACTCAATTTGGGATTGAAAATACGATGCAGTTAGTATGATGCGCCGAGCCTGGTGCATGAGAAACGGATGAATGAATGCAAACATGTTGTCATGCTATTATGCTAATTTAAATATGCCCTAGTCTACCATCATAAGCAGGTAAATAAAAGGGAAGAAAGACGTGGGATTGGAAGACATGCACACACGCACCCACACTTATTACAAATTTGCCCTCTGTAGACACCCATTTTTGACCGTCCTCAAGACTTGGACGTCACCGTTTGAACACTCGGTGATCATCTATGTTTGTGTTCATTTGGAGTTCCCGGAGGTCTCGGCTACACGCCCTGCCTCAGGATCTCCGAACTCGACCGTTTAGTGTCTGGTTTCACACCAAACACTTGTTTTTGCCTTGGAAAGGTAGGGAATGCCTTGTGAGGCATCCCTACACGCCACCGGCAGTAGCTAGAGGTCACCGGCTGGTTTTTTGCTGCCATCGGCACTTTTTGTTGTCGGTCAGCACTATTTGTTGTCGGTCGGCACTCACTTTTGCCAAAATGGCATTTTTGGCCAGCCGACTACTGTGCATCTGCTTTTGTAGATATTTTGCCACAGCTGTCTTGACTTTGGCTCCCCTCCATACACGTGTATGGAGGGATCTCTCTCTTTAGAAGCTTGTCTTGTAAGCTTTACAAGACAAAAGGCTCTATAAGAGAGAGCCTTCTCTCTTGGCTTAGGAGAGACACTTGAGAGACCTTGGATATTTTTAGACAGCCATTTTTAGGGTTTTGAGTTCTAGGGTTAGAAACCATACACTTTCTATCTCTATATCTCCCTCTTGTGTGTGTTTAAGTGCATTTGTGTCTTACTATTGCACATAAACACGTAGTGTTTCACCTTCACTTAGCTACTGAGGTTCTAAGAGGTTGGTTTTGAAGTTTTGGAGCTATTTTCAACCTAGAAGGAGCTATTGGAGCACCATTTGTGAAGGGGTCTTCAAGGGTAACAATTTCGCCTCTTTATTCCCCAATCTTGCATTGTATTTCTACCTGTCTTCAAATCGTTTTTGAGCTTGGTGTATAATACAAAAAAAGTTCTATTTTTAGGCCCTCTAAATTGTTTGTTTAGAGTGTTTTTTGGTTTGGAGGTGTTTGACCCCTCTTAGGCCTTGAAAGGCCCCATTTTGTGCTATTTTGTGCAAGTTTCGAGACTTTGGTGTTTGGGCCTCTTCACCACTGAAATCTTGAGGGATTTCAGTGGTGGAGATGGTGCCTTGAAGTCTCCAAAAGGGGAGAGCCACCCCCTCTCCTTGTTGTCCTTGAAAGGGACCCTTTTTGGCCTCTTGAGAGAGCATCATGTTAGAGTGTGTATTGATCATATCTTGGTTGCTTTCCATGCTTATTATGCCATGATATAACCTTGTTATGTGTTGGTTATGGTACACCATGCATGTTTAGCATACCTACCATGTAATGCCACTTTATTGCCTTAACATGCCTTAGGTTGTTAGCCTTTATTCAAGCATGTTTTAGGCTTAGATTTATGAAGCTTTTGTGCATATTTTGTCATGCTAGAGGTCTGTCCTAGGTTGCTTGGGTCGGCTTTGGCATGCATTATATAGCCCCTTTGCATTTTGGCTTGTTGGCCTTAAGTATATGGATGTATAGCAAGACATTCTTGCATTGATTTAGTGATTTGGAACTATCCACCATGTCATTTCAGTCCCCTTTGCATGCTTGTATGTTTTGCTTTGGATACCTCTTCGAAGCTTTGAAAGATCATGTAGCATGTTCCATGTTTTGGCCATTGCACATGCCTTAGAATTTGAGCCACCTAGATGCCATCTAAGGGGTCCCCTTTGCATGGTCTAGGTCTTCCTTGAACCTATTTTAAGTCCTCTTAGCCTTGCAAGGTTTGGTTGGCTTGGTCATGGTTCAAGCCCCTTGGACTTGCTTCAAGCACTTAGGCCATTTGTTGCATGTTTAGCTTGACTTGTTGCTTGGTTTGACAACATGTTTTAACATGATTTTCAGAGCTTATGTTGCATGCTAATTGTCCATCATATCCATTTTCAAGTGTGCTTGAGAGTTGTCCAATTTGTGCCTAAGTGTTGGCCTTTAATCATGTGTATGTGTGCATGTGTATTTGGTCCCTTATTATAGCACTTTGGCCATTGTTTTAGGCCTCTTTAGAGTTGCCTAAATCATGTATAAGTCCACCTTTTCATCAATTTGCATTGCCTCATGTTTGCTTGTATGCTTGCATAAGTGTCTTGCCATGCCATGTTGCATCCTTAGCTTGTATGTCTAGGTTGCATTGCATCTTGCATGCATGCTTTATTCCTTGACTTGGTGATAGGAATTGGGCCTCGGTTCGTTCGTTTGGTTTGCATTTCATTTGACATGAAAGTTGCACACTTGATTCTTCGGGCCGTCATGCATGGAAATGCGTGATTGGCGGTCCGAGAATCGAGACACATGCCCTTTTGAGTAACAAACATGATAAGGGACATGATTGGTGCATATATGCCTTGAATTGTATTGCCATGCAAGTTCTATCCTCTGCTCCTGTGAGTTGCAGGTTCTGCAGGCATTCTTTGCCGACCGGCAGTGTACATTGCTGACCGGTAATTATCCTTCTGCCGATAGCTTCATTTTGTGCCGGTGACCACATGCCACTGCCGATGGTAATTCTACTCAGCCGGTGGTGAATCCCAGTAGCCAGAGAAACATCCCTGAGGTTTTGGTAGCCTCCAGAGGAGCAAAGTAGGGAAAACAGAGGCAGACTATGCATGGCTGCGCACTTCCGAGTAGGACCAGAGCATGCACTGCATTTGGCTCTCCTCCCGAGGCGGTTTACTGTTTTTCCTAGCTTAACTAGTTTGTTAGCTGACTAGGAAATTTGTAATATTTAATTAGCTTGCGTAGTTAATTAATTTGTATTATTCATTCGGTCCCTCCGGGCGAGGGCAAATCTGTAATAAGTGTGGGTGAGTGTGTGTATGTCTTCCAATCCCCACTTCTTTCTTCCCTTTTATTTACCTGCTTTGATGGTTAGTATTAGGGCACGTTTAAATTAGCATACCTCATACAATGCATGTGTGCATTTATACATTTGCTTTGCATGCACCGGGCTCGGTACATCACGCTAACTGCATTTGTACTTCAATTCCAAATTGAATACATGCATCAACTGATTGCATTTCACATGCCATGTTTAGATTAGTCGAGCCTATCCTAGTAACATTTTGTATGCGATGCATTAGGCAGTTAACATGGACTTGGATCATACATTGATTAATAACACGTTCTTGTTTTGGCACGGAGTACCATGTAAGTATTTTATGTTTTAGCATCCCGCATGCGTGTGAATGCTACCATGACAGCATGTTTGCCATGCGGCTAGATGCTTATATGAGATAAACTGTTCGAATGCCTGTGGGTGAAGGTTGGATTGTTTGAGTTGAAAAAACTCGTTGAAATCCGTGTTTTAGCCTACTTACGAGTAGCAAATTCCAAAGCGCTTTCCAAAACAAACGGATATGCAATGCTTGTTTCCAAATTAGGCAATCTAGTCTATACCTGTTTGCTGCGCGCATAACATAGTAATTCTAGGCTAATAAATGGTATAAGAACACATAATATTTTCAAAAACGGATATCACGGTTAGTAGAGGCCGATCTTCGGATCGGGCGAGAGGGGGTGCTCATAGCTGACCTTCCCCAATCGTACCCTAGCTCCCGAGCCGAGACAACTCCGGTGATGACGGGCATGTGGCCTTCGGCACCGAGTCAGGGTTTCCTAAATTCCCCATTTTTAAAATATTTAGGTGGCGACTCTGTATCTGGCAAAGCAGTCCATGTTTGGCACTTCTTTTCAAAAATCTGTTTCTCAAAACGATTTGCCGGATTTGGACTCTTTGGTTCAAGATTAAGAACCGTGACACAAATCGAGTCAGAGCTGTAGTGACCCCAAAAATGAATAGAACGGGACTCACCCACCCGGGGCGTTCGGGGATGTCTACACCCTCGCTCGGAGGGGCCAAAAGAATAATACAATCCGAATAATGAATTACCAATCCTAGCTAATTAATTATTACAGACCCTCTAATTTAACAAATTAAATACAGAATAGAGATGGCCGCAGCCCTGCCTCGGGACACGCGAATGATGCATGCCCGATCCGTCTTGCCCGGAAACCCGTACCATGCCACTGCTGCCTCTGTTAATGCTGCCCTGCTCCTCTGAAAATTGTCAAAGTCTTGGAATATGTTCTCTGCGCACTGTAGAACACCATCAGCTAAGGGAAATAACCACCGGCCATGGGAAATTTCTATCGGCTACTTTCAAGTCCATCGGCCACATATTCTTTGCCGGTCGGCATTAAACACTGCTGATCGGCCACAAATTCTTGCTGGGACCTGCAGTTGACAGCAGCAGAGGGCAAAGCAGTACATGGCATGAATTTTGAGCAAATGTGAGCTTGGTCACACTCCCAATCATGCAAGAGACTCAAGGGAGCATGACCCTCGACCTTCGGGCCATCAATTGTGCATTTTTTTGATGCATGATGGCCTAAGAGGCCGAGGTTGCAATTCAATGTAAAATGCATGCAAACAAAACACATGAATACCAACACCCTATCATGTTGGAGTCAAGGGGATTGGCGACCGAAGGTTGAGGCGTGTTTTGTCACTTGAAGTACAACACTCCTCAATCCCCATGCCTGGTTTGACACCCTAAACCAAGCAATGCAATGCATGTATACAAACTTGGCTCAAATGCACAACATGAGGTTAAAATGCAAAACATGCCAAATGTAATGCAACCTAAACATGCAAACTAAGTTAGTGCATTCTAAATGTGCCAAGTATGGTACAATGTATATGAGATACAACTAGATAAATGCCATGCCAACATGCAAGTATGATACAATGTAAGCATGAGGACCAAAGCAATGCAACATGATCATGCAATGGTGGTGCTAAACCATGAAGGGCAGACCTCAGTCCATCCCAAAACAGTGTCCAAAAAGTGTCCAAAATGGTGAACAAGCACTCATGCCAACATGCAAGCCAAAGGGGCCCAAAGCTAAGGCACAAACAAGGGGCATTCTAATACAATCATCATGACCACTCATGGCATGGACTAAGCGACCAAAAACAGATGTTCAATGCAGCAAAATACGCCCAAAAACCCGCTGATATGGCAGCCCCAAAATGTCTTAAACATACAAGCATGCACAATGCCCATTTCAAGGCACAAAACTACAACACCTTAAAGCATGGGAAGGGACACAAATGACAATATAAGACCACCTTACATGGACTGAAATATGATCTTAAATAATGCCAAATCATGAGGATAGTCTAAGTTAAGCATGCTAGAAGCCAAAATACTCAAGGCCTACAAGCCAAAATGAAAAGCAACTACATCAAGCATGTCAAACATGGCCAAAACAGTGGCCAACAGACCTTAAGCATGACAAATCATGACCGAAAGCTTCAACAAGCTAAGCTAAATCATGCAAGCATGGAAGCCTAAATAGAAGATGCATTTCTATGCAAAAGAGAGGGATACAAAACAAGGGTATTATGCATGCAAAAGACCACAAACCCGACCAAAGATAGAGATATATTATGATCAAAAGACACCTAAAAACCTCTGAAATAGGGCCAAAATCAGTCAAGCATGCATGTTGCCCTTTAAGCCAAAAACAAGGATAAAAGAGTGACAAAGGGGAGAGGGTGTAGACGCGCCCCGCGGAGAGGACTTTCGCTACTACAGTTCGAACTCGATTTGCGTCGCGGTTCTTAATCTGAACCAAAGAGTCCAAATCTGGCAAATCGTTTTGTGAAACAGATTTTTGAAAAAGTAGTGCCAAACATGTACTGCTTTTCCAGATACAGAGTCGCCACCAAAATATTTTAAAATGGGGAAATTTAGGAAACCCTGACTCGGTGCCGAAGGCCACATGTCCGTCATCACCGGAGTTATCTCGGCTCGGGAGCTTGGGTACGATCGGGGAAGGTCAGCTATGAGCACCCCCTTTCGCCCGGTCCGAAGACCGGCCTCTACTAACCGTGATATCCGTTTTTGAAAACTTTATGTGTTCTTAAACCAATTATTAGCCTAGAATTACTATGTTATGCGCGCAGCAAACAAGTATAGACCAAATCACCCAAATTGGAACAAAACATTTTTGAAAATGGTTTGCTACTCGCAAGTAGGCTAAAATACGGATTTCAATGAGTTTTTCCAACTCAAACAATCCAACCTTCACCCACAGGCATTCAAACAGTAATAACATATAAGCATTTAGCCGCATGGCAAACATATTGTCATGGCAACATTCACACGCATGCGAGATGCTAAAGCATAAATACTTACATCGTACTCCGTGCCAAAACAATGAACTAGTTAGCAAACATGCATGTCTTAGTTCATGTTAAGAATGACTAATGCAACACATGCAGGATGCAATTAGATAGGCTCGGCTTACCCTAAACATGGCATGTGAAATGCGATCAGCTATCACATATTCAATTTTAGAATTGAAATACAAATGCAGTTAGCGTGATGTACCGAGCCTAGTGCATGTGACACAAATGTATGAATGCACGCATGCGTAGTATAAGGTATGCTAATTTAAACGTGCCCTAATCTACCATCAAAGCGGGTAAATAAAAGGGAAGAAAGAAGTGGGGGTTGGAAGACATTCACCCACCCACACACACTTATTACAGATTTGCCCTCGCTCGGAGGGACCGAATAAATATTACAAATTAATTAACTACGCAAGCTAATTAAATATTACAAAAATTGCCTAATTTAATTAACAAATTAAATAAGCTAAGAAAAGCAGTAAACCGCCTTGGGAAATGCGCCGCCATGCATAGGCCGCCTCTGTTTTCCTTCCTTCACTCCTCTGGAGGTTGTCAAAACCTCAGGACTGCTCCCTTGGACAGAGGGGATCACCACTGGCTAGATTGAATTGCCACCGGCAATGAAATGTGGCCACCGGCACAAAATGAAGCTGTCGGCAGAGAAGGGATTGCCGGTCGGCACCTAACACTGCCGGTCGGCAGAGTGTTCTTGCAGAATCTACAAATGACAGCAACAGAGGGCAAGGCAAAGCATGGCAGCACAATTCAAGGCATATATGCACCAACCATGTCCCTTATCATGGTAACGACTCAAAGGGGGCATGTGCCTCGATTCTCGGACCACCAATCACACATTTCTATGCATGATGGCCCAAGGAATCAAGTATGCAACTTTGATTTCAAATGCATGCAAACCAAATCAAACCAAAATCCTAATCCCTATCACCAAATCAAGGGGCAAGGAATGCATGTTGATGCAATGCAACCTAAGCATGTTATCATTCATGCAATATGAACAATGCAATGTACTTATGCAAAGCATACAAGCAAATATGCAAGGCAAGCATGCAAACCAAATAGAGGTGGTCTTAAACATGGTTTGAGCAGCTCTAATAAGGCCCAAAAACAGTGGCCAAAATGCCCAATAATGTAGGCTAAACACACATGCACACGTACACATGTTATGGTCCAAGCCTCAAGCATTAAACAAACAACATTCAAGCACACTTGAAAAGAGATTTCATGGACAATTAGTATGCAACATGAGCTCTAAAATCATGCTATAAAATGATGCCAAATCATGTTAAACAAGATAAGCAAATGCATACAAGCATGGTCCAAATACTTGAGGCAAGTCATGAAGCTTTGAAGCACATTTAGCACAATAATCATGGCATGCAAGAAAGGATCAAAATCAGAGGTTTAGCATGTTAAAACAAGGCTAAGAACGCAATGACATGACATCCTAAGGGCCTAAACATGGTGGCATGCATGAAGGCACAAACATGGAGCATGAGATGACAACCTTACAAGGCATTAAAGGGACATCAAATGCAAACTTACAAGCATACAATGAGGTCTAAAATGACATGGTGGAGGGTCCCAAATCACCAAATCAATGCAAAAGTGCCATGCTATACATGCACAAACCTAAGGCCAACAAGCCAAAATGCAAAGGGACTATATGATGCATGCTAAATCCGACCCCCACAACCTAGGACAGACCTAGAACATGGCAAAATATGCACATAATCTTCACAAGACTAAGCCTAAAACATGCTCCAACAAAGACTAACAACCTAAGGCATATTAAGGCATAAACAAGGTATTACATGACAACTATGCTAAGCATGCATGGAGTACCAAAACTAATTTAAAATCATGTTATATTATGGAAATATAAGCATGAAAAAATAGTCTACACATGCTCAAATACACACTCAAACATATGCTCTCTTTAGAGGCCAAAACATGCCCTTTTCAAGGACAACAAGGAGAGGGGATGGCCCTCTCCTTTTGGAGACTTCAAGGCACCATCTCCACCACTGAAATCCCTCAAGATTTCAGTGGTGAAGAGGCCCAAACACCAACGTCCCGAAACTAGCACAAAATAGCACAAAATGAGGCCTTTCAAGGCCTAAGAGGGGTCAAGCACCCTCAAACCACAAAACACTCTTAACAAACAATCAAGAGGGTCTAAAAACAGAACTTTTTTGTGTTATACAATAAGCACGAAAACGGCTCTAAGATAGGTAGAAATAAGGTGCAAAAATGGGGAATAAAGGGGTGAGATTCTTACCCTTGAAGACCTCTTTACAAGTGATGCTCCAATGGCCTTCCTTGGCTTGAATCCAACACCAAAACTTCAAGATTAGTCCCTTAGAACCTCAGTTTCAAGAGGAAGGTGAAACACTAGGTGTTTGTGTGCAATAGTAAGACACAAAACACCTAGAGCACAAAAGAGAGGGAAAGATCAAGTCCCTCTATCTCTAACTCAAACCCTAAAACCAGAGCTTAACAATGGTTGTCTAAGCTCTCAAAATATCTCAAGTGTCTAACCCTAAGGCCAAGAGATTAGAGAGAGCCCCTCTCTATATAGAAGCTTTTTGTCTTGTAAAGCTTACAAGACAAGCTTCATAAGAGGGAGATCCCTCCATACACATGTATGGAGGGGAGCAAAAGCAAGACAGCTGTCTTAAAATATCTGCAAAAGCAGATGCACAGTAATCGGCCGGCCAAAAAAGCTATTTTAGCAAAAAAGAGTGCCGACCGGCACTAAGTAGTGCTGACCGGCAACAAATAGTGCCGGCCGGCAATATATATTGTCGGTGGCAACAAAAACCAGCCGGTGGCCTCTAGCCACTGCCGGTGGTGAGTGGGGATGCCTCACAAGACATTCCCTGCCCCTCCAAGGCAAAACACAAGTGCTTGGTGTGAAACCAGACACTAAACGGTCGAGTTCAGAGATCCTGAGGCAAGGCGCGCGAGCCAAGACCTCCGGGAACTCCAAACAAACACAAACATGGATAATCACCGAGTGTTCATACGGTGACGTCCAAGTCTTGAGGACGGTCAAAAATGGGGTGTCTACAGTTGCCCCTCTTTGACAGAACTCGAAAGTCATAACAATGACGGGAGTGAATGTCAAAGCCCAGAGACGACCCATTTTTGACAAGGCCGAAGACTCAGACAAACATGCAAGACAAACAAGATATGCGCCCGAAGGCAGGGGCAAAATGCAAGACAATGCACAGAGTCGAGCATAACTTATGATCATGCGAAGAAAGCTGTAACGAAGCAAACATGTGACGGTTTTAAGCTAGCATACACCAAACTACACTATAATGCAGAAAGGATGTAAGAGAATTATGCAATTCTCAAAACGCCTCACTCGGAGGATACAATACCTGTGCGGCTCGTCTGGTTGCACCAGCCTCAAATGAACCGTACATACAATATCATGCCTGAAAAGAAAACAAACTTAACAGGTACAACATCATTAGCAACATGCATGACAATGCAAGAATGGATGCAAAATGATATGCAATATATACAAAACAATGTATAAACAATGCAAATGAAGATGCAATGTAATTGAAACAATGCAAACTACATGCAAGGCAATTGAATCACGGTCCAATCACGAGTGGTTCGGAACCACACCTATGTCAAATAGATTAATGGAGGTAACAAGTCTATCTACCACAGAAAGGTCAACTGAACTGTGAGCATTGTAGACAGACACAAGAACAAGTATTCGGGGGGATTGACATAAGTGGGGAAACAACCCGCTGGAGAAAAGACAATGATCCTAATAGCCCGGACAAAAATTAACACTACAATGTAATTAAAGAAACTGGAGGGTAATATGGCACGGCGGGTCAACCAAATCTTGCCTAGGTCAGGCATGTACGCATAACAAGCAACGTCTAACATAGAACGGTCCACTGAACTATGTCTTCGACACGAGTAGTATGGGCACATACCAGACCAGCTCAACATGAAAGGCGCAAGCCATAGTGAAGGTGGTGTAATTGATGCATGCATACTACGAATGCATATGGAATATGGCACTACGGCCACCAAATATTTGGCCTAGGAAAAGGCAGTCACATACAAGCCATGTCTAACACAGAAAAGGTGCCGCAACCCTCAAACCAACATACCAGCGTGGAATAGGCGCGCACACATGCAGAACTGTGCTTTACGTGAAAAGTAAGGGCACATACCAGACCAAGCTCAATATGGAAAGGCGCAAGCCATAGATGGATGGCGTGATGCAATGAATGCATGCGATCTACAATGCAATATTTACAAAATGCATGACAATGCAGTATGATGCGATCTACTGGGGAAAATGCAATGGATGCATGCAAGCTACAATGGAAATGCATGACAACGCACTATGATGCAAATGACTATGATCGTAGCTTTCCCTATCTTACCAACAGGGCGACATACTAGGTTGGTTCAGTATCCAGAACTGAGGCGTCGACATGCCGCCTCAATCTATGGGGCTTCCATACAGATTTCAAGTCGAGGATACACCCCTGGGTATTTAAACCAGACTTTAGTCTCGGAACTCCCGAACCTTTGCGTTCTAGGCATAAGCCGTTCGAACTCTAGTTTCCACCGTCCCTGTTGGTCTTCTAGGAACTCGCCGCAAACATAGGCAAGTGGCTTTACCAGACCACCGAAAGTCGTTCGGGCACGACAAACACCGAAGGAATTGCACCTCCAGAGGATTTAAGGTCTCCTAGACCGGGGATACCTGCGTGAGGAATGCGCCGAAGGTTTCGCACCTCCAAAGGATTTAAGGTCTCCTAGACCGTGCGTGTTTAAGGTCTCGCCAGACCGGGACAATATGCAGAACAATGCAAGAATGAGGCACGCATGCCAATGCTAATGATGACACACATGCCAGTGAAAATGTGACACGCATGAAGATACAAAATGAAGCATGATGCAAGATGATACAAATGAGACACGCATGCCCCATAAGATGCAAAATGATACAAGTGGGACACGTATGCCACACTGAATGCAAAATGAAACAAATGAGACACGCGTGCCTCATAAGATGCAAAAATGATGTAAGTGTGACACGTATGCCACATGGAATGCAAAATGAAACAAATGAGACACACATGCCTCATGAGATGCAAAAATGATGCAAGTGTGACACGTATGCCACACGGAATGCAAAATTTGAAAAATGGACTTATACGCTACGCGAAGCCGGCTTATATTTAAAACAATGCAATGTACTAACAAGTACAAGTAAGGTGCGTAAAATAACGCGAGAGGATACATGCAAGATGCAAGTGAGGTGCACAAAACAGTACGATGCGCAAAACAGCGCGAACAATTTGGAAATGCACAAAACAGTGCGATCGATTGAAATGCACAAAACAGCGCGAACGATTTTGAAATGCACAAAACAGTGCGATGCGCAGAACAGCGCGAACAATTTTGAAATGCACAAAACAGTGGGATGCGTAGAACAGCGCGAACAATTTTGAAATGCACAAAACAGTGCGATACGCAGAACAGCGCGAACAACTTTGAAATGCACAAAACAGTGCGATGCGCAGAACAACGCGAACAATTTTGAAATGCACAAAACAGTGTGATGCGCAGAACAGTGCGAACAACTTTGAAATGCACAAAACAGTGCGATGCGCAGAACAGTGCGAACAACTTTGAAATGCACAAAATAGTGCGATGCGCAGAACCGCGCGAACAATTTTGAAATGCACAAAACAGTGCGATGCGCAGAACAGCGCGAACGATTTCATGCTCTATGCGAATGACGACACGCATGCCAATAAAAATGTGACACGCATGCCGATGAAAATGAGGCACACATGCCAATGCGAATGGGGCACACGTGCCGATGCAAATAAGGCACACGTGCTGGTGCAAATGGGGCACACGTGCCGATGCAAATGGGGCACACGTGCCGATGCAAAATAATACAAATGAAATAAATGAGACACGCATGCCTCATAAGATGCAAGATTATGCACAGTGCGACACGTATGCCACACGGAATGTAAAAGGACTAAAATGCGTAATAACGCACGTGTTCCGGAATGCAAGACAATGCATAGAATGAAAATGCAATGATAATGCATGAGAAATGTGCATGACGATGCAAAGGCGTGCGTGTTACAACGCATGTAACATGCATAACAATGCGAATGTGAGGCGCATGAAAGTGCGATGCAATGCACCAAAGTAGTGTGATGAACGCGTGCAACACACATGGGGCAACTTTTGAATTTAAAAGGATATAAAAAGGATACACCTTGCACGAATTCGAGTGCCACACACAGAAAACACGACCCGAGGTCAAAACGGAGGCCGGTTGAGCGTCGGAGATGCACTTTCTTGCACTTTCTTGGGCTATGAAGACCACAAACTTCTCATATGGCCTAAACAAGGCTGTGGGAACCCCACCGGCCGGAAGAGGATGCTACCGGCTGTCCACCAGCTGAAAAATAGATCCATCGGCACAAAATAATGCCGGTCGGCACAAAATGTTGCCGACCGGCAAACAGTTGCTGAGTCGGGGCAGATTCGACTTTTCACCCTGGGTGTTTTAAAATAGGGTTTCACACCCTATTTCCGTACTTCCCCACCGCCAAAAACTCTCACTCTCTCTCTCTAGAGTGTTTCTCTCTCATTTTTCGCCCGTTTCTTCGCGTTCTACGCCTGTTCCGTCGTCGAATTCGCGATTTTCTTCGCGTTTCGGACATTTTCAACCGATCACATCTTTGTTTCGGTGCCTCGTTTGGCATTCTCGCCTTTTCGGGGTTTGTTCCCCTCACTTTCCTCTTGATTTCCGTGCTTTTTCACATTCCGGCCTTTCCGGCCATTTCTGACCCTCTCGGGAGTTGACTTTTCAGTTGACTCTTCGCATTCCGGCCCGGTTTTCCTTTTTCCGGCCATTTTCCATCATTCTCTACATAGCGGACGACATTCCACGTGGCGGGACTCCCCCGGACCACGAGATGGATCCCGGGGTCGAGCTCCTACCTTTGAGTGAGCGCCCGTTCGACCCGGCGACCTACCGACCGGCGGTCCTTGTCCTGCCCCCCGACAGTCTGCGCCAGTTCCGGAGCTTCGAGAGGCATGTGGCGCCCGAGCTACTGCTGCGCGAGCCTACCTCCCATCTGTCCTTCAGCGCTTCCGAGGTAACTCTTCGTCTTCTGCTGTACTTTCCGTAATGTAGGATACAAAACTGCTGTAGCTAGTTGTATTCTTTAACTGCTGGAATCTGATATACCGTAGACTGTAGTTGACTGTAAACATACATACAACTGACATCTTTTTGAGATTGGCACATGCACACACACTGCACTAACCCCGAATGACTCGAGCACACGGCACACACTGTTTTTCACTGCAAACACACCGGTACCCGGTATTTGTCTGAATCTGTTAAATTTGCACACATGCTGTGTCTGTTCTGAACCCTTCAAACATGTTGACGCATCACACACTGTAGTTCACTGTAAGCACACCGGCACCCGGTATTTGTCAAAATCTGTCAAACTTGCACGCATGCTTTATCTGCTCGGAACCACCCAAACACGCTGACGCATCACACGCTGTAGTTCACTGTAAGCACACCGGCACCCGATATTTGTCAAAATCTGTCAAACTTGCACACATGCTTCATCTGCTCGGAACCACCCAAACACACTGACACATAACACGTTGTAGTTCACTGTAAGCACACCGGCACCCGGTATTTGTCAAAATCTGTCAAACTTGCACACATGCTTTATCTGCTCGGAACCTCCCAAACACGCTGACACATCACACGCTGTAGTTCACTGTAAGCACACCGGCACCCGGTATTTGTCAAAATCTATCAAACTTGCACACATGCTTTATCTGTATGCTTTTCAAAACTGCATTTTGAATGTTGCTTTGCAATTGTTATTTTCTGTTTGTAGGAGGGTTCCCATACCATCCGCGGGTATGGGAATACTAGTGCTCGGGAGTGGTACGATGAGCTCCCTGACGCAGTCCGACGCATAGTGGACCGGGCGGGCTTCGGCGCCTTCTGCCGAGGGCTCTCCAGGCTTTCCACATGCAGACCTCTCCTTGCCGCTCTGGCGGAGAGGTGGTGGGACACCACCGATTCTTTTCATTGACATAGATATGGACGAGTGGACCGCCGCTCAGGTCCATCTGCTGGGGGAGGCCCCACCTCTTGCTCGCCCAGGTTTTGTGCGGTACTCCTGGTTCGAGGTACAGTTTAGGGTCCAGCCCGCGTTGGAGGAGGAGGCTCAGATGACTCCGGAGGACGTGGAGAGGTACGCCCGCGGCTTCCTGATGTTCTTGTTCGGGACGACCATCTTCGCCGACCGGGCAGACACCGTGCCTCTCTGTCTTCTCAGCGCACTGGTGGACGTCCGGGACATTTTGCACTACGACTGGGGTGGCGCCGCTCTGGCCACTCTCTATGGGTACATGAGCTCGCTTCGCGCGGCAGCGGCCAGCTCCTTGGTGGCTACTGGCGAGCCTGGGAAGTACACTTCTTCTCCGCTTTTCATTTCTGTTTTTCTATATTTTCTGTACTTTGTACACTGCACACACTGTAGTCTGCTCTATACTTGCTGTATACTGTACACACGGCACACACATACATTCTGCTTAACACTGACTGTACACTGCTCACACTGTACACTCTGTACAATACACTGCACAACACACAGTTTTGCTATTTCTGCTTTATTCCGTGTTCTGCTTTATCTGATCGTCATACTGACATCTGTTTTGCAGCTGTGGGTTTACGCCTACTTTCCTAGGCTCGCCCCCGTACCAGTCGCAGAGACTCCTTTGGTCGTCCCCTTCTCACGACGCTTTGACGGGAGATGCACCCGGCGGCCGCGAGAGACTTTCGGCTTTTTCCGCCGATACTTCGACACCATTACCCCCGCGGAGGTATGTTTTACTTTCAGTTTATTTAAGCTTCGCCTTTCCACTGCATATTTCAATAACAGTAGATAACAAACTGTCTGTCACTTTCAGATCACTTGGCGCCCGTGGGCTTTATTGCCGGCGGTGATGCGGGACCGATTTAGCGGCGCTGAGGAGACCTCGCGTTTCTGGATCCTACTGGAGGTCCCAGTCTGTCGGGCTTGATACCTGGGGGAGCGTTTTCTACGCCAGACCCTAGGGTTACCTGAGCAGATAGTCCCGGTTCACCCTCCTGCGGACATGAGGGAGACCGAGAGGCTCACCACCGAGCAGATGGACGACTACACCATTGGCTGGGAGGAGGCCCGCTTCAGAGGTATCGGCGACTATCGGGAGTACGTGCAGACGTACCTGATACGACCCCTGAGCGGTGGCCATCGAGCGGAGGGGGCCAGGCCTGCGGCGCTAGCGGCTGGGGCAGGGGTAGGAGCTGGAGCGGGAGCTTCGAGGAGGGCCCGGGTCCGTGGCAGGGGCAGAGTCCAGGGAGGACGGGGGACCCGCCCTGCCTGCTGTACTGACTTTCCAGGGGCAGGGTGGGGCGACCTATCAGATCCCCTTCGCCCCTCCACCTGCTGACCATGAGTTCATCGACGTCCCCGACTTACCACTGGTATGTATTACTGCATTTTGTACAGTCATTTCATTTCAGCTTATTTGATATTCCACAGAATATTGATGCATCTGATACTTTTGCAGGCTTCTTCTGAGTATACCCGTCAGTCGTTGGCGATGAATGCCTCGATGATGGGGATGCTTCAGCGGACTTTTGACCTCCTAGCCCTCTACAGCATACCGGTATGTTCTTCTGACACTAGCCTCAAATCATTCATATACTGCTTTGCATAATCTGATTCATGGCACCACACTTGATACACTGATCTCACAGCATCTGATACACTACATACACTGCATCCTGCACTGTTTAAACTGCTCACGGCATCCATACACTGCACTCAGACACTGTATTCTGCACTGATAAACTGCTCACAGCATCCACACACTGTACTTATACACTGCATTCGATAAACTGTTCACAGTATACTAATACATTTCTCTTTATATACTTTTTCAGCCTCCTTTCCAGGTTCCCATGGCAGGAGGGGCTCCAGCGGGACCTTCCGTCCCTGCTCGGGGGAGAGACGAGGAGGGCAGGATATTTCCCCGTACCAGGGGAGGGCGTACCCATGTCTGGAGTAGCTGGCGAGCTCCAGTCCCGGATGATGATGATGACGAGGAGTCAGAGGCGGAGGCAGAGGCGGAGTCCGAGTCATCGGAGGAGGAGACCGGAGGCGGTTCTAGCTCGGGCTCTGACGACGATGCTGATGATGCTCCTGGACCCTCGTCTAGGAAGAGGACTAGGACAGACTGACGGCCCTTGGAGTGCTCGACACAGATGCGGATTTTTGTTATTTTTCTTCTTTCTTGTACTTTTCCTCTTTTCTTTGGTAGTTAGATTACCTTGTACTGCCACAGGCAGATTTTTGTTTTCCTCAAAACTTTGTACTTGAAAAAGATTATGAAATGAACAAATTTTTTTTCTTAAAAATTGTTACATTTACATATCTCATGTATTGCATCGCATCCCATCATGTTACACCTCAATGTAAATGAAATTGATTGGTTGTCTGAAAATTGAAAACTTGCACTGTAATAATCAGATAACTAAACAGCCAACAGCAAAACAGCCCAAGCAACCCACTGCCTGATTCTGGACACACAACCCTTACTCTGTTGGGGATTAATCTGCATACAGTCCAAAACACAGCATTCAGTTCATTCTGCACACAGCAAACTCTGAACAAACGGCCCAATCTGACAAGACGGACTACGAGGGTGAAATCGGTTGAAGTGGAAGCATACTCCAATGTAGAAAATGGCACGACATTCCGAGTGTAAATGATTTTTTTTGAAATCGAATGAGGGTTTTTCAAACCGGGGTATCGAGCCTGCAACTGAACACAGCGGGGAGGACTCAAAAAAGGTACACGACCTAAACATAATGAGACACGCTCGGGACCAACTCAAAGCAAGAGTTAAGGTAAACAAAACAAAAGACACGACACACAGACGCGTTATATGGAGACGGGAGACCTCAGACCACGAGGAACCAGTTCAATCCGGGTATTGTTTCCCACCTCCTTCTGATTTGTGATTCTTACATCACTCGACTCTCAAGCTCGGATTTTCTCTCAAAACCCTTTTCCTCACTTTTCTCTCAACTTACACCTCTCTATTCTTCATTCTCTCATTTTTCATCCCTCCCCGGGGTGATTGATGGATAAATAGAAAGGTGTGGATTCATGCTCAACACCGTTAGCTCACGGCTATTTCTTCTGGTGGGTAGAGCGCTCTTCTGGCAAGTACGTCGATGACGGGGGAAAGACAGAACGCCTGACTCAACTGTGACCCTAGTTCATCATCTTAACCATTCTTTTCGTTTTGGCTTTCTACTAAAACAAGTTTGATCAAAATGAGAGTCGGATTAACGTACTTGTTCGATTTTTGATTTGAAAAGCATGCAAGTCAGGCTGTAAGCACTGAAAATTTTCTTTTTTGGGTCCAAGACAATGGTCCAGTTTTGGAAAATGGAATAGTTTTCGAGAAAATAGTCAACCTCAGTAAAAAATTTTAAAAACTATTTTACAAACAGTCAATGCTCAACGAGCATGGAACTTACTCTTTGAGATGCGCAACCTTGGATCGGAGGCAACGGAAAATTGCCCCTGGTTTGAAGGGGGGTGGGAGGCAACGGAAAGTTTCCCCTAGTTTGAATGGCGGCTCACGACGGCTCGTGGCAGCGGAAAGTTGCCCTTGTTTGGATGATGCTGCAGCAGTCTGCAAACAGTCTTCATTGGTGGTGGTCGAGCTCTGGGACACAGAGACGACGAAGACAGTCACAACAAATATATGGACACAGTCGCCTGGGAAGCGTTGGCGACTAGACTTTGGGATGAAGTTGCAACCATTGCATGGACTGATACGCTATGACAGCGTTGGGGGCTGGACTTCATGATGAAGTTGCCTACGTATCCCAAACATGGGAATCAAGCCTCACGTAGTTCCGGTTAAGGTACACTCGGGTATTTTAACCTTCACTTTTCAGGCTCTAACTTTTGCCAAGGCGCCCGATCTAGGTTTTCGACCTTGCGAGCTTCTTTTCATTCTTCTTTTTTTATTTCTTTTTCTTCTCTTTTTTTTGCATTTTTCTTTTCATTTCTTTTCTTTTTTTGTATTTTTCGCTTTTTTTTTTTGTATTTTTCTCTTGCTCTAACTTTTGCCTGGGTCGCCCTTCCGGATTTTCAACCCAGTGAGCCTCTCAAGGGTAAAAGTGTAACAAGTCCATGCCAAATGGTTTTTGAAGTTGAAGCCTCTCTGTGTCGAGGAGAACGGCTATTGCACTGATTTGCTGAAGAATCCATCATGGCTGCTCCACGAGTTTCTTTTGGTGAGATCTACTCCTTTGATGCAGATTCGGCGCCATCTTGGTCGAGGGCTGCTGCTGATCTGGCCATACAGGCCTTGCATGACGTTTGACCATTGAACTTTCATGAATGTTCTGAAAGGGTTCAAAGTTTGAACATGTTGAATCTTGAGGCTGAGAGCGATCCTAGGCTGCGCAATCTCAAGAGCAGTTCCACACAAGTCTTCACAGGGCCGTGTAAAACATTTGTTTTTTTGAAAGTTTTTAAGAAAGCGACGAATCGCTCGCGCTGAAGATAGTGTGGAACCAATCTGGATCAAGCCAGGGTCCTTCTCAGTACTCACGCCGACAAGCATGCTTTCATTCATTAAAAGGCTTAGCACGCCTCTCTTTCTCTCAAAATGATCAAAATTTTTGCAAAACCCGAGGAATTCCTTCCTCTTTGTTTTTATCACCGTAGTGCTTAAAAAAGTTTTGAAAAACTTAGGTCAATGCAATGATTTTGGGGTGCAGGAGAGCAGGCGAGATGTACTGTCAGCCCATTCAAATTCTTTGGAAGTTATGTTGAAAGCAAGCATGAAAGTGAGATAGCAACAGTTGTTTCATTCAGATTTGTTGGTATAACTGGCCCCTCGGCAGAAACAGACTCAAAACAAAAACTGGTAATTACAGGACAAAACGGTGTTCGAGGCAACAACCCCAGAATCACCTGGTATTCTATGCAAAGGGGACTGACTCGCTACAACAAGACAGACCCTTAAGCAAAAAGACTGACTCAAGACAAAGAGACAGACTCAAAACAAAAGACTGACTCGATACCCAGGCCAGGATTTACAAAGTTAGCGTTCATAGCCACTCAAAAATGCGTGTCAGACGGTACATTCAAAATACATCCAGATGCCGCCTGCAGGTGGTTCACCTTCTGATTACATACTCGCAGTATCCTCGAAGTCCAATAGCTCAGTAGTGACGGAATTTGCCGAGGTAGGTGGAAGAATGACCTCATTATCGATCAGATCCTGCACTTCATGACGAAGGCGAAAACAACCATCGGTGCTGTTGCCGGACTGTTGGTGGTACGCACAGTACAAGGTAGCATCGTGCATGGCGGGGAGATTCTTCGGGAGTGGTCGAGGCTCCAGGGGTTTAAGATGCCCCTTTTTAGTCAATATTAGAAATGCCCTAGACAAAGGCATGTAGAGGGCGTGAAAGGCTCTGCGTCCTCGAGGCAGATACTTTGAAGTTTGAGGACTCTTGCTAGATGTGCTAGCGAAAGGGTCGGCTGGCACTGCCTTGGCTTTTTGATCTTTCCCAGGTGCAGGAGCGGGAATAGGAGGAATTGTCTTGGCATGACGGGGCCTATCCCGATTTTCTGGCTGGCTTGAACTACCCTCGGGTGGAGTGGGGAAAGCATTCTCCACAGTCTTTGCCACAACTGCGGATACCTGTTGCTTGTTCATCCCCCCGGCTTTCAAAGCCTGGACTGCCCACAGCAGCTGTTCGATGGGATCGGCATCTGCCTTCATTTTGTCTTTTCTTCCGGCCTCAGCCTGGTCATGGGTTTGGGTTGCTACTTCAGAGCGAAGCCCGGTTGTTGCTGACATGTCATGGCTGTAGCTGGAAGCCACCTTTGGCTGGCTGAGCTCTATCACAATCCGCCCCAGCAGCGGGGGTTCCTGTGGTATGAAATTCCGGCATACGGCGCCGCTGGGGACGAAGCTGACATCCCGTAGGCGAGATCCGCCACAGACCTTTGGAGATCACCTATCATCCCCATCAGTTCAAAAGTAGTAGGCTCGCGAGCCTGGTATAACTGGGGAGCCCAACCCGGGTGTACAACAGGCGACCTGGGCGGATGTGACATATCAATGCTGGCCTCACCTTGCGAGGTGATCCCTTGCTCTAGTGCGGTTGTCATAACCACGATCTCTTCTGTATTCTGCGTCATCATTAGCCCTGTTGCGGCAAGGGGGACACTGACTGTTCTGTACCAGCTCTGGACACTCTGAACCTTGAAAGGAGAAACAAACATCATTTCAGCCCAAAACGGATCAAACACTGGTGTAGCTGAACAACTGTACTCCACTGCTGATCACTGTTCCCACAAATTACTATCCCCAAAAACTAAACCGGATACCCGCAGATAACTGATTCTCATAACTAACACTGATACCGATGTCCTCAGGTATGATACTCAAACTTGCAAACTGATATGCACTTTCCCCTGTAGAAATACATTCTAAAAAGCACATTGCAAGTAAAGAGAGCCAAGACACCCCTATGTTGGGGTAGGGTTTCCCTGTCCTATTTTGTCAAGAGCTAGGGTTTCACTATGCACACAGCAGTTTTCAAACAACTTAGCATCGGGTAAGTAACCTGTCCTAGTTTGGGATGGTCACTATGGATCCGAATATGCACCAGGTTGAATGGTCGAAAAGGGTGCCCCGGTAAACCGGGGTTTGTGTTCCCATGCTGTCAGAGCCCATAACCGGTCAGCCTTATGGTCATGCCTTGACAAGACAAGCCTCCGGCAAACCGTTCAGGAATGGCAGATGGCAAACACTGTGTTCCTAGGCGCACCAATGCACATGCAATGCAAAGAGACACATAAATGAAATCAAAATGGGATATCACGAGTTCGAGTCAAGCTCTCTAAATTCCCCAGCGGAGTCGCCAGAAACTGTAGACGCGCCCCGCGGAGAGGACTTTCGCTACTACAGTTCGGACTCGATTTGCGTCGTGGTTCTTAATCTGAACCAAAGAGTCCAAATCTGGCAAATCATTTTGAGAAACAGATTTTTGAAAAAGTAGTGCCAAACATGGACTGCTTTGCCAGATACAGAGTCGCCACCTAAATATTTTAAAATGGGGAAATTTAGGAAACCCTGACTCGGTGCCGAAGGCCACATGTCTGTCATCACCGGAGTTGTCTCAGCTCGGGAGCTTGGGTACGATCGGGGAAGGTTAGCTATGAGCACCCCCTTTCGCCCGGTCCGAAGACCGGCCTTTACTAACCATGATATTCGATTTTGAAAACGTTATGTGTTCTTATTCCATTTATTAGCCTAGAATTACAATGTTATGCGCGCAGCAAACAAGTATAGACTAGGTTGCCTAATTTGGAAATAAATATTGCATATCCGTTTGGTTTTGAAAAGTGGTTTGGGATTTGCTACTCGCAAGTAGGCTAAAATACGGATTTCAATGAGTTTTTCCAACTCAAACAATCCAACCTTCACCCACAGGCATTCAAACAGTAATAACACATAAGCATTTAGCCGCATGGCAAGCATACTGTCATGGCAACATCCACACGCATGCGAGATGCTAAAGCATAAATATTTACATCGTACTCCGTGCCAAAACAATGAACTAGTTAGCAAACATGCATGTCTTAGTTCATGTTAAGAATGACTAATGCAACACATGTAGGATGCAATTAGATAGGCTCGGCTTACCCTAAACATGGCATGTGAAATGCGATCAGCTATCACATATTCAATTTTTGAATTTAAATACAAATGCAGTTAGCGTGATGTACCGAGCCTAGTGCATGTGACACGAATGTATGAATGCACGCATGCATAGCATAAGGTATGCTAATTTAAACGTGCCCTAATCTACCATCAAAGCGGGTAAATAAAAGGGAAGAAAGAAGTGGGGGTTGGAAGACATTCACACACTCACCCACACTTATTACAGATTTGCCCTCGCTCGGAGGGACCGAATAAATATTACAAATTAATTAACTATGCAAGCTAATTAAATATTACAAAAATTGCCTAATTTAATTAACAAATTAAATAAGCTAAGAAAAGCAGTAAACTGCCTCGGGAAATGCGCCGCCATGCATAGGCTGCCTCTGTTTTCCTTCCTTCACTCCTCTGGAGGTTGTCAAAACCTCAGGACTGCTCCCATGGATAGAGGGGATCACCACTGGCTAGATTGAATTGCCACCGGCAATGAAATGTGGCTACCGGCACAAAATGAAGCTGTCGGCAGAGAAGGGATTGCCGATCGGCACCTAACACTGCCGGTCGGCAGAGTGTTCCTGCAGAATCTGCAAATGATAGCAACAGAGGGCAAGGCAAAGCATGGCAGCACAATTCAAGGCATATATGCACCAACCATGTCCCTTATCATGGTAACGACTCAAAGGGGGCATGTGCCTCGATTCTCGGACCACCAATCACACATTTCTATGCATGATGGCCCAAGGAATCAAGTATGCAACTTTGATTTCAAATGCATGCAAACCAAATCAAACCAAAATCCTAATCCCTATCACCAAATCAAGGGGCAAGGAATGCATGTTGATGCAATGCAACCTAAGCATGTTATCATTCATGCAATATGAACAATGCAATGTACTTATGCAAAGCATACAAGCAAATATGCAAGGCAAGCATGCAAACCAAATAGAGGTGGTCTTAAACATGGTTTGAGCAGCTCTAATAAGGCCCAAAAACAGTGGCCAAAATGCCCAATAATGTAGGCTAAACACACATGCACACGTACACATGTTATGGTCCAAGCCTCAAGCATTAAACAAACAACATTCAAGCACACTTGAAAAGAGATTTCATGGACAATTAGTATGCAACATGAGCTCTAAAATCATGCTATAAAATGATGCCAAATCATGTTAAACAAGACAAGCCAAATGCATGCAAGCATGGTCAAAGTACTTGAGGCAAGTCATGAAGCTTTGAAGCACATTTAGCACAATAATCATGGCATGCAAGAAAGGATCAAAATCAGAGGTTTAGCATGTTAAAACAAGGCTAAGAACGCAATGACATGACATCCTAAGGGCCTAAACATGGTGGCATGCATGAAGGCACAAACATGGAGCATGAGATGACAACCTTACAAGGCATTAAAGGGACATCAAATGCAAACTTACAAGCATACAATGAGGTCTGAAATGACATGGTGGAGTGTCCCAAATCACCAAATCAATGCAAAGATGTCATGCTATACATGCACATACTTAAGGCCAACAAGCCGGAATGCAAAGAG
>NW_021024580.1:987877-1065433 GCF_004153795.1 Camellia sinensis
GAAGCACCCCTCGAACTAGGGGCAAAAGATGCTAGATTGAGGTATTCAACTGCTTCACCCCCTTCCACTGGATGATCGGCTAAGAACTCTGTTACTGCTCTTCCTTTTACTGACTTGCGCGTTACATACTTCAAATCAAATTCGGAGAGGAGAAGCAACCAACAGGCTAGCCTACCTGTAAGTGTTGGTTTCTCGAAGAGATATTTAATGGGATCTACTCTCGAAACCAGAATTATAGAGTGAGCTAACAGGTAGTGCCTCAACTTTCTGGTAGTCCATACTAAGGCCAAGCAAGCCTTCTCCAACGGTGTGTAGCGAGTCTCATACTCTAGCATTTTCTTGCTCAGATAGTAGATGGCTCTCTCCACTTTGTCCTCTGATTCTTGCGCAAGCATGCAACCCATCATGGTCTCTGTCACTGAAAGATACAATATCAGTGATCTCCTCTGCTCTGGCGGCGATAACACGGGCGGGTTCTGTAAATATTCTTTGATCTGTTCAAAAGCGGCCTGGCATCGGCCGTCCCATTGGAATTTCTTTCCTTTCTTCAGGAGACCAAAAAGTGGTTCACAAGTCAAGGTTAATTTTGAGATAAACCGTCTTATGAATTGCACTTTACCCAGAAAGCCTCGCATCTCCTTTTCAGTCCTTGGTGGTGGCATTTATAAGATGGCCTTGATTTTGGGAGGGTTGACTTCGATGCCCCTTTGTGTAATTAGAAACCCTAGCATTTTTCCTGCCGTTACACCGAACGTAGACTTCTGAGGATTCAGCCGCAACCGGAATTCTCTGATCCTTTGAAAGAACTTTTGGAAAGCGGTGTAGTGGCCCTCCCTTTCTTTGGATTTGACAATCATGTCGTCCACGTACACCTCCACCTCTTTGTGGATCATGTCATGCAATATCGTGGTCGCGGCCCGTTGATATGTAGCTCCAGCATTCTTTAACCCAAACGGCATCACTCTGTAACAATATGTCCCCCACGAGGTGGTGAAAGCAGTCTTCTCCCGGTCTTCGGGGGCCATCACTATCTGATTGTAGACTGAGAAACCATCCATAAATGAGAGCAAAGCATGCCCCGCTGTAAAATCCACCAACTCATCAATATGTGGCAAGGGAAAGTCGTCCTTCGGACTAGCTCTGTTCAAATCCCTGAAATCCATGCATACTCGAATCTTGCCATCCTTCTTCGGTACTGGAACAATGTTGGCCAACCAAGTCGGGTATTCGGATACTAACAGGAAGCCTGCGTCGATTTTCTTGGTGACCTCTTCCTTAATCTTGAGAGCCCAGTCCGGGCGGATCCTCCTGAGTTTCTGTTTGATCGGTCGGGCCTCGGGGTCGAGGGGGATCCGGTGTTGTACAATCTCAGGATCGATTCCAGGCATGTCTTCATAGGACCATGCAAAAACGTCTTTGAAATCTTTTAATAAAGCGACTAAGCGTTCGCGTTCCTCCGAAGACAACGTGGACCCGATCTGGACCAGCTGCGGGTCCTTCTCAGTACCGACATTCACAGTAGTGATTTCATCCATTAAGGGTTTAACAAATCTTTCCTGCTCTTGATCAATTAATCGTTGCAAAACCGGAGGAATTTCTTCCTCGTTGTTTTCATCAAAATTTTGAAAATCCTGATTTAAGCAATAAATCAAAGGCACAGAAAAATACTCAGAAACCACATCCACATCATTCTCATTAAATACTTCCAAGCCGTCCGATTCTTCTGTTACAACAGACTCAAAAGAGAAAGAAAATGACGACCCAGACAGGACTGTGGCATCCGGGTTATCACCCCCAGGAATACTGGACTCAGACTCAGTTGAGCTGGAACCTGATTCTGACTCACAAGACTCGGTGGAATCAGATTCCGGCTCACTACCTGACCCGGTGCTGCTTGATAAAAATCCCTCTTCGTATTGCCAAACGAGAGAGGGTGTGATGGATGCATCCAAAATAGTTGATGGTAGGCACGCAGCCGTTTCATTCCCGATCATGCATACCGAGAAGTTATCCCCCAAGCACTTATGTTCGATCGGAGGATCTGAAAGTAGACATGCCAGCGCTACCCCCATTTCATTTTCAGCGTCCTCAGACTGTTTGATGCAAAACCAGACACCGAAAAGTCGGGTCGAGAGATCCTGAGGCGAGGCGCGCAACCGAGACCTCCGGGAACTCGAGACGAACACAAGCACAGATGATCACCGAGTGTTCCAACGGTGACGTCCAAATCTTGAGGACGGTCAAAAATGGGGTGTCTACACCGATGTAATGAATCAGCATGTGCGTGCGAGCTTCAGGAGCCGAATGGGGATATGATTTGCAGAAGGGGCTCCGAATTCGGAGGCTTAATCCGCCCTAAGGTGTCGTGCACCGAAGGGGGCTCCAAATCCGGAGACGAAATCGGCCCTAAGGTGTCATACGCCGAAGGGCGGTCTGAATCCGGAGGCTTATTTGAGCCAATCGTGATATCCACGAAGGGCGCTCCGAATTCGGAGACTTAATTGGCCCCAACGTGTTCTGCACCGAAGGGGGCTCCGAATCCGGAGGCTTAATCGGCCCTAAGGTGTCATGCACCGGAGGGCGTTCCGAATCCAGAGGCTTGAGCCAATCGTGATATCCACGACGGGCGCTCCGAATCTGGAGACTTAATTGGCCCCAACGTGTTTTACATCGAAGGGGGCTCCGAATCCGGAGGTTTAATTGGCCCTAAGGTGTCATGCACCGGAGGGCGCTCCGAATCCGGAGGCTTATTTGAGCCAATCATGATATCCACGAAGGGCGTTCCGAATCTGGAGACTTAATCGGCCCCAACGTGTTCTGCACCGAAGGGGGCTCCGAATCCAAAGGCTAAATCGGCCCTAAGGTGTCATGCACCAAAGGGCGCTCCAAATCCGAAGGCTTATTTGAGCCAATCGTGATATCCACGAACGACGCTCCGAATCCGGAGACTTAATCGGCCCCAACGTGTTCTGCACCAAAGGGGGCTTCGAATCCGGAGGTTTAATCGGCCCTAAGGTGTCATGTATCGAAGAGCGCTCCGAATCCGGAAGCTTATTTGAGCCAATCGTGATATCCACGAATGGCGCTCCGAATCCGGAGGCTTATTTGAGCCAATCGTGATATCCACGAAGAGCACTCCGAATTCGGAGACTTAATCGGCCCCAACGTGTTCTGCACCGAAGGGGGCTCCGAATCCAAAAGCTTAATTGGCCCTAAGGTGTCATGCACCGGAGGGCGCTCTGAATCCGGAGGCTTGAGCCAATCGTGATATCCACGATGGGCGCTCCGAATCCAGAGACTTAATCAGCCCCAACGTGTTCTGCACCGAAGGAGGCTCCGAATCCAGAGGCTTATTTGAACCAATCATGATATCCACGAAGGGCGCTCCGAATCCGGAGACTTAATGGGCCCCAATGTGTTCTGCACCGAAGGGGGCTCCGAATCCGGAGACTTATTGACACTATAATGGGAAGTGAATTACACGATGGAAAAAGATGAGACTTTTCATTGCAAAAGTTAGCTAAATACAAGTATCAAAGCCCACAAGTCGGGTCAGTGATAGAACTTTCATAAAAATTTTCATGCTGACTGTCGGCAGCCACGGATCTCTTCAACGCCACGGGCTGTCGGGAAGCGCATAAGCTACTGATAGGTGCTTGGCACGGCCTGCATGATATGCAACCAGGTTCGCCCCATGATGACATTATATGGCAAAGGAAGCTTTACGACCAAGAATTCAACCTTGACTGTTCTAGAGCAAGCTTGAATGGGTAGCGTGATCTTCCCCAATGGGTACTCTGGATTCGTGTCGAAGCCGAATAACGGATAAGGCACCGGAGACAGATCTGACTTGTTGAAGCCGAGTTTGATGAGGGTCTCATAATACATAACCTCCGACGTACTCCCTGGATCTACGAGAATGCGTTTGACGGTAAACTGATTTACGCGTAATCTGATGATCAACGGATCAATGTGGGAGATTGTCATGCCGACAAGATCAGAATCGTTGAAGGCAATACTCGAAGCTTTTTTGGGCCATTTGGTTGGAGTATATCGCTCTCGGGGGACTGGATGGGATTGATTTGTGTGCACGATTAGAGGTGCTGGCAGGCTGTATATCATATGGATCACGCCAAGTGGAGGTGAATCTTGTCTTAAGGCTAGTGCCTTGGTTGGGTTGCCTTTTCTTACGTACTGTTGCAGCCGGCCATCTTGCACCAGTTCCTCCAGGTGATCCTTTAATGCGTAGCAACTTTCAGTTTCGTGGCCATGATCTTTGTGATACTCGCAGCGTTTATCCCGCCTTCGTGTGTCAGGAGGGCCTACCATCTTCGACGGCCATTTGAAGAGCATGAGATGTTGGATTTTGGACATTACCGCATTGATCGGCTCTGTCAGTTTCGCATATTTTTTGTCGGTACATCTCATGCGCCTGCTGTCGACTTGCAGTTGTTCATCCGTTCGGTGAGAGCACTGATCGTTCGATCGGCGAGAATCCTGCCTTTTATCTTGTTTACCCTGCTACCGTGGATCTGGGCTTTGAGGTGGTACGAAACTTATTGGTTGAGCAGTTTCAGGGGATGTCGTTTTACTATATACGCATCCGGCTTTAACCCGCAAGGCATCGTCCTCTACCGTGCAGTATTCTTCAACTTTCTTTATCAACCCCCAGGTCGTTTTGGGGGGTCTTATGGTCCAGGAACTGCGGAGGGCACTGTCTGGTTGCAATCCCATTTTGAAGGGGGTGATGGCCATGGAGTCGTTGCAAGCGTCGTCAACAAGATTAAAGCATTCCCAATAGCGCGCCGAATACGCTCTCAGTGTTTCTTCAGGTTGAATTTGTATCGACCAGAGAGAGTCTGCTTGTTTCGGCTGGACCTCGTTGGTGATGAATCTGGCCCTGAAGGATTTCTGTAATTGATGGAAGCTTTTGACGGAAGCCGGCTCCAGTTTATAATACCACCTGACTGCCAGAGGTCCCAAGCTGCTGGGGAATATTCGGCACATGAGGGCCTTGTTGTCTGCATGCAATGTCATGGCTTGCTTGTAGTGATGGATGTGATCGGTGAGGTCTGATTTTCCATCGTAGAGGGTAAATGACGGAACTTTGAACTTCTTGGGCAGAATTGCCCTTACAATCCGTCAGACAAAGGGATCGTGCTGATCTTCTTCATCCAAACTGTTTCTCCTGCGCTTATTCCTTGTTCGTAGACTTTTTTCGGAGGAGCTGGAGGTTTCGGATCGTCCCTTCTTGTCGGGCTCCGCGGATAATGAGTTGGAGTCACTATCGGTGTTCCTTGGTCGGGCTCGAGGTCGTTGTTCACCTGCCCTTGGAGGTCGTTCGGGATCTTGGCGCACGGTTTCTCTGGATTTCGCTACTTCCTGGGCCAAATCTTGACGAAGACGTTCATTTTCAGCGATCATATTCTCCAGCCTCTGTTCATTCTGCTTTGCTTGTTCCATAATTGCTTGCATTGTCTCTTGCGCTGAAGTCATTGGTGAATCGAAGTTCAAAGCGCGCCTTGCAACGATGGTTTCCTTTCCGAGCATATTTGCTGGAGTAAGGTCATCCCTCTGTGTAATCTCGTCAGTGGCTACCGGAGGATCTTCGGTTACACCTTCCATGGATGTATTCGAGTATTCCCACAGATGGCGCCAATTGTGGGGATGTGGTTTGGAAATACCCTTCGGATCCTGGGAGACGCTTGGGTTCCTCAGATAGTCACCTGAAAGGAAATAAACACTTCGACGTGGGTGCCGGAATTATCACTCCGACGGACAAGTTAGTCTCAAGCTCTAGGGTACTTGTATTCTAAGTTAAACAAGGAGATTCTTATCCTTCTCTTTTCGCTCCCTCTCTTTATCTGTAGTTCCTGTATTTATACTCGTTTACTGGGCCTCATGGCCAGGGCCTACTCGTTACTCATTATCCTCTCTCATATTCGGCTCCATGGATTTACGCTTATCTGGCCTATCTGTTGTATTCGGTCCCCTGAGCACGCCGGGTAACGCCGAATAGTGTCTGTTCTGCAAAGTACGCTTTTCCCGGCATTGCCAATTTTTCGGCTCCCACAATTGCCCCCCAAACTCGCCATTGACAGTAGTGAGAGAGAGAGAGAGAGAGAGAGAGAGAGAGAGAGAGAACGAGCGAGAGACTAAAGTGAGTGAGTGAGAGATTAGGGCTATTATTTCGCTTGGTGATTCACCACCCCATTTTGTGGTATTCAGACAATTGAAGGCGTTTTTAAATGCCTTGTATTATCAAAATGTCACCGTTTTAATTTTTGAAAAAAGCTATGCTTGAAGGGGTTTTTGGTGTGGATTATTATAAGTTAAAAGTTGATAATCAGAAAGCTGTAAGCAAAAATACCCTTTCCTCAACTTCTAAATAATCAGTTTTTCTTAGCTTATTTAAGTTATTTCTGCCTGAAAAACTATAAATAGAAGCTACACCAAACAATCTGGCACAGATTCCCAAATTAAAATAAGCTATAAGCACCCCATATAATCCACACCAAACACCACCAAAAAACACCGTTAGATATTATAAAAAGTGGCATTTAAAAAAATGCCATTAGATAAACGTCGTCAAAACCCACATTTCCTTTAGTGCTACTTTTTTGCTCTCTTTGTTGCGCGGCCAAGGATTATGATAGTTAGTGAAGTATTTTTTGTCAAAAAAAGAATGGATGGCACCCCCAAGGCATGCTAAAGCCTGTTCAAGCTATGGTTATGCATCTATAGTTTTATGTTGTTGAGTTTGGATGTATCTTTTATATGTATTTGAGAAAATATCATTCCCCCCTCTCAAACTATCATTCAAAAATCAATTCACCGATTTTCTTTAATAATATCAGTTTTATATCTAAACTATTTGATTTTGTATCCATTTTACCTCCACCATCAATTACTATCTATAATCAAACAAAAGTTACTGATGTGGTACCCAAACTTCATTTCAAATTCTAATTTACCTTCCAAACTATCCCCAAAATATTAATTAGACCCCTGAATAAAATGAAGTTTAGGGGTCTAATTGATATTTTAGAGATAGTTTGGAAGGTTAAATGAAATTTCAAATAAAACTGTAGTGTCGCATTTGCAACTTTGGGAGAAGACATAAGGGAGTTTTGAAAGAATCCAATCTTACAAGTGCCAAGGTTTCGGTCATATTGCTGAAGAATGCCCAAGATGGAAAAGAAAGAAGTTTCTTCAATAAATTAGTATGATGAGACAAATTCTAACAATGATAGTGTTGACAATAAGTCTCGGGGTGAATAAGAGAATGGCAACTATGTGGCTTTCATGGCAATGTCTATAGCCGAGGGGCAAGTCAATTATGCATATGGTCACAATGTTTCTAGCCATCCCTTCTATGATGGAAGTGAATACTTGTACGGGAGAGCTCACATGAGAGTGTATTTGATAATGCTAAATATGAATTTTTAGATGATAGTAGTGGAAAGAATCGAGGTGCCTTATGAACTAAACTTCAAAACAAATATGAAGAACTTGAAGTCGCAAGAGCAATGAAGTGAACTTAAGTTAAAGCACATGGAGTACAACTCAAGAGCCTTACATGAAATATGATGTGCTATCTCAGAAAGTGAAAAGAGTCATATTTTACATTGTGAGATGATCAAAGAAGCATAGGATGTGCTAAAATCTATTCATGAGGATGTGCAATCTACAAATGAATCTCAAGGCACCTCCATCACTCATGTAGTGAGTGTTGATTTTTCCAATGGCAATTCATTCATTGACAAGATTGAAATGAAAGCTTCTTATCTCATTCTACAAATGGTGGAATAGGGTCATTTAGTGAAGATGAAGAAATAGATGGTGAAACTCTTCATCAACCATATGAGAAATTGTATAAAAGGAGTTACACCTTGAGAAAAATAAACATAAAATTGTCAACCAAACTCAGTGTGAGTAGAAAGAGGAATATAGCTATTCCGATTTTGACCCGACCCTTGTTGTATTCTGGATACAGGTTTCATGGTTTCATACTGTTGCTTATACCTTGCGTCCCTTGTCTCTCCCTTAATTTTGGTTATTGGGTTGTTGTGGTTGTGTTTGGGACAGGTTGGTCGCTTAGTTTTCCAATTCTTGTTGCCCAGAAATTTCTCTTCTGCTTGAGCGGCACTTCTTGCCCTTGAGCGGCTCTACAAACTCTCAATACTTTTGCAAATCTGCAAAACTACTAGAAGAGTGTATTTTACACTCGAGCAATTCTTTCTGCGCTCGAGTGGGCTCAGCTCAAGCGGCGATTTCTTGCACTCGAGCGCTGGTTTGTTCTCTGCAAAACTATTGGGAGTGTGTATTTTACACTCAAGCGTCACTTCTTGCACTCGCGCGGAACAACTTATTGTGTCTGACGCTCGAGCGTCAACTCTTGCGCTCAAGCGGACTGTGCGTATATCAGTTCATAATAGCCACTTTTTATTCACTTTTTCATCTCTTTCTCTCTCAAAACCATTTCAAAACCCTCAATCTTGAGCTTCTCTCTCTAGAACTCACATTCTCTCTACATTTTCACCTAGATCCGTTGGGTTCTCTACCCGAGTGCCTTTGTTAAAAAGCTAGTGCATCTCAAGGGCTATATTTTGATCCGAATAGAGTTTGGTTTCGGTATCTTTGAAGTCTCCCCATCTTATCCTTTGGTCTTCTAAACTTGAGGTAAGGACTTTTTACACTCTCCTATGATTTTAACTTAGTTATTTGTTGTTGTGTAAACAAATGGTGGGATTTGGAGCAGTTTAGACAAACCTAGGGTTTTGGTTTAAAAATCGAAAGAGGGGTTTTCAAATGAAAGTATTGAAAATGATGGTAGGTGTAGATATGAGGATGTGTTGTGTTAAAATTGTTGATTTTGACACATGGATTGGATTTTAGGAGAGAATAGAGCTTTGCCCTAATTTGTTCCTTATAATTATTTTGTATAAACAATGGAATTTGTACTGGAAATGTGAAATTTGATAGATGTTTATATAGATGGTGGAGTTGGATATGCATTACCTCTTACCCATGGAAATTTAGATAGTTTATTTGTCTTAGAGATTGCATATCGGTTTAGAAATATCTATTTTTGGGCTATCGGTGAAGGATAGCTATGATTATTGTAGACATTGCATGAGGATTAGGTGAATTGAAACTAATCTCTCATTGATTGTCATTGAACATGACTGTGTTTTAATACATTGTATATGTTTGATGTTTGGGAGAAGAAAGAGGATGTACTCCGTGTTTGGGAAGAGAAAGGGGATGGACTCCAGTAAATTAAGTTAGCATGTGTGTCCAGGGTGAAAGTCGTAAAAACTATCATGGGTGTCAATCCCGTAGACGAAATTTTCGTAAAATGACAAATGAATGAATTTGTATGATAACTATATTGATTTGGGACCCAATGAGTTGTATCCTCAGTATTGGTTGATTGAATGAAATGAGATATAAAACTTGGCATATTATGAACTTATAGATTATGGATGACTTTATCACAGACATTGTTTATGCACATTATACTTATATCTTTGTTAAAATTCATATATTAAGTTAGTTTGTTTCTATTGGGCTTTGCCTCAACCTACTTGGGAAAAACCATTTTCAGGTGTTGGTGATATGCCTCCGCCAAGGACTTAGCTTGGGAGGACTATGGGGCTGAAGGCTCATTTTGTTTACTTTGTGTTTAACTTTTGTACAAGCCTAGGGCTTTATTTGTATTGAGCTTCTGACTCATTTTGTTGTACCCAAGCACGGTCTTGGAAATATGTAAGCCTTTAGGGCATTTCAATATCTGTACAGCTTTCATTTCTTATTACTACTTGTAACACATGCTGTAGATTCAGGATGAACTATTTACGAATGTTCATCGCATGGGTTACCCTTTTGTACAACAACTCTAATTGATGAAAGATTACCGTTTTGTTTACATCATTGTGTATATGTTGTTGAGAGTCGGATTATGGTATTTATCTCGGGGTGTTACAGAGAAAAAGAAAGTAGAGCAAGAGCTCTTTGAAGCTCAAGCTGAAGTAAGTGTTCTCACAAATGAAATGGGAACTTTGATTGAAACTCTCCACATGCAAAAAGGAGAGAAATCATTTACTTTGTATAAATGATAAGCTGAAAAAAGTGAAATGGTATTCTTAAAGTGGAAATGGAGACTTGTGTAAAGTTCATAAATGAGCTTGAAACAAAGATCATTTTGTTAGAGTTGGAGCTCAAGAGTGCCAATGCTAAATTGGAACATGGATTCAAATAATCGGGATGTTGCTCTTAGTGCTCAACGAATGGGGTTTGACAAAGGAAGACTCAGCTTCAACAGAAGCCTCAACTCAATATCCAAAACATACCTCCAAGGATGAAAACACACAAGGTGTGAGAAAGCTTTGTCACAACTAGAGGTAATATCTCTTTACTCCCTTTGTCTTATGAGATAGTTGTCAAGTGTAGTTTCGTTCCTATTTGTCATCATTGTGAGGTTAAGGGTCACATTAGACCACATTGCTTTGAGTTGTATGAGACCAACCATGAAGCGAGGTTGGCCTTGACTAGACCTTGGAATAGGAGCCTTGAAACCAAGTCAAGGCGGGGTCCCATTGAAGGGAAATGGAATCACAAAACCAAGATAAAACCTAAGAACTGCAATTCGCATAACACTGTCAAAATTAAAATGGTTTGGGTAAGGAAAATTGATTTGGGTTGACTTGTTGATTGATTATCGTTTCCTTTTTTTTGTTGTTGTCTATGTTTTATTTCTTATTTTGTGTGTGTTTGTGCTTAATTGCTTTTTCTTATTTTGATATGCCTATCAAAAAACCAAAAAGATTTTCAAAGTATGGTTTTACGAGTTTGAAATTTTTGAGAAATCTTTGATGCATATTAGAATTGATTGAAATATCCATTTCTTGAAAATGAGTGTGTGATATCGTGGATTTTGCCCATTACTAAATGTGTGGGCATTGATTAGCATGTCTTATTCTATATATTTTCTTGGACTAGCAAATACCAGACTCCAAATAAGTGATCAAAGTTTCCTGTGGACCTCTCTCGAATTTATCTTGTATGAAACGTTTGGGCTTGACTTATGCTAGTGTATTAAGTGTGATGTTGATACTCTTACCCCCATATATAGTTTTGCACTATCATTGTTTCCCCCTTTGTGTTTATTTCATGTGGCTTGAGAAAAAGGCTACCACAGAGTTAGCCACCATTTCTCATTTCATTTCATTTTTCATTGGGTTCGGCTTCCATGCTCTTGAGTATGAAGGCCACTGATGATAGTGTAAGAAAAGAAATTCAAAGAATGTCCATTTTTGAGAGGGAGTACTTGCCATTTCGTCAGCAAACATCACTTGATCTCTAGTGGTTTGACTTTCCCGGTGAAATGCAAATTATTTATAAGAGGTCCATCCATTTAATCATTAGGATTTGACTCTAGTGTTTGTCAAACTCCAAGACACACACACACACACACACACACACACACACACACACACACCCTTCATGAGATGAATATTATTCATATGTTGCATCACATTCATCCATGGGAAATTTTGTTGAGATTATGCACATTATGTTTTCAAGTAATTGTATTTTTTGGATGTTCTTGTGTATATTGAAGTACTAATTTGGCATTCCTTGCTTGCTCCACTATATTGCTTTTGTCAATATTTTTCTTCAAAAATCTTTTGTTTTCTAGAGAAAGTTATTGTTTATGATATGAGGAAGTTTCTTGGATTACTTGTTGAGGGAGAATTTGTTGAATGCTAGCATGCTAGGTTATTTGTTGAAGGGGAGTTTGATGTGAGTTGTTATACTTGTTGTATTATTGCCTTGTTATATTGTTAAGAGGGAGTTTGGTTTGGTTGTTTGTCTGTGTTTATTTATATTGTATGTTAAGCTACTTTCTGGCCTATTTGTGATTGGCATGGTCTGTCTTTGTCAATTCATGACAAAAAGGGTAAGAGCAGACTTGAGTAGTTAGTTGCGTGGGTCTATCTTATTTCTCCATATGCGTCACTATCATACATTCTTGTGGTACTAACATTCATTTTGTAGATTGTGAGTTTGAGGGGTGCATTTTTCTTGGTGTAATGGGTTAGGGTGATTAGGAATTTATTGTTTAGATACGTTTTCTTATGAAATTTGCAAATGGGGAGATTGTCAGACTTTTTTGTAGTTAGCTATCCCGTTGGAAAAAACTACATTCAATTGTAAGTGCATTTGGTCTTTTGTTTTTGTAAGAATGAGAGTGTTTTTGTCACGAGAGTTGAATACATGACCTCCCCCTAAGGACAAAGTCCTTAAGAAAGTCATGGTGGCTAACTAGATTAGGCCTAATTGGTTCAGTTTGATGCTAAATATGCGATCAACACCAATCAATCCAAACTGTTTACACCACTACTAGAGACATTAGTTTTTATGCCACTACCACACAAAATCAATGGTATAACTAGTCAAGTCAATTATTATAAAGATATATAAAATAAAATTTGAATGTTCTTCATTTGAATATTTAGCCAAGTCAAGTAATTCATTAAATGCCATGTTTTTATGAAAGGCAAATACTAACAAGTGTTCCTATGCATTGTTTAATATTGGAATTAGTGTAAAAAGTGTTTTGAAAATAGTAAAAAAGTTATAAAGTGTTTTAAAATGAGTAAAAAAATGTTATAAAATTAATGAAAAGTGTATTAAATTTTAAACTTAGTCTTTTATTTTTTTATTTTTATGCCCCTAGGGCACTTGTTAATAAGAACAAACCCTTTATTAAATTACTAAATTAATGGAAAATTTTCCTAAAATGAATCTATAGTGACTGGATTAAGACCTTAACCTTTTATATTCTTTGATCCGAAATTCGGTACTCTTTATTATTATTTGGACTTCTTGGTGTCTGGTTGTTAATCGGGATTAGTTAATTGGAGTGGTTGGTTGTGTTTTGAACAGGTTGAGAGTTAGTTTTCAAAAGATTTTCTCTCTATTTCTCTTCAGGTTCGCTTGAGCGGTATATCCGTCGCTCGAACGATCTTCAGTTCCTTTCAGTATCTGTGTTTGCAGTCTAAACTTCTGGGAGTGAGGTGTTCTGTAACAACCTGGACCTGTGATTAGCCCATAATCCATGATTAAATATGCTTAATAAGTAATTAAGATGAAATTTTGAAGTTATTTGTGTTTATATATGTTTGTTGTAGAAATATCTGTTTATATTTCTGTTTGGTTTAGTGAATTGAAGGCCTTATCAGCATATGAACATGAAAGTGACTCGATTTGTGTTATTTGGAATTTTTAGAAATTTATGGTATGTTTAGTTGAAATTTGATTCGAAGCCAAATAATTAGAATAAAATAATCCTAACTAACTACCTTTAAATTATTAAGGCAACCTAATTAAGCCTATATAAGGCACAAGTGAGCTCTTGATTACATTTTACACTCTCATTTCTTCGTCTTGGAGGCAACAAAACGTGAAAAGAGAGGGAGAGGAAGAGACAGAAGCTTAAGGAAGAAGAAAAAAAGAGAGGGATTGCTAGTCAATTGAAAGAATTGGAAGAGTTGTGCAAGAAATTCATAGAATTCAAAGAATTGAGAACTCTAGGTAAGAATTGTATTCCTCAAGGTTGTATTCAAGACATTAGAGTGAGAATTCTAGAGATTAAAGTGTTTAAACATGATGATTAAGCTAGAAATGAAGGAATTTAAGTTATACCATGCATGCATGCATATTTTCTTACATTTTGGGCTTGATTTTCAAAAATTCTCACATGCATGTAGCAATTGTACCTTAGTTTTGGGAATTCATCATGTTTTCCACCATTTTACCTTATTTGATCATGATTTGGAGGCCTTGAATTTAATTCATTACATGCATGTTTTCCTTACAAAGTTTCAAGTTGAATTTTGGACAATTTTTTTACTTTTGGGCC
The DNA here is from genome assembly GCF_004153795.1 of Camellia sinensis. NCBI lineage: Eukaryota > Viridiplantae > Streptophyta > Magnoliopsida > Ericales > Theaceae > Camellia > Camellia sinensis. The sequence goes on from NW_021024580.1 coordinate 1,001,808, forward strand.
TTGATTTTGTGTAATGATCTTTAATTCGTCATGTTTTACAAGTTTACAAGTGATTCCTCAAGTTTTTGGTCTAAAAGGATGTATTTTGAAGGTTTAAAGTTGAGTTTTGAAGCTTGAAGAGTTATGGATCCAATAACCTTTTGTTCTGATTGTCACTTTGGTGCCCTCTATTCTGTTCTGAATCATGGTTATGGTTATATGTTCTGTATATCCTATGTATCTGATTGATTTCTATTATGATAAATGAACATCAATAACTATTTGTTTTGACTAAAATGCTTATCATCTCATCTCATCAATCTTGACCTAAATGCTTATCTATGATAATTTTATGACCATTATGCTCTCGATATAATAATTCTCATTCTGTAATATGTTTATAAGTTGTTTACCAATTTTCAGGAGCTAACGATTAGAGATGGAGGTGTATGGTTCGTTTCAGGAATGGGGTTATGGAAAAGAAGCACAGTGCACTTTTATAATATTTACAAATTCGTTTATACAGCTTGAATTCTTTATTTTTGACATGAATAAATAGAACCTCCAATATATATTTTGGTACCCTTATTTAAATAATTACTTCTGCTTGTGTTTGTTAATTTAATTAGTCCTGTAATCAGTTTTAGGTAACAATGGTTACTGGCTGCTTGAGATGCCTAACCCTTGGGTTTTGGAAGTGGGTCGTGACAAAAACACTAGAAAGTGAGAGAAACTAAAATAAATAAATAAAATTGAGTTTGTTTAGCATGAAGTAGTAAAAGTTACAAAAAAAATTAATTTTATTATACAAATCATAATAGCATGGTCATTAATTTTCTTGTTTCTTATAAATACACACACACACACACAAAAATATACAAGAAAAATTAAATTTGTTACTATAATAGTTACTTATAATTAGAATTCCTATTTTCTTACAAAATTTTCAACCTAATCAAAATTTTCATTCTTTATAATAAAACGAGAGTCTTAAGTTTTGTTTATGTGTAGTTTTGTAACAACTCTGACCTGTGATTAGTCCATAATCCTTGATTAAGAATGCTTAACAAGTAATTAAGATGAAGTCCTACATAAATTGCATGTACCATGTGTTATTTGTGTTTATATCTGTTTGCTGTAGGAATATATGTCGGTAATTCTGCTTGAATTTGTGAATTGAAGGCCTTATTGGCCACTGAACATGAAATTGACTGCACCAATGTGTTAAGTCAGATTTTTAGGATTTTATGGAGGGTTTAATTGAAATTTGATTCGGAATCAAATAATTAGAATAAATTAATTAGAATTAATCACACTTAATTAAGCTCCATTAAACAAGCCTATATAAGACCTAAGTAACTCAAAACTCTTCCATTTACACACTTCTAGACTTCTCCAACTTGAGCTCAACGTAAGGTAGAGAAAGAAAAGAGAGAGATGTGAAGAAATCAACTTGAAGGCTAGGGTATTTATAGAGAATTTGGAAGGAATTGAAGAGAACTTGCAGGATTAAGCTTCTACATTTGAAAACTCAAAGCTCTAGGTAAGAATTCAACTCTAAATTTATGACATGAAGTTAGCTGCCATGTGAATTCAAGAGAATTCAAAGATTAAAATAAGAATTAAGCATAGAAGATAGAATTGAAATCAATTCGTGCATGCATGCTCATTTCATCATGTTTTGAAGTTGATTTCAAAGAATTTGCACAAGCATGCTCTTATCTCGGCTTTGTTTTAAGAATGCAACATGTTTTTGTGCTCAGCATCTCATTTGATCATGATTTGAAAGTTTTGAATTCATATTATTACATACATGTTATATACATTTACATTTCAAGTTTGGTTTTGGGTAATTGACATGCTTTTAGGCCTTGGTTTTGCAAAATGATTTTCAATTCAAGATATATTATGAGTTTTTACATGTTTTCTCAAGTTTTGGCTCCAAAAGAATGTGTTTTGACGCTTTGAAATTGAGTTTTGAACTTGAAGAACAAATCTGGAAATTCCAAATTCTACATCATCGCCCCAGCGACCACCCTTTGTTTTGAACCTTGGCTCGAGCGACCAAGATGTTGACTCAAGTGTAAAATGAGAGCTCCCAGTAGTTTTGTAGACAATTGCATGCTGGCTCGAGCAACCGATTGTGCACTCGAGCGAACATCCTTTTTCTCAGTACTTGGCTCGAGTGATTGCCGAGCGACCATCGAGCATGAAAATTGAGCATCCAGTAATTTTACAAACTTTGCAGATCGCTTGAGTGACCAAAGTTGCGTCCAAGCAAATTGCTATATTTTTCAAATTTTGGTTAAGTGCTTTCATATGCATTTTTGCATCCTCATTGCATCTAAGGTATTCCTAGGCCATGATTAAGCTACAATAACGAGGATAAGAGTTATAAACACACGCTAAGGAAGATGAATGATAAGTTAAGCACTTTGGGGCGTGTGTTCAATGTGTATCTGTCACATGTTTGTGTAGGTCACGTGTTATCGCTGCCTAATCAATCTGTTTTGTTCAAGTGATCCGTTCTACCTCTAGAACTATCTGTGTGTAACAACTTTGTAAAACTATGTTTGATTATACGTATTTTCAGAATGATACAATATGATCTATTTTGTGAAATGCTATTTTGTGAATCTTGAATGATTGTCCAGTTTTTCTGAAATGTATTCGTGGCATCCTTACCATCAAGTGTTCATGTGATATATGTGACCTGGTACCAGGGTTTCAAGTGGGTTCCATTTATGGAACTGGTTATGCATAACCATCTTTATCAAGTGAAAGTGGGTTATCTAAATGACCATCTCAAGTGAAAATCGGTCTTTATGACTATCTCAAGTGAAAGTGGTTCCTTGTGACCATCTCAAGTGAATGTGGGTCTTTATGTCCCATATAAGTCTGCACAGCTCTATGGACGTTTTATTTGTGATATTTGCTCCTGCTAGCCCCTTATTATGTTAGTTTGTTTTAGAGGCCTTCGGTAATTCTAGGATTACTAGCCGATTACGATGCTAAACCTATAGAGGCAGGTTCGGGTCGTGACAAGTTTTGAACAAGAAAATGTATTTTAAATATTAGATTTTACAAATAATTATCAAATATATAAAAATAATTAGCAAAATATATAACCTTTTATATTCTTTGATCCGAAATCTGATACTCTTTATTATTATTTGGACTTCTTGGTGTTTGGTTGTGTATTAGGCTTAGTTGATTGGAGTTGTTGGTTGTGTTTTGAACAGGTTGGGAGTTAGTTTTTCAAAAGAATTATGTTTGTTTCTCTTCAGGTTAGCTCGAGCGGTATTTCGCCACTAGAGCAGTCTTTTGTTCCTTCTAGTATCTGTGTCTATAGTCTGAACTTCTGGGAGTGAGGTGTTCTTCGCTTGAACCACGGGTTGGCCGTTCAAGCGGTATTTTGTGTCTGACGCTTGAGTGGTCTTTTTTTCACTCAGGCGATATCTTTGACCCAATGTCTCATCGATACGAGCATAAAAAGACACCCAATAAAACCCCATGTCCCATCGATACAAGCATGGAAAAGCACCCAATAAACGCTTGTCTCATCAATACGAGCATGGAAAGACACTTAATAAACCCCCTTGCCTTGTTGATACGAGCATGGAATGACATTCAATAAACCCCCATGTCTCGTTGATACGATCATGGAATGACATTCAATAAACCCCCAAGCCTCGTCGATAGGAGCATGAAATGGCATTCAATAAAACTTCCATGCCTCGTCAATACGAGCATGGAATGGCATCCAATAAAACCTCCATGCCTCATTTAACATTAGCATGTAAAGGCATCCAATAAATCCCCATGCCTCATCTAACACGAGCACATATAATGGCATACATTGGTATCATAATGGCATCATTCTAACCACATTGTGGTATGTATAATTGTTTGGAATGGCTTTTTTTGAAAAAATTTACAGGACTGACACAACTTGGAAAGGAATGGAATGGAACTTGGCATAAGCTTTGGCACAACAAGTTGAGTATGGCAGGTATTACCCGCTCTCCTATTTTAGATTGCATGCTTCGATAAATGTTTGAGTGCTTGTTGCACACACTCGCTCACGTAGGATGTCAGGAAGGGGTCAAACTCGTGGTGGTAGTGGTGGAAGGCGTAGTAGGGCTCACCGGGGTGTACACGAGGTACTGGTCCATTAGGTTCCAGTGCAAGAGGAGGGGTTGAGCCATGCTAATATGGCCGAGCAAGTGGGGCAAGCAAAAATTCTAGGGTAAGCGGGTCAAGCCGCAATAGGGGCCCTAGCCTGAGAAATGGCGGGGGCCTTGAGGGAGTCGATGAACATACTAAGGGTGGAGACCCAACCTAGAGAGAACATCGTAGAGATGAGTGAGCTTTCTCACTAGAGAGTTTTTATAGGCCAAATCGGATGAGTTCCATGGTGGCCCCGAGCCTAAGAAAGCGGATGATTGGCTCGAATAGACAGCAAAGACATTTGAGATGCTCCACATCGAAGACAGTGAGCTTAGAGTGACTCTTGCAAATTACTACCACAAGGGGGATGCGGGCCAATGGTGGAAATACGCCAAGGACCAAATAGAACCGACATGGGAAGCATTTGTAGTGGCTTTCCAAGACAAGTACCTACCTCCCACTGCTAGGGAGAGATTGAGGCAGGAATTTCAGGATCTTAAGTAACTTAACATGTCCGTGGCCGAGTTTGAAGAGGCCTTCTCCAGTTTGTCCCGGTTTGCACCGGAGTTGGTGGCAACGAAAGAGCATCATTGCATCGAGTTTGAGAAGAAACTAAGAACCATGATCTTGTTCAAGGTTGCCGGAAACATGATTCAGAATTATGACTGTCTTGTGGAGGCAGCAGCACACGTAGAGATTACCGTGGAGGCCAAGGATGAGAGAATCTGGGGTTCAAGGTCGAGGGGTCAAGGGTCACAGGGAGACTATAGGCCCAACAAGAAGAGTAGAAACACATTTTCATCCCAGTCCCAACCGCAGCAGTCTAGATCCACTTTTCCATTGCCTAGTGCGGGCCTAGGGACGAGTGCACCGAGTGGCTTCTCTTGCTTCAAGTGTGGCCAACCAGGTCGCAAGGCCTTCGCATGTCCACAGAAGAGAGGTGGACCGCAAATGTTGCCACCACCACCACCTAACTGATCTCAGAGTTAGTCTCAAAGTAGGGGACAGGGGCCTACTTGCTATCAGTACGGTCAGTCAGGACACATGAAGAGAGGTTGCTCGCAGTTAGGAGGTGCATCTGGCGTATCAGGGTCGAGGAAGACTCAAAGCCACCAGCAGGCTCACTCAGTACAGACTTCGCGAGCTAATCAGGGAGCCGCTTCGGCTCAGTCAGTGCAGTAGGCCTATGCTCTGAGAGATGAGCATGTTAATCAAAGGCTACAGGGGCACGTGTATGTTTTTACCGCGCCAGAGCAGTTGCCGGGATCCTTAGTTGTGAGAGGTATTTTTGTTGTGTGTAATTCTTTGGCTAATGTATTGATCGATATGAGTGTGTTTCATTCATTCATGTCTACTGCATTTGCGTCTACATTGGGATTAGAGGTGGCACGGTTAGCGTCTCCGCTCAAAGTAGAGTCACCAGTTGGGGGTACAGTTGACTTAGACCGGGGGTGTTGTGGTTGTGAGATAGAGGTTGCTGAGCGTCGACTCCTGTTTGCTTTTGTGTTGCTAGACATGTGGAGTTTTGACGTCATTGTAGGCATGGATTGGTTGTCTTTGTACCAGGCAGTGGTTGATTGTTTTTGTCAGAGGTCTCAATGTGCACCTCGAGTGGTGATTGTTTTTACTTTCTGGGAGACCGGGTTAATAGGGTCTTATCGCCAGTTTTTAACCCTCATGGTAGAAATGAACTTAGTGGCCTTCTTGCTACTCTCTTGGATAGTGAGGATGGCAGGACTTGTGTTGAGTTACCAAGGGTGGTTTGCGAATACCCGTACGTATTTTTCGAGGATCTTACCAGTCTGTCACCCCACCGGGAGATCGAGTTCACCATTGACCTAGTCCCTAGAACGACACCAATTTCCATTATGCCGTATAGATTTGCTCCTGTGGAGTTGCATCAGTTAAAGATTCAACTCCAAGAACTTTTAGAGAAGGGTTTCATTCGCCATAGTACATCGCCTTAGGGAGCGCCGGCTCTCTTTGCAAAGAAGAAGGATGGGTCGTCACGGTTGTCTATTGATTACCGTAAGTCGAATCGGGTTACCGTCAAGAAAAAGTATCCCTTACCCTGAATAGGTGATTTGTTTGACCAACTTAGAGGATCTCGTTGCTTTTCGAAGATAGATTTGAGATCGGGGTACCATCAGTTAAGAGTCCAGGAGGAAGACATCAAGAAAACGGCCTTTCGTACACGATATGGCCACTATGAATTCCTTGTGATGCCCTTTGGGCTAACCAATGCGCCGGTTTCCTTTATGGACTTGATGAACCGAATTTAGAGAACATTTGGATCATTTTTTTGCCATCTTTCTGGACGACATCTTAATTTATTCAACCTCCAAGGAGGAACACGAGGCTCATTTGACTGTAGTGCTTGAATTACTTAGGGAGCACCGGTTGTATGCTAAGTTTGAGAAATGCGAGTTTTGGCTCACCGAGGTGAAGTTTTTGGGTCATGTAGTGTCAAGTGAGTGGGTAACTCTAGACTCTTCAAAGATAGACGCTGTGCAGGATTAGGAGCAACCCAAAAATGTTTTTGAGATTCGAAGTTTTTGGTGATTGGCGAGGTATTATCGGCGTTTTGGAAGGGACTTTTCTAGACTAGCTGCGCCTTTTACTAGGTTGACTAGAAAGGGGGTTAAGTTTGTGTGGAGTGATGCTTGTGAAAAGTCTTTCCAAGAGCTTAAGACATGATTGACTACCGCACCGGTGTTGATAATTCAAGAATGAGGTTTGGGTTACACCGTTTATTATGTTGGATCTCGGGGATAGACTTGGTTGTGTTTTCATGCAAGGGAGAAAGGTTGTAGCTTACAATTCACGGCAATTGAAAATTCATGAGAAGAATTACCCTACCCACAACTTGGAATTAGCAGCAGTAGTGTTTTCCTTGAAGATTTGGAGGCATTATTTGTATGGCAAGAAGTTTGAGGTTTTCTCTGATCATAAGAGTCTAAAGTATTTGTTTTCCTAAAAAAAAACTTAAATTTACGCCGACGGAGGTGGATGGAATTCTTAGAGGATTATGACTTCGAGTTACACTATCATCCAGGAAAGGCCAATGTAGTGGCCAACGCCCTTAAGTCAGAAATCCGTGAGTAGCTCGGCGAGTGTGGCCATTCGGGAATGGGTTATGTTGGGTGACATTGGCAAGTTTGAATTACACTTGGATGAGTCAGAAGAGGGTGCGATAGTGCAACATTATTTACTTTGAGTGCTCAACCTACCTTGATTAATAGAGTAATAGAGGCACAACAAGGAGGCCGTGAAGTAGAGTCAATTCAGGATAGAATCTCCAACAGGAAGGAAGAGAAGGGTTTGAACATTCACTCGGATCAAAGTGTACATTACCTAGACCGTTTGTTTGTACCTGAATCTTATAGAGAGGAAGTGCTTCGGGAGTTCCATCACTCACGCCTTGTGGTACATCCGGGGGGCACCAAAATGTATCGTGATCTTAGCTATCAGTTTTGGTGGAGGGGTATGAAGTGGGATGTCGCATCCTTTGTGTCGAAGTGCCTTACTTGTCAACAAGTGAAGGCCGAACACCAAAGACCAACGGGTTTGTTATAACCCTTACCAATAGCCGAGTGGGAATGGGAGCACGTTACCATGGATTTTGTAGTTGGGCTTCCTAGAACACAGTGGGGCAATAATGCCATTTGGGTGATTGTTGATAGGTTGACTAAGTTTACGCATTTCATTTCGATGCATACCGGCGACTCAGTTGAGCACTTGGCAGAGTTATACATTAGGGAGATAGTATGACTTCATGGAGGTCCTGCAACCATTGTATCGGATATGGATCCTCGCTTTACAGCCCGATTGTGGCAAAGCCTTCAAGAGGAATTGGGGACTAAGTTGACCTTTAGCACCGCTTACCACCCTCAAACCGATAGACAGTCGGAGCATACCATTCAGATTTTAGAGGACATGCTTAGAGCTTGTGTCCTTGATTTCAAGGGGTCTTGGGAGAGGCACTTACCGTTGATTGAGTTTGCCTATAACAATAGTTACATCACCAGTTTGTTGGGCTGAGGTGGGGGATGCACCATTGTTGGGTCTGGAAATTGTTAGGGAGACAACCGAGAAAGTTGCTCTCACTCGGAAGAGATTAGCTATGGCCCAAAGCCGACAAAAAAGTTATGCCAATAAGAGGAAACGACCATTGTCTTTCGAAGTGGGTGACCATGTTTTCCTCGAGATCTCACCTAGGCTTGTTTTGATGACATTTAGTAAAAGTGGTAAATTGTCTCCGAGGTTCATTGGGCCTTTCGAGATATTGGAGAGAATTGGGGAGGTGGCGTATTGGTTGGCTTTATCGCCACAACTTTCAGGGGTTCACAACGTGTTCCATGTGTCTATGCTTAGGAAGTACGAACCTGACCCTTCTCATGTGCTTGATTGGGTCGATTTGGAGGTAGATAAGGATGTCTCTTACGAGGAGCGACCGATTCAAATATTAGATACCCGAGAGCAAGTGCTACGAGGCAAAACCATACCGTTAGTAAAGGTGTTGTGGAGGCACTAGGGTGGAGGAGGCAACTTGGGAACAGGAAGCGGAGGTCCACTCCAAATATCTAGATTTATTTGGGGATGCTTAGTTATCTTAAATTGTAATATTCCCTAGTGACAAAAGGAAAAGTATTAAAATTGTAAATCACATGTTGTTATATGTATTGTTAATCTAAGCATAAGGTTGTGGTAGAATGATATTTTGTTAAAAATGCTTCTTTTCAGAGGCCTATTATAAGCAATTGTCGTTTTGAGATAATGTTGATGATAATGGTAAATATTGGTTGAAGATCGATTTTGCGATTTGAAATTTTGATAGTGTAGTCATTATTACTAGAACCCTTTTGTTTGGTTGGTTTGTTTAAATTTCGGGGACGAAATTTCCTATGGTGGGGAGGTTGTGATGACCGGTTTCATTGTACGTTGCTTCACTTATTGTCCTCTTTGGGTTTGTTGTGTTCGGGAATCCTTCTCCAAAATTTGGTTCTTGTTCATCCTAGTGTTAAATTTCTCTTGTTCCGGAGAGTGCGAGGTCAGGTTCGAAGTGCCTAAAATAGAGCTAAGAAAATTCTGGGCTGGGAGACCAGGGCCGCACGTGCGGGAGAGGGGCTGCACGTGCAGAAAACCAAGCCACATGTGTGGAGAGGGGTGGTCTTTTTAGCTTGCACAATGTATGATATGCAGGTGCGGAGTGACGTGTGGGAAGATGCTCCGCACGTGCGGGAGTGGGTGCCGCACATGCGGGCTTCTGGGCAGCCCAAAATTTTCTGTTTTTCTTTCTTTTGGGGCTAAGTGTATGTCATTTATCCTATCTCTCTCTCTCTCTAAAAACACATTGCTCTCCCTTCTTTCTATATTCCACACCAAAAACACCACAAGATCTTTGATTTCTCCAAACCCACACACATTTTGACCCAAGTTCCTTCATCAAAGTTGGGGAGCAAAGCAAGAGCTTCACTTTGTACGGTGGAGATCGGACTTCTACACCATTTGATCCTAGGGTATCATCGATCTCTTCATCAAACTTGAGGTAGGAAATTACTTAGAGTTATATATATGTTTTTGTAAGTTTTTTGGTTGATTTTGAGAGTTCCTCTTGGTTTATTTCGAAAATGGGTTCTTGGCACACAATTTTTTTATTTTATTTTATGGCCTTGTAGAAGAAATCTATCTTTGTTCTTTTTAAAGATTTTCTTGAAATGTTGAACCACATGGGTTGAGATTGATGTATTTAGTGAGGTTTTGAAAAGAGATGAGGAAAATGTTGGGGTTTTTGTGAAAAACCTAGAAATTGGGGGTTTTGGAAGTAATGAGGGGATTTATGGAATTTTCTTGGATTAAATGAAAGAGTGGGTGAGAATTTTATATTGTTGTGGTAAACATGATAAGTTCTTGATGTATGAGGGTTTTGGAAACCAAACTTGAAATTATTGTTAAATGCATACACACATGTAGTTATGAATTGGTACATTGTTGAATTCCATGGAATATGAGAATTGTAAATCTTGGAAGTTGATGTTCAAAATATTGCATATAGTCTTGAAAGGACTAAATTGTTGAAAATTGTGCAAAATGAAGAAATGTTGCTATGTGTTGATAGCCTCAATTGAACATATGGCCATTTTGTGAAGTGACATTGAGGGGAGGAAAAATGGGAATTTTGGTTAACTTTGTGTTGTTGTTGAGACACTTAAAGACGGGAATTATTATGTAGCATTGTTAATTATTGCATTACATTCTCTTTCAATTAATAATTTTACACTTTGAATGAGTTTGGAATGTTTGCATTGAGAAAATAATATCGTGAAATGAAATCATGGAAATGTTTATGGGGTAAATACGTTGGTAAGTCCGAATAGGAAGTGTAGATGAAATTGATAAGTTGGCCTGAGTGTCTAGGGTGAAAGACCGAAAACATGCGCGGAGGAGGTACCACTTCCTTGCGGTTAGCAACCGGTAAAGTGGGGTTTTTGGTAGTGCCTGATAAGCCTACATGTAGACACCAACTTAGGGATTACCTGAGTCGTATTTACTGCCCCATTGAATAAAATTGTAAGTTTCAGAATTGTTGAGATTTCAAGCTTTTGTTGAACATGGTGACTTTTAAAGGGCGTGTAAATGAAATCTTCTTTTAGTTGGCATTGCATGGCATTTGCATTTAACATTGGAAATCCTACATAAATGTATGTACTTTGTTAAGGATTCTCTACTGGGCTTTATGCTCACCGCTATGGGATTTTGGTGCAGGGAAAGGTGTGGCGATCCCGCTGAGTTGAGGGCATGGACATATTTTTATGAAGAGTAAATAACTCTATTTTGTTGTGATTTATTTGCTAGCCAAGGGCTTTAAGTGTATGGGTTCATGGAACCATTTTCATGTAACCATGCTTAAGTCTTGGAAATTGTAAGCCCGTGAGGGCATTTTATTATTTTTTGGATTTGATGTTCCACATGCTATAGATTCATGTATTTTCATACCGTTGAATGTATAATACGCATGTGGAACTTTTGTACACACTTTATTGACTAATGATGTAAAGGTTAGAGATTTACCTTTATTCCTTAATGGATGTTGGTTAATGTATCTAATTCGTGTTGGGTTATTTCGGGACGTTACAGAGGCCAATCTTTGATCGGGCGAGCAGGGCTACTCAATTCAATCATGACCTTCCCCTCTCGTACCTAAGTTCCTGAGCCGAGACAATCTTGGTGATGACGGACACATGGCCTTTGGCACGAGTCATGGGTTTCCTAAATTTATCCAAAACAAAAAATATTTAGGTGGCGACTCAGTATCTGGCAAAACAGTCCATTTTTGGCATTTTTTATTTAAAACCAAATTTCCAAAAAATTTGCTGGATTTGGACTCTTTGGTGATTATCTATTTCACATTGCACTTGTGAGATCAGATTTAGAACCGCGAGAGTCTGAACTGTAAGGCTTATTTCTACTTCCGAAAGGGGGCACGAAAAAGTTGAGCCACAATCTCCAACTGCGACCTTCCTACTCAAGGCATTTGCCACCACATTTGCCTTCCTCAGATGATACAAAATATTAACATCGTAATTTTTTAACAACTCAAGCCATCTTTTCTTACCTCAAATTTAGTTCCTTCTGTGTGAAAATATACTTCAAACTCTTATGATCAGTATAAATCTCACATGACTCTCCATACAAATAATGTTGCCAGATCTTAAGAGCGAAAATCACTACTGCTAACTCCAAGTTGTGCGCAGGATAATTTCTCTCATGTTCTTTCAACTGTCATGATGTGTAAGCAATCACCTTCCTATGCTGCATGAGCACACATCCTAAACCCTATCGTGAAGCATCACTATAAATCACAAAACCACCCCCATCTGCTGGTAAGGCAAGGATTGGAGTTGATGTCAATCTCTGTTTAAACTCTTGGAAGCTACGCTCACAATCATCATTCCACTCAAACTTTACCCCTTCCCTAGTGAGATTGGTAAGTGGCAAAGTAATACGGGAGAATCCTTCCACAAACCGTCTATAATATCCAGCAAGCCCTAGAAAGCTACGTACCTCTGTCATAGAAGTAGGTCATGGCTAATCAATAACTGCTACCACCTTCGTGCTATCCACAGATACCCCATCTTTACTCACCATATGACCCAAAAAGGATACACTACTCAACCAGAATTCACACTTCTCAAATTTTGCATATAGTCTCTTCTCCCTAAGGATCTGCAGTACTACCCTCAAATGCTGCTCATGCTCCTCCTTACTCCTTGAATAAATTAGGATGTCATCAATAAACACTACAACAAATTTATCCAACTGAGGTTTAAATACTTTATTCATCAAATCCTTGAATGCGGCTAGTGCATTTGTGAGACCAAAAGGCATCACCAAGAACTCATAAAGCCCATAACGAGCTCTAAAAGCGGTCTTATGAACATCCTCACCCCTTACCTTCAACTGGTGATAGCTTGACCTCAAGTCAATCTTAGAGAATACTTGAGCTCCCTGTAACTGATCAAATAGGTCATCAATGCATGCCAAAGGATACATATTCTTCACTTTCAGTTCCTTATAATCAATACACAATCTCATAGACCCATCATTCTTCTTCACAAACAACACAGGTGCTCCCCAAGGTGAGACGCTAGGCCTAATAAAACCTTTGTCTAGCAACTCCTGTAACTGAGTTTGAAACTCCCTCAACTCCAACGGTACCATTCCATAGGGCGCTTTAGAATGGAAAATTCTACCTTACAATTTGGAGAAAAACCAGGCAGATCCTCTGCAAAAAAAAAAAAAAAAAAAAAAAAAAAAAAAAAAAAACCAACACATTCACTCACTACAAGTAGCTCCTCTAACTTTTGTTCTGGCTGTTCGATACTCACCACACAAGCTAAATAACCATGACACCCTTTTCTCAACATTCGGTTAGCCTGAAGGGAAGAAATAAAACAAATAGAAGACCCTTTCCTATCTCCCTAAAAGAAGAACTCAAGTTGTCTCGGCATAGCGAAAACTACCCTCTTTCTAAAACAATCAATAGAGGCATGATGCTTCATCAACCAATCTATCAGTAGAGGCTATTGAACTCTGTTCTATGATTATGTTAATAAAAAAGAAAAACGGAACTAATGTTTTTCAAGAATCGAAGCAGTTTCAGAATGTCAACATACCATTGTTTCAACTACATGGAGTTTATGCTTAGCCATTCAATTATTTAAGTTAATAAATATATTTTTCATGTGTTTGGTTCTAGTACAGTTTTAGTATTATGTGCAGTATGCATGCTAGTTATTTATTATTTTAATTTGCAAGTTAATTGATTTCTAGTTTTCTAGTAATTTATTCATACAATTTATTTTATATTAATTCGTTGTTATTGCATGAGTAATTTGGTTGTTAGTGCATAAGTTATTAAGAATTGATATAAGATAAAATAAAAATTTTATTTCTTAAGATTTCTACTAATTTATAAGATTGCATGATAATATCTTTGAATTAATTATAGGCAATTTGTATGTTATCCTTGTGTCATATATGATTACTATGTGACTTTTCTTCAGAGCAAAGATGAAACAACCCGTTAGGGTGGGTGAATGTATTTTTTGAATTTTTATAATTCTGAATATATTCTTAAATTGGTGGCTCCTAGTGAGTACAGGATCACTAATCACAGAGATAGAAAACTGGTGGTTTCTAAGGGGTGTTAGACCACTGACTACTCAGTTATGAGATTGTGATTCATAGTAGTGAACAGATTACTGATCATATGTCAAGACATGATGATTCCTAGTAATGAAAGAATCTACTGATCCTATGTCAAGATATTATGATTCCTAGTAGTGAAGTGACTACTGATCACATACCAAGATATTTTGATTCCTAGTAATAAATTTTTTAACAAACACTTATTGTTTATTAATTAATTTATTTATTCTTAACAGGCACTTAACATACATTTTAACATCTCCATTGTATTACTCATTCACTCTCGAAATTAACATACACATAAAATGGGTTCACTTTTATTCTTTTATGTTAGTTAACACACTAATACACAATTTTAACACCTCCATTGGTGAAGCTCTAACCTAAATTGTGGTGGGTACAGTTGACTCATTTTTCCTTTTAGGTGTCCCAACGCTACAACAAAAAAAAAATTTTACAGCGCGCAATACACACCGTAAAAACCCTTCTACGACGTGCAACGCGCGTCATATTATGACCAGTCATGGAAAGTCCTTCACTTTCAATGACATTGTTCATACACCGTTAAAAACTATGTAACGGCAGATTTTGTGCGTCGTTGTTACTTTTTCTACGACTACTTTTGCACGCCTTTAATTAGTGAGACAAATAACAACGCTGATTGCACGCCGTAAAATATGTAATACAACGACTTATTATGCCTGTTGTAGAATATGTAGTTTTTTTTTATTTGGTTATGACATTAACTTTTATGATTTTTTATATAATGCAAAATAAAACTTGACTGCCATTTGTCTAACGACATAAACACAATGTTGAAGCTAGGGTGATCTCAACTGCTTTAATCCCGAAACTAATTTTTCCAAGGGATTGGTCATCCTGAAACAATCTATCTAAGATGCATTCCTTTAATTTCAGTTGTTTCCTATATAAGAAGTGATGTTGTATTGTATTGTTTGATAATATGGCTTTGTTTTGACTTTGTATAGTTAGAGCTGAGGTCGATGATGATAGTGGTGGTGGTGTTGCTATTGTATACTTGGCATCAGTTCCTTTGTTTTGACTTTGTATACTTGGCATCAGTTCCTTCTGGTGGTGATGGTACTATTGCAGTGACCTCATATGGTGGCGGTGGTGGTGCGGCTGCTGCTCCAGCAACAACTAAGCCCAAGAAAGAGGAAAAGGTGGAAGAGAAAGAGGAGTTAGATGATGTAAGTTTTTATCCACTTAATCACATTGTTGCTGGAATTCTGATATTTGTGACATCTCATTTCGCCCAGCTGTAGATACCCCATTTTTGACCGCCCTTAAGACTTAGGCACCACTGATCGCTTACTTGGTGATGAAAGGTGTATAGTGCAAAGGTTCGATTTCTTAAGAGGAGCTTCAAATCCCAACCTCACATCCCTTTTTGGACCAAAACCATTTTGACCAAAAAAGATTTTAGACCTTAAAACCCTCTCTTTCAAAATTACTTTTTGAGAAAAAGGTTCTATGATGTTCCGAGGCTCGCATTTCGTTAAATGTTGCGTTTTTCAGTAAACTGAGCAAGGACAAAGTGGAAATGAATGAAAGAGAGGTGAACTCTTTGAAAAAACTTCCAAATCATCTTGTTTAGAGGTTTTGAGGTGAAGAAAAGAGGAGAGGAAAGAAGAAACCAAGTTGGGGAAGCAGTTGGGCATGAACCGTTAAGAGAGAGAAAGAGTCGAGCAGGCCTCGCTAAATCAGGCTTATCCTTTTGTACATTTGGATATCAGCTATGAGGCCACCACCATTAGAAAGAAGACTTCTGGGGCTTCATTTTGCACTAAAGAATCTCCTAAAGCCGAGTCCGAATGAGGAAGATATGGTTGGTTGAAGTTGGGCATCAATCCGATTGAGCTGGAAATGAGCAACCTTCACTAAAAGACACATATCTTTTTTCATAATTGGAATTTTGATGTGAGGTTGCCACCATTGGAAATATTACTTCCGGGGTTTCAATTTAGACACAAGAATGACCTGCAAAGGAGTCCAGATGAAGGAGATATGCCCATTTGAAGTTTGACCTGGAGAGTAAATTTTTGCTGTCGGCCACCAAGGGTGGCCGGTCGGCCAGAAAAGTGGCCGGTCACTAATGTCTCAAACTTATATATTTTGCAGATATTTACCTTTAGTTGTTTTCCACAAGCTCCAGCTGTCCCTACATCAGATATTTCGACCAATGCTCTCTTTTTGCTATACATAGAGGCCATATCTCTCATTTTGCAAGGTTAGCAAATTTTGAGAGCCTCTCCCTCTAGATTTCTCTCTCTCTTGCCCTTTTGTGCATACAAGTAGAGAGTGTGCATACAAGTAGAGATACACCTCTCCTTTACCTAGACATCCTTGATCAAAGTGGCTCATCTTTGGGCTGAGATAACTTTGGACATTCTTGGAGCTCTAGAAGAGGATTTTGGCTTGGTTTAACTTGTTTTTGTTGCTCTAAAGTGTGCTTGGCTTCAAGAGGTATAACTCTCCCCTTTTGTACTTGTTTTGCATACTTGCTTCACCACCCTTTTTCCATTGTTTTGGGACTACTTTGGGGCTGGTTTTGAACTAAAACAACCTCTGTTTTTCAGTCCTAAAAATGGTGGTTTGAGCCTTTGTGAGTTAGGGGGTTGTCCCCCCTTTTGGCTTTTTAGCTTGTTAAGCTTTTTGTGCCATCTTTTATCATCTTTAAATCAAACTTTTTGGGCCTCTTAACCACTGAAAATCAGAGTTATTTCAGTGGCAAAAAGTATGTTTTGAAGTCCAAAAATGGAGGGGTTAGCCTTCCCTCCTTGTGTCCCTCTTCCATGCCTAGTTAGCATTATAAAGTAGCATGATTTTGTGGCTTAATTTAGCTTAATCTCAACATGTTTTAGGCATTATTTTGGACTGATATAACTCTGTTTTGGGTTACCTTGGTCATAGGGGCCTTGTTTTGCATAGTTGTAGTGCAAATGCCTTCACTAGCTTAGTGTTTTAAAGCCTCTAACATGTTTTGTTTGAGGTGATTGCATGTTTTAGCATCATTTAGCTTGTGATTTCAGTGTATGTAGCTCTGTCACACTCTCACTTATTCCACTCTTTCATTGCTTTTGAGAGTTGTGCTTTGAGCCTTGTTTGCAGGCTAACATGTGAACATGTTTTTCTAGCCTTTTGTGCTTCAATTTGAGCATGTTTTAGCCACTGATTTAGCACTTTTTAGCTCTATTTTGATTTGGTTTGATCATATGAGGCTTGTATTGTATGGTTGTGTTACAACCCCTTTCACTGGCTTAATGAATTGGGCTTCTTAACATGCATTGCATGAGTCGTTTGCATGATTTAATGTCATTTTGCATGTCATTTCGGCATCATAATGTCTCTTGTTACACTCCATTGTTTCACCCTTTCATTTGTCTTGAAAGTGACTTTGAACCCTTTGTTGGCTTGAGTGCGAAATCGAGGCATTTGTGCTTAATGGTTTAATTCCTTCGGGAGTTCATTAGCAATGGCATGAAGTCTCTTTCATGCTCAAAACACTTGTGGTTCAAGTCCTCTTTCAATTAGAGGACTCTCATCATTGGACTTAATCAATTAAAGGACTAATCGGTAATGTAAAATGAGTAAACAAAATGAATAAAGTAAAAAAGGCAAGATAAGCATCTTTGTTGCATTGCATGTGTTTGGATCGGACATTAATCCAAACACAGGAAATGAAGGACGTTTCATACTCAATGTGATGAGACGTGTCACATTTCTCGATTGCCGACACCCTTGATCATGCATGATAGGGTGGAGGTACCTTGAGTCTTGTTTGTGCATTCATTGACTTGTACAAGCTTGACTCTTTGGCCACCATGCATTGAGATGCTTGGTTGGTGGCTTGAGAGCCAAGTGCTATATTCTTTGAGCTTGAGAAATGATAAGGAGGGTGGCAATACACACATTTCCTGAAAAATGCATTGCTTTGCTCTGTTCCTCTCTCTTGCAGCAAAACCAGAAGTTCAGAATTGGGGGTGGTCGACCGGCCACTTGCAGGAGCCGGCCGGCCAGTTGAGGTGGCCGACAGCTAGTTTTTGTGGCTGACCGGCCACCAGTGAAAAGGTTTTGCAATTGTGTTCCTGTTTTGAAGCAGAGGCAGTCTGAAAGTTGGTACAGTGTTCAGAAATCAAACGAGCGCAAGCAGAGGCATCTGACGGCGAAGCAAGAGCATTTTCGGGCGGAGCAACCGGGCTTGCATGCATCCCTCGCCCCTCGAGGCCATTTAATTGCTTTACTTAGCTAGTTAGTGATAACTAGTTTACCGGTTTTGTAATTAATTAGTTAATGTGTTTAATTAATTAATTTGGTTTGTAATATCTTAATTAGCTTAGCATAGCTAGTTGTTCAATTGTTGTAATAGTTGACCAAAATAGTTAATTAGTTTGTTTTGTAATAGTTAGCTTAATTGGCGTAGCTAGTTGGCTCTTATTTCATTCGGACCCTCTTTCGCGAGGGCGCAATGTTGTAATAAGTGTGCGTGTGTGTGTGCATGTCTTCCAACCCTACGTCTTTCTCCCTTTTACTTAATCGCTTTTGATGGTTAGATTAGGGACATTTTCAATTGGCATACCTTATGCTTGCATGTTTGCATTCATTCGTTTTTTCTTACATGCACCGAGGCTTGGCGCATCATTCAAACTGCATCGTCAATTCAATACTTATTTGAATACGTGTTAAAACGTATGCTATCAAATTATTGCAAATAACATGTTAAGTAGCCGAGCCTACTAGATAGCATCTTGCATGTGTTGCATTAGGCATCTTGTATGGTTAGGATCATGCATTTTTCTAACTTTGTTTTATTTCCTAGCTTGGAGTACTAGGTGAGTTTTAACGCTTTAGCATATTGCATGAGTGTGATTGCCATGATACCATGTTTAGCATGCTTTCCATGAGGCTATGTGCTTAAATGATAAATTGCATGAATGCCTGTGGATGAAGGCTTTGTTGCTTGAACTGGGACAATTCAACGAATGAGAGTTTTAAGCCCACTTTGCGAAGTGGCAAATCATGTTTTAAGCTCATCTTGAGAGATGGAAAATCCGTATTTTAAAGCCCACTTGCGAGTGGCAAATTCAAACCATTTTTGAAAACAAACACAAGTTGAAATGTTCCAAGTCTTGTGACCTAGTCTATACTTGCTTGCGTGCGTCACATAGTAATGTTAGCTAATACCCGGAATAAGAACACATGAGGTTTATAAAATCACATATCATGATTAGTAGAGGCCGATCCTTTGATCGGGCGAGCGGGGGTGCTCATTTTAGGACCTTCCCCTCTCGTATCCAAGTTCCCGAGCCGAGGCAACTTTGTTGATGATGGACACGTAGCCTTTGGTACGAGTCAAGGTTTCCTAAATTTCCCCAAAACAAAATATTAGGTGGCGGCTCTGTAATCTAGCAAATCAGTCCAATTTTGGCATTATTTGATTTAAAGTTTGATTTTTCAAAATGATTTGCCGGGTTGAACTCTTTGGTGTTTATCGATTTCACATTACACTTTGTGAGATTAGATTCAGAATCATGACAGGAGTCCAAACTACAGGACTTCATTCGAGCTCTCCGAAAGGGGGGCGCGAAAAAGTCGAGCTACACCAGCTACTTATGTTATCTCAGTTCTCCTTTCACCTTACATGGTCATCTAAGCATGAACCTATTTACTGGTTAACTTGTTTAACATTGATGGATTCAAACTAACCATAACACTGATGGATTCAAACTATATTGTCCATTCATTTTAGATAAAGGTGAATATTATAGTTAGTGTCATATGAGGTGCCATAGCAGATGGTTCCCAAATATGCTATTCAAATATGACCAATCTAGCATTATTCTCTTTTTAAATTGTTGTGCATTCATGCATGTTCTTTGCATATCAATAACTTTCAAACACAATGGTATTGATTTTTCTTTTCTTGTAACTTGCTATAGGATATGGGCTTCAGTCTTTTTGACTAAGGGGATTAGATTCCTTCTTTCCTTCACAATTCAGAGTAATGTATGCTTAAACTTTTTGTTATGCTAAGTGAGTGTAGTTTTTGGTTTTTTATTTGGTAGAAAAAAAACTTGGCAAATTAAAAAAATACTGCAACTCTACTTGTCATAGTTTTTGTTTGTTTTATTAAACTAGTGAATTTTGTGCTCTATTCCAAATGTGTCTAATTTAATATTGGGGAAATTATATGTAGGTGAGATTTAGAGAAAAAAAAATTACCAATACATGGAGGGGTGCAAGTAACATTTGCACCTCCACAGTCTTTCATTTGCGTCCTACCATATATACACTTATACTCTCATATGTTTGTAATTTTTTTCCTAACTCCCACATACATGTAGTTCCCCTTTAATGTTTCAGATGAATTATTGGTTTTGTTGGTGTGGTTTTGGGATTAGTATTCCAATTATATAGGGGTATGTGCTTCGTCTGTCTTGCCACTACAAGAAAAAACACATTTGGCGATTAAATTTTTAGTCTCCAAATGTTGGTTTTTTAGTTTCCCCGACTAAATTTTTTAGTTGCCGGTTTGGTCGACAGAAGACGGTCGGGAAAGGTATTGGCGACCAAAAAACTTTTAGTCACCAAAAAGCAGGTTTTTAGCGACCAAAACTTTGGTCGCCAATAGTCAATTATATTTTTTAAATTATACATTTACGACCAATGTTTTAGTCGCCAATAGTCAAATATATATTTTTAAATTATACATTTACCGACCAATATTTTAGTTGCCAATACTCAAGGAATCGGCGACCGAACCTTTTAGTCGCCAAAAGCTCATTCGTGAAAAAAAAATAATTTTACACTCACTAGCTTCTCATCTGCTCTTGTGGAGATTTGAACCATCAACCTCCCACACCATAAACTTTATACAACAAGCTCTTTCCACTATGCCTCTATAACATCATATGAGCAACATATATTATTTATATAGTACATAGACCCGTATTAATATAAAAGTATATATATATAAAGATAATTATTTTTTATTGGACATAATTTATGTAAAAATAAATTATTTACTAGAAAAAAAAAACAAAAAGAGACCATTTTTGGCGACTAAACATAATTTTAGTCGCCAATTCTATACTTTTGGCTACTAATTATTTTTTAGTCGTTAAAAAATTTAATTCCCACGCTAAAATTATCACTTTTGGCGACTAAACTTCTTTTTAGTCGCTGAAAAACCTCACTTTTGGCTACTAAACATCTTTTTAGTCGCCCAATGCCTCACTTTTGGCTACTAAATTATTTTTAGTTTCCAAATAGCCTCACTTTTGGCTACTAAAATTTTTTTAGCCGGTAAAAGCCTCACTTTTGGCGACCAAACATCTTTTTAGTTGCCCAATGCCTCACTTTTGGCTACTAAATTTTTTTTAGTCGCCAAAAAGCCTTACTTTTGGCTACTAAAATTTTTTGAGTCAGTAAAAGACATATACCGGCGACCAAATAGATTTTTAGTCGCCAAAACCTATACTTTTGGCAACTAAATTTTTTTAGTCGCCAAAAATCTTTACTTTTGGCTACTAATGCTTTTTTAGTCGCCAAAACCTATATTTTCAGCGAGCAAAGGTGCTTTTTTAGTCGCCAAAGATGCTTTTTCTTGTAGTGTGCAGGCTTCTAACCATAGTCTCTCTTGCAGATTATTACTATATGCACTGCTTTTGATTTTAGAAAAAATCAATCTAGGAATTTTTACTTGTTGCAAGGTTTTAGATTTAAAACAAATCAATAAATTAGCATTTAAATTAATAAAATTGAAAATTTATTTTGTTATAAGGTTCAAATCTTAAGGATTGGTAGTCTACATATATATCTATTTATATATCAAAATTTTTGCTAGTATATATTTTTACGGGTTTTAAATTAAAATCCTAAGTTTATAGCGATCTCGATTTTCCCCTTCATGTATTGTATTCTGAACTCGGATTCCTCGGTTGGTTGTTGTTGTTTGTATCTAGTTTTCGTCCTTAAATTCCTTGTATTTGAGTTTTGGGATGTGTTGGGTGAGTTTGGAACAGGTTGGTTGTGAGTCGAAACAAATATTTGCTGCCTAGATTTTTGCTTCTTCGCTCGAGCGAAGGTTCTTGCGCTCGAACGAGGATGGTGAGTCCTCAGGTTGCTTTTTCAGATGCAGCTCTGCTCGAGCGAGCTTAGTCTGGTGTATCTCTTCGCTCGAGCGAGCACTCTTGCGCTCGAGCGTACGTCTGCGTTTCTTCTGGACCTGAGGGTGGTTGATCTTCGCTCGAGCGAGCGAGGTCTATGTTTTGAGTTCCTTTGCTCAAGCGAGCACTCTTGCGCTCGAGTGTGCTTCTGGGTTGCAGACCTGAAGCTTCGTGTTGTTCGCTCGAGCGAGGTTTTGCTGTGTCTGGTCACTCGAGCGACCACTCTTTCACTCGAGCGAGCCTCGAGTATATCAGTTGGTAGCAGCGTGATATTTCATCACTTTTCCATCTCCATCTTCTCCAAAACCCTAGATACAACTCTCTCTCTCTCTCTCTCTAGACACCCCTTCTTTCTACAAATACATTTGATCTAGAGGGTCTCTACCCTAGTCCCTTTGTAAAACGGTTGGAGCTTTGCGTGGGCTTCGATTTGATCCGAAAAAGTGTGGGTTTGGAGCATCTTCAAGTTTCACCTTTCTTCTCTTTTGAGCTCCTAACTTCGAGGTAGGGATAACTACTCATTTTTATGAGCTTTGACATAAATGTTAGTCATTTTGTATAAATGGTTTAATTTGGTAAATTTTGGAAAGTTAGGGTTTGAGATTCAAATTTATGAAAGAGGGGTTTTCCATTGTTGAATGTAATAAGTATGTGAGACTTGAAATTGGTGTTAGTTGTGGAGTATGAGTAAAATTTGGCCTTAGGGGCAATATTTGAGAATAGGGAGGAAAAGCCCTAATTTGATTTAAATAATTAATTTGTGTAATTAATTTGGTAATTGTGAAAAGGTGAAATTGAGTTGAAAATTATGAAATTGGGCATATATGAGATTGAATTGTGTAGTTGGATTAATAAATCACTCACCTATGGAAGAGTTGATAATTTATCTGTTCGGTAAATTTATTATCTGTTTAGAAATAACTACTTTGGGCTATTGGTGGAGGATAGTCTTGATTGTTGTAGACAATGCATGTTGATTAGGGAAAATTGAAACTAATCATATGGATTATGTCATTGAATATGACGGTGGAATTAACACATTGAATATGTGAATTGTTGGGTCATTGTATATGACAATATGTTTAAATACATTCTATACGTTGATGGATAGGTCATTGTATATGACAGCTTGTTAAATACATTGTATATGTATACTGTTTGGGAGGAGATAGGGGATGTACTCCATTGTGTGGGAGAAGAAAGGGGATGGACTCCATTGTGTGGGAGAAGAAAGGGGATGGACTCCATTGATAACTAAGTTGGCCAAAGTGTCCTGGGTGAAAGTCCCGAAATCTTTTATATATATTTGGGTGCCGGTTCCCTCGGACGTGGTTTCATAAAATGGCAAAGTTATGGAAGTATTGATTGATGTTTGTTGTGGAAGTGTTGTTATATGAGTTGTAATCTCATTTTGAAGGAGAAGAAAGGGGATGGACTCCATTGTGTGGGAGAAGAAAGGGGATGGACTCCATTGTGTGGGAGAAGAAAGGGGATGGACTCCATTGTGTGGGAGAAGAAAGGGGATGGACTCCATTGTGTGGGAGAAGAAAGGGGATGGACTCCATTGTGTGGGAGAAGAAAGGGGATGGACTCCATTGTGTGGGAGAAGAAAGGGGATGGACTCCATTGTGTGGGAGAAGAAAGGGGATGGACTCCATTGTGTGGGAGAAGAAAGGGGATGGACTCCATTGTGTGGGAGAAGAAAGGGGATGGACTCCATTGTGTGGGAGAAGAAAGGGGATGGACTCCATTGTGTGGGAGAAGAAAGGGGATGGACTCCATTGTGTGGGAGAAGAAAGGGGATGGACTCCATTGTGTGGGAGAAGAAAGGGGATGGACTCCATTGTGTGGGAGAAGAAAGGGGATGGACTCCATTGATAATTAAGTTGGCCAGAGTGTCCTGGGTGAAAGTCCCGAAATCTTTTATATATATTTGGGTGCCGGTTCCCTTGGACGTGGTTCCGTAAAATGGCAAAGTTATGGAAGTATTGATTGATGTTTGTTGTGGAAGTATTGTTATATGAGTTGTAATCTCATTTTGGACGTTTGGATAATATTGAACTATGTCAATGAATTGACTTGAGTAATAGATGGAAATGAATGGATGTATGAGAACCAAAGTTGATCGGTTATGGAAAAGAATTGAGATAGTTTTGAGTTGTTAAACATTTATCAAATGCTAATTTTTTAGTTATTTCTCATATTATGTTTAGCATATCTCTACTGGGCTTTGGCTCACCCTATATAGGACATCATTTTTAGGTACAGGTGATATGCCGCCTCCAAGGATGTAGCTTGGGAGGTTTAGAGGCTGAAGGCGTATTTTGTTGCTATCTTTTTGTGTTATATGTAATTCCAAGCCAAGGGCTTAATATGTAAAGAGTTAGAACTCTCTTTTGTTGTAACCAAGTGTTGACCTGGAAAGTTGTAAGCCCATAGGGCATTTACTTTTCTTGTCAACATGCAATCTCTTTTGTAAATAACACTCTGATGGATGAATATTAAATATTTCCTTTATGTTTATGGATCTTTTAAATGATTGCCTCATGTCTTATTTTGAAGGCATTAAAAAGTTCATCTATATAGATATGTATATTATAATAATATTTTTTTTCTCATGATGTGGCATAGTTTGCAAATTAATGGTTGATGGTGGGTATTATGTTTTCAATAGTGATTTAGAACTCCAAACTTGCAGCTCTAAAGTCAGTTCTAATGAGCAGGCAGTGAAGGAAAAAAAAAGGCCAAACTATCACATCAATGGGTGGGGTTCACTTATTAGAGCTCATTGTTTAGAGCTCTGGAACATTTTTCTTATGTTTTATCACTAATCCAACAATGTAGGGCCTTGTTTGCTACAAAATAGTTCATTTTAATTTAAGAGTTTGTATCATACTATTTAGTGTAATTTTTGTTTATAGGTAAACAAAACTTAAATAAGTTAAAAAAAAATTGATTATTTGAAAGCTAGAGTATGAGAACCCGAATATACAAATCAAACAAATAATTAGATAATAATAATTTTACAAATCTCAAATATTTTATTGTAAATCTTTAAGTGCAAATTAAATATTTGGAAGGTCTTTTAAATAATTTTAAACTTCAAATAAATTTATGGTGAAAGTCTTTAATGTAAAGGAAATATTTATTATTTAAAAATAATAATAAAAAATTAAGTGTCAAATTAGTAAGCATATTTTGATCTAATAATATTTATATTTTATTTAAATTAATGGGGAGAGAAAATAAATTAAAACAACAGATAATATTTTAGGGCCTTTTTGTGTAGATACATATATAACCCTAGGTTGCCTAATAGTATTCATAGCAGCAGCAAGAGCCACCACGGGAGAGAGAGAGAGAGAGAGAGAGAGAGAGAGAGAGAGAGAGAGAGAGGTCGAGAGAAAAGAAGAAGAAAAAAGAACGGTTGCAAACAAGGAAGAATTTTGGGTGTGTGGTAGGTCTTCATCTTTCTTCTTCCTTTTGGTTTTGTTCTTTATCCTTACTCTATTATTATTTAGTTTATTGATGGAGAGGTTGTAGGTTTATGTATTTTGTATATAGATATCTTGTTAAGAAACTTGAGGAATTAAATTTATGTATAAAGAATGGGAGAAATTCTTAGTTTAAAAATTCTATACAGGACCACAAACTTTAAAAATCAAGAAACCATATCAAAAGAATGAATTTTGAACTGGAATTTTTACAGTAGATTAATTACATATTGAATTTCGTATCTGGATTTTTTTCATAATTTTTGGGAGTCAAAATCCCTATAAACTGATGCGTTCAAATCTGTCCAGCAAACTGGTTTTAAACAATAAGTTCGGAAGTGTTGTTCTCTTTGGGTATAAGTCCGAAAATTATCAAATTAGTGTCATTAGTACCGGTTACGAGTCTAGTTTCGTACATTTTTGGCCTTGCATTGATTGCTTAAGTATAATTAGAGAACCATTAAGAAAATCAAGTGACACCAATTGGGTTTGAAACTTAAGATATATTAGTTGATATCTGGAGGGTTTTGGAATTTTTAGAATAGCATGGAATGGGTTTTTAATTTACAAAGTTAACGAATAGATTGGGAAAAACTTGTTTAAAACTCTGTTTTATCTTAAAGTCACTTTTTGTTAAGTTTCGATCGGAACCCTTGTCTTGGATAATTTTAGACCTTGAAGAACATGAACTTAGATAATATTTAAGAGTAACGGTGAGTTGGGTTGAGCCGTGTTAGTGCGCTTTAGTTGAGGTTACTTAGTTCCTATTCTTTAGTATTTCTAACTTAGTAGTGACGTGTAGTTTTTATACTTGGTTCAAGGCACTAGTTGGACTTTTATACTCAATTTGAGGATTACATTATTTCGTTTCCAGGTGAGTAGTTTCATGATACATATTTTTATAAATGTTCCCCTACCCTGAACTATTGGAAAATTAAATTGTTATTTCATGACTAAACTATTTTGATAAATTATTATATTATCAATGGAATCAAATTATTTCTGAAACATGTGTGAACTTGGCATATTGTAAACTATTTGTGTTGGTCTCATGTTTATAATGGTGAACTACCATGTTTTGCGAAACTGATGTGTATTGATTATTGGGACCATCTGCGTATTTTAGTCCAGGGAAATTATTCCACTGTGTGTGGTGACTCTGGCCACTAGGGAACGGATTCGGGTTGGGCCGTGATGACTCTAGTGCTCAACGATTGTAAGGAAAAGACCTACATTAAACTAGGTGACCTTCAATCGGATCGTCTTTGAGAAAAGGCCAAGGTTGCCACCCTGAGGATGACTCTTAGTTCGGTATTGGATCCAACGGGGCTTATAGCCTTGAGAACTATGTGGCACATTATTTGTTATTTCTTGGTACCCAGAAAATTATTGGTGTTCATGTTGTAATCTGTTTTAAGTAAAAAATGTCATTTATCATGTTCTTAAGAGACGTGAGTATTTTAACTGTTGAACTGTAGAACCTTCTTTTTGAAAAAGATTATCTTTATCCAAACTGTATGCCAATCTAGTTTCTGTGATATATATCTCATTTTAGAATTGAACCTTGTTTTCAAAACTGTATTTACTATCCATGTTGCTACTCACTGAGCTATTAGCTGACTTAGTTGTTTATCATTTCCAGGTGTTAGAAGGACTTAGAGTGGACTCATGGCATAGTGGGGACTCGATTGCATGGACCTCTAGGACATTCATTTATTTTTTTTTAGATTGTTATGTCATGGTTGTGCATATTTATTTTTATTTTTATTGAGGTTCATTTAGGATTATTTTGATATGTGGGCTGTTTATATCCCATATGTTTGGATGGTATTGATTACAGTTGGTTTTGTCGTTTATACTTGTGGTATGTTACTGGATTGAGTTTGGTTATTTATTATTGTACTATTGTATAGTTATTCAATGTGTTTATGGATTTGTGTTTAGGCTTACGTGTGCCTTGGGCTGAGTCCTTGTGGGCCACGGCCGGTCATGCCCGGATTTGGGGTGTGACATAGAGAAATGGTAGTTTAGTTTCTATTTTTTAATTATTAATTTTTAACTTACAATAAACTACACCAAGCATGACCTAGACCATCTCTAATGGTTCATCAATTTTTTTATCAAATTTAAATTTGATGAAAAATAATCTCTTTTTTTTTCTCTAATGGTTTCATCAAATTAGTATCAAATGAAGGATATATTAGAAATCTTGCACCAAATTGGAGACGTTTGGAGCTTTTATCAAATTACTGTTCATAGTCGTTAGATTTTTACTACCAAATGTTTCTCGGATGATCACTTCTAGGTGAAAATTTGTGAAAAAAATACATCGGCCGAACATTCGCCTAGTCATCCGCCCGGTCGAACAGTGTTTTAATAAAAGTCTAAAATCTTTCGTTTGAGCATTTGATATCAAATAAAGTTTTTACTTAAATTTTTATTGAAATTTGATTAAAAAAAATTTAAAAAAAAATGATGAACATGAGTTACTAAGAAAAATATGATAAAAAGAAGGAAATTCTTTTGGGTGCATCGTATCCTAAAAAGAAATGAGGATTATAACATTATTCATGTCTTTAAATAATTGAGCTCACTGCTTAGAAAATTATTATTTTTTTGTTTTTCATGGTTTTTTTTTTTTAGTATTTTGGTTTTAATATTTTAAGAATTTTATTTTTTTATTTTTTAGATACCTAATTTATAAATCTCATCTTAAGGAAATGTGACCTGATTAGTCTTAACAGTTTTCTTATAGGCCAATTAGTTCCATTGATTTTGAAGATTTACGGTTGTACCTTTATTTCTATTTTGTTTTTTATTTTTTGTTTTTTTTTTTGGAATAATTTGAAATATGAGATTTTTCATACATTTTAAAAGAAAGTGAGATTCATTAAATATTTCAAAAGGAGTATAAAAACTCCTTAGTAAGTTTTGAACAAATGTATAATTTCAATCTGTAACATTCTAATGTAATACTCAAACGTAACACTTCAAAAAAAAACTTATTAACGTAACATTACAATGTAACACATAAAAAAAATTTCTTAGTATAATTTTTCTAAACGTAATATTCCAATATAATACTTCAAAAAAATGATGTGAGATTTTTTAAACCATTCTTAAAAAGTGTGGGATGCTTCAAACCATTTCAAAAAGAGAATAAAAATTTCTTGGTAAACTTTAGGTAAATATATAATTTCAAATTGTAAGTGTTACGTTAGGAAAAATACAT
Organism: Camellia sinensis; assembly: GCF_004153795.1. Classification (NCBI taxonomy): domain Eukaryota; kingdom Viridiplantae; phylum Streptophyta; class Magnoliopsida; order Ericales; family Theaceae; genus Camellia; species Camellia sinensis. The sequence goes on from NW_021024580.1 coordinate 1,030,583, forward strand.
TTAGTATTTTTATACGTGTTACATTGAAGTTTTACATTTGAGATTATGTTGATTGAAGTGTTATGTTTGGAAAAAGTACACTAAGAAGTTTTTTTGTATTACATTGGAGTCTTACATTTGAGAAAAGTTTAGAGTGTTATGTTGTTACGTTTGAAAAAAGTACATTAAGGAGTTTTTTAGTGTGTTACATTGGAGTGTTACGTTATTAGAGTGTTACGTTCTTATTCGTAATGTGAGATTTGTTCCAAAACCTCTATAGTATGGATTGCCTAAATGTGTAATTTCACATTTATCCCTTAAAATGTAAACACAAACGTGTAAGTGAATATCCTTTTATGTAATTTTCACTTTGATGGAACCTTTGAATTTATAAGAAAAAAGGAGCCTAAATAGTTCACAAGATCACATTTTGAGATTTATTGGTAATTCATCCTAAAAAGTATAATATTTATGATTTTTTTTTTTATAAAAAAAAATTGATCAAATACAAAAAAAAAATATAAAAATTTAGTACATTCTCGTATTTTTTTTTATACTTATTGAATTTTTTAAATATTTGTTTCCAAATATTTTACTTTTTAAATGGAGCTAAGTTATGTGTATTTAGAAGTAAAAAATTTACTTAAAATATTAATAAAATTTACTAAACAAAAAAAAAGTAAAAAAATTTAATTTTAGAAAATCAATCAAAATCAAATAAGGTGATTGTATTTATCTACATCATTAAACATATTTCGAGACGCTCGGAAGATTTTGATTAAATTACAAATATAAAATTGTCACATTTATACCAAAAAACAACATTTTTGTTTTCACATGCTTCATTTTTGTTTTCTTCATTTGAATATGGTTTAAATTAGGACGATCGATAGAGTTTATAGTGGTGTTATTGGCCAATAAAAGATCATAAATGAGATTAGTCCTCCAAATGTAGTTAGCCAAGAGAGAATGAGATAAAATGGAAAGCGTGGTCACTGTGGTCCCTTGTTTCCTGCTATCCCTGATGCGTGCTGTGCCTCAAAATGAATTTTTGTCCAAGTCTCTTCTTTTTTTGTCAAGTATATTTTCTTTTTGTCTAACTCACTTCCTTTTTTATTTGAGTTTTGAGAATATTCTCATTCATAGGTTCAATATCTACATCTATGAATTGAAAGGTTTGAATGATTAACTCTGCAATCAGTTGTTAGAGTCATTAGATCTTCAAATTGTTCATTTGAAAAAAATGGAAAGTCTTCTTATTGAATGATCATTATACTTTCCAAAAATCGAAATTCTTGATCAATGGAGAAACTCATTTTGAACCTTTTTCTTTGGGGTGAGTGTGTGGGTGGATGGGTGTGTGTGAGGAAAAACCAAACTCTGCTCTTTTTTTTTTTTTTTTTTCCATTGCCATATAGATCTGGACTCATCCCAAAGTTATACAGAAGAAGAATTCAAAATACTAATCGTTGTGAGCAAACAATTTTCTTCATTGCCTTATGGCACTCTTTTACTTCCTCCATCAAAAAGTATGACTGTGTGTGAGGAAAAACCAAACTCTTCTCTTTTTTGTTTTTTTTCATTGCCATATAGATTTGGACTCATCCCAAAGCTATACAGAAGAAGAATTCAAAATACTAATCGTTGTGAGCAAATAGTTTTCTTCATTGCCTTCTGGCACTCTTCTACTTCCTCCATGAAAAAGTATGACAAATCAAACCATGGCCCTGTCAGAGTATTATAGGTGTATTGCTTTTAGGAATGTACTCGGATCACCCTCAACAACCTTATTTTTTTGACCCACAAGAAAGTTCCAAACAAGCGAAACATGACTTTGAATTCACAACCCCCAGCATCAACTACACCTGATTCTTCGGATGCCCACAATTGTACAACTGAAGAGAATGTAGATCAGCTTCTTTCTTTTCTTGAATGAATTGAATACAAACAGGTCAAGAGATTATATACAAAAGTGCACTAACTAACTCACTAACAAACACCTCTAACTAATTAACAAACTTTACAATTGTTACAGATATTATTTTGAGAACCACCATCAAAACATGACCGTGACATATGAGACACCAATGCTGACTTTTCCTTTAGCCGTGATGATTGAGATTGTGAGTTAGACTTCAGTTGCTTCAATTGTAGCTCTAACTGATTTAGCTGCTTTGATTCAGTTAGTTGCTTTGATTCAGTTAGAATCTTATCAGCCCCTTGCCAGCTGATGGGGCAAGGTAGCACAAGAAGCTTGTCTTTCAAATATTGGAAACGAGAGGTAGGAAGAGGTTTGGTAAAGATGTCAGCCACCTGATCTATGGTAGGCACATACTTCAAATCAATAAGTTTTGCAACAGCCTTATCTCGAATAAAGTGGCAATTAATTTCAATATGCTTAGAACGAGAGTGAAAAACAGGATTAGAAGCCAAGGCCATAGCAGAGAGATTGTCACACCAGGGCTCAGGAATGGAAGAAGAATTGATATGCATGTCTTTAAGTAACTGTTGCAACCAAGTTAGTTCTGCAGTGGCATTAGCCAAGGCCCTGTACTCAACCTCAGTGGAAGATCTAGAAACAATGGATTGTTTCTTAGCACTCCAAGAAATCAGATTTGAACCCAAATAGACACAATATCCAAAAGTGGATCTTCGATCAAGACTATCTCCAGCCCAGTTTGAATCAGAAAACGCATGGAGAGAAAATGGTCCAGAAGTAAAATGAAGACCATGATAAAGAGTACCTTTCACATAGCGCAATAGTCATTTTACTGCTTGAAAATCAGCATTAGTAGGAAGATGCCCATGCTGGCATGCCTGATTAATAGCCAAGGCTAAGTTAGGCCTGGTAATGGTGAGATACTGCAAACCACCAACAAGGCTTCGATATAGAGAAGGGTTGGGAAAGGGAAGAGCATCTTCAGAAGAAGTAGAAGGTTTGACAGCTAAAGGAGTAAAGCAAGGTTTGCAATCAGTCAAACTAGGCTTGTGAAGGAGTTCAGTTGCATACTTAGCTTGAGACAAGAAATAACCATGAGGCAAGGTTTGAACAGAAATCCCCAAGAAATAGGACATAGTACCCAGTTCCTTCATAGAGAACGCAGTATGCATATGGTGAATAAACTAAGTAAGAATAGAAGAATCACTGTCAGTAACCGAGATATCATCAACATAGCCTACAAGAATGAGAAGACTTGCAGAGGTAGGTTGAACAAAGAGAGAAGAATCTTAGTGACTATTAACAAAGCCTTGAGAGAGCAGAAACTTAGAGAAAGTAGAATACGAAGCTCGAGGAGCTAGTTTAAGTACATATAGGGCTTTCTTGAGCCTTCGTGAGAAGATTGAACAAAACCTGGGGGTTGAAGCATATAAACTTCTTCATCTAATGTGCCATGAAGAAAGGCATTAGAAATATCTAATTGATGAATAGGCTAGTGAAAATGAAGAGCTAAACAAAGGAAGATGCAAATGGTGGGTTGCTTAGCCACTGGGCTAAAGGTTTCATGAAAATCAACTCCTTCCTGTTGAAGATATCCTTTGGCCACCAACCTAGCTTTATACCTAGCCACAGAACCATCAGAATTACGCTTGATTCTGTACACCCATTTACATCAAATAGCAGTTTTATAGGAAGGAAGAGACACATGATCCCAAGTACCTTGTTGTTGCAAGGCCTGAAACTCCTCTTGTATAGCAGTAAGCCATACAAGAGAAGCTAAGGCATCTGTAATAGTAAGAGGTTCAGAATGAAGATAAGAAGAAGATGATGTAGCGGTAACACAAATTGGAGGTTTGGCTTTAGATCGAGTAAGCATAGGATGAACATTGGAAGGAGGTAGACTAGAAGGTGGAGGAAGATAAATAGAAATAGAGGTAATAGGAATAGCATGAGAATGTGAAAAAAGATACAGAGAAGAGGATGGTGACGATTGAAGAATAGAGGAAAAATGAGGAGAAGGAGATTGAGAAGAAGAGGAAGAAGAAGTTGGAGAAAAAAGAGAAGAACCAGAAGGAGAAGCAATCTAAGACACAAATGAAGCAGAAGAAGGCTAGAAAAATTTATGAATATGAGGCAAAGAGAGAGGAGGAAAAGAAGAAAATGGAATGGAAAATGCATAAGGAAAGATGTTTCATTGAAGATAACATGTCTAGAGAGATATAATTTGGCACTGATAGGATCTAAGTATCTATAGCCTTTAACAATAGGATGATATCCTAAAAAGACACAGGAGACAGACTTAGGTTGAAGTTTGTGAGTAGCACCAGAATAATCTGATCTGGATCGATTGTTAGAGATTTGATTAGATCTGTTTGCATGGAAATTATTATGGTATCTACCACCTCTGCCTCCTTTATGATGAGATCTACCTCTGAAATTATTGAAAGTAGTGCGATGATTTGATCCAAAATTGGGGTGTTGTGCATCAAAACCAGAACCAGAAGGAGAACCTTTGGTTGTTGAATATGCAACATGAAAATCATGGTTAGAAGAATGCTTGATCTTATTTTCCATAAGAATTTCTTCTGAGCCAAGTAAAGAACACAATTCTTCCATAGACACAACATTAGATCGAGTATGAATTGATGTTTTGAATGCATCATATTCATCTGGTATGCCATTTAATGTGAGACGAATTAGATCTTTATCATCAACTTTTGCACCAGACAAAGTTAATTGATTTGAGACTTCTTTAGTGTTGTAAATGAGGTGACCTCCTGGTCTGATTCATACATAGCGATCTAATGGTAACCACAATATGCATCAAGAAAGCTAACTCGGTTGTGACTTGCAGTTAGGTCCACCAGTTGGTCTATTCGTGGTAGAGGGAAACTATCTATCGAGCATGCTTTATTGACCGTCTCGTAGTCCACGCAAACGCGCCATTTGCCGTTCTTTTTTGGTACCACTATCGTGTTGGAAATCCATCTAGGATAGTATACTTCTCTGATTGCCCTTGCTTCCAGCAGGTTTTCCATTTCTTCTGCCACTATCTCTGCGTGGTGGAGTGCTGATCGGCGTGTTCACTGTATAATTAGTCTGGCGGTCGGGTGGACATTGAGTTGATAACAGATGCAGTTGGGGTCAATGCCAGGCATGTCATACGGCATCCAGGCAAACACTTCATTGTTAGATGTCAAAAACTCTATAATCTCAATTCTCTCGGTGCTCGACAGAGATGAGCCGAGCAAAAAGAACCTCTCTGGGTTTTTCTCATCTATCCTTGCCTCTACCAAGTCTTATACTGCCTTCTGTTCGGCTGCCTTGCCAACGTCTGCGAACAGCTCGTTGCTTTTTGGCTCCTCTACCATTTGTACTAATCCTTTTGCAACCCAGCTACCATTTACCTTTACGAAGCACTGCTTGGACATAATTTGGTCTCCTGAGACTTCTTCTATCATTCCGGCTTCGTTGGGGAATCGTAATACCTGGTGGTAGGTCGATGCTACTGCTCGCATGGTATGCAACCACGACTCTTCCTAAGATTATGTTGTAAATGGATGGGACTTTCAATACCCAAATATCCACTTGCTTTGTCATTGTTCATGCTTTCACTGGCAAAATTATGTTGCCAACTGGCCATTCTGGCATTGAGTTGAAGCCGACTAAGGGAGATGTTGCGGGTGCTAGGTCTTTGTCCTGCAATTGGAGTTGCTTGAAGGTCTCATGATACATTATCTCACATGAGCTCCCTTGGTCAATGAGGATCCACTTGATGTCGAAATTCTTGACGCGCAGAGTTACCACTAGTGCATCATTGTGAGGGCTTTGTTTCCTTGCTAAGTCTTTATCAGAGAAGGTAATGGCATTTGTTGCCTCCGTTTTTTCCTTTTTCACGGGAGGTTATGCACTTAGTACCTCTCTCATGTGCTCAGCCTTCTTAATCATCCCTCTGAGTTCACATACTCATTTAGGCTTCATGATCTCATGTATCACATAGATTATGCCTTGGGGAGGACCGTCGACTGGCATCCCATCTAGCCTGTTGCGGTCCTGGGGGGCTGGCTGTGTTCCGCCTTCAATATATTGGTCCAAGTGGTGTGCGGCCACTAACTCCTTTAGATGTTGCCTTAATGGCGTACAGTTTTTAGTTTGGTGCCCCTTTTCATCATGGAAGGTGCAATGGTACCTATCATCGTAGCCCCTCCGTGCTTCTCCCAACTTGGCTGGCCGCCGAACGAAGGGTTCATCGTCTATCTCACTAAGAATTCGGTAGATAGGTTTATTGAATACCGTCGTGATGGAAGTGCAGACTCTCAACTTCCTTGCTTGGGGGTCCTCTCTATTGGCTCGTCTACCTCGCCCACTTTTGCTCGGTTGTTCTTCCCGCCCTACCGTGTTAACTTTTTCTGCAGGTTTTTTGTCTGACATCACTGTTGTGCCAGCTTTTGCTTTGGTGTGAGCGACATCTTCCTCTACCCAGATGTGCTAATGCACTATTTCCATTAGGGCCTCCATTGTGAGAGGTGGTGTCATCGTCATTGAATCCCTCAATTTATTGCCAGCTGGCAAACCTCGTTTATACGGAGAGAAGCTGGTCAATCTCCACTGGCGTCTTGATGTTCGTTCTGAATCTGGTCACAAATGCCTCCGCTAGTTGCACCCATGAAGAAGCTATGCTACCTTCTGGAAACCTTTCAAACCATGTTAAACCCAGGTCACCAAGGCTAGAAGGAAATAGGATACACATTAGAGCCTCGTTTCGTCGATACACGGCCATAACCTGGCGAAAGTGGCTCAAGTGCATGTAGGGGTCCCACTTCCCCTCATATGTAGTGAATTTGGGCTGGTGGAAGCCCGAGGCTAATGGTGCGTTCTCTATCGCCCGAACGAACGGCGAGCTCTACAACCTTGCTAACACTTTGTCTACTGGTTCGTAGGCAAGGCGTGGTTCTCGCATTCCAACCTCGACACTCCCATGTGTTCTAGGAGCCAACCGTTGTAGCGGAGAGACTCTACAGGGCTCACAAGCATGAGTGTCTTCTCTCCTTCAAGCCCTTTCCTCTAGTTCTGTACACAAGTCTGCCAACCTAGGCAACTCCGTGTGCCTAGATGTTGTTTGGTGCGAATGCGAGGGTCGATAACTGTTTCCCTCCATATGCAACCTTTCAATCCTTGTTCTCTCAAACCTAGGGTACCGAGTCCTAGAGGTTCTTGATCGCATGTCGCTTGTCCTGAGCCTTCTGCTTTCCATCTAAGAGGGTGTGATTTGCTTGTCACGATCTTTTGAGTGTCGAGAGTGTGCTGTTCTTTTGCCCACCTTTTCTTCTGCCACCCCTTTGCCCTTTATCTAGCGCTTCATTGTCTCGATGTCTGCTGCCATCCTTTGTATCAATTCGTCTTGCTCCCATACGCGATCTTCCAGAACCTGAGGATCCATCCTCTGCCTCTGCCTTTTAGGGCTTTGGGAGCGACGAGGACTGGAGCCTCATCTTTCTTGTGTGTCCCTCCGTGGGTTCCATCGCTGGGGATCTAACTCTGCCATGGGCGAGATGAAAGGTAAACCATTGCGCCTCCCACCCCCTTCTGGGGTCTGCCCATCAATAGCAGAGTGTGGCAAGTCTTCGTTATGCGTCATTGACATTGATTGAAGGAAAACTCAATCAAGAGGTTTGTTCTCTATATGATTTCCCATAGACGGCGCCAATTGTATGAGCATGAAATAATCTTCTCGTATAATCCTGTTGATCAGGTTTGCCCTCGCCCAAACGTTGTCGCTTTACTCCCTGAAAACACAAACGTGAGTTAGCCAGCGGGTGTGTGCCGGAAACCCCTTCGATGCCTAAGTCAGCAACCAGACAATAGACAATAAGCTCTGTGTATTTTAGAGTAAGAATTGTCATACCTGTACATAGGTCCTGTCATGAGCTTTTATAGATTCCACCCGGCACAATCCTAATAGGACTCCAACTCTCCTTAGCAAAGTCCTCCTAGGAATCACACTCCCAAGGATAATACCAATTCTAATAACACCTTACTCACTACCAACCAAATGAGATGGCACAAACCCCCTTACCTCGGCTCGATAGTACGCTCAACCGAGCTAGCATGGCCCTGCCCTATACTGGACAACCAAGATGGTATTCGACCTAGATAAACCCTAGTTCGGTACTCCGCCACGATCTTACCCCAGTCCTTCTATTAATCACCTCGGACCAAGTGTTTGGCCGAATACTCGCACACAGCGTGGCCCAATGACCAAGAGATTGTACCTAGCTCGGTCCATTCCAACATATTGACTTAGCTTGGCCCAATTTAAATAAATTACCCTCTCAGGTGTGTATGTGTTCCTAACACCAGCACCTTTCTATACAATTTATGTGATGGCTGTGTATGTGTTCACACCAGCACCATTCTATCCAATTTCTGTGATAGGTATGTATGTGTTCCTAACACCAGCACCTCAGAAAAGTCTTCAATGAAGTTGATAGTGTTGGGTGAAATGTAGCAAGTTTTTCTTTTTTTTTCTTTTTTTTTTTCCTTTTTTTTTTAATAGTAAAATCAGGTATTCAAGACAATTTAGACATATCTCGACTAAAGCAAGTTGACAAGTGCACGACTTCCATAAGGGACACAAGTCCCATTTTATAAACTTGTACTCCATTCCTTCAAAATCATTTAGCTTTAATAGACAAAATTTCCCTTCAAATAATTATTGTTCATCTTTTATAAATGTTTGTAGAAGTGTATGGTGATATGACATTTATTTTGATTTTTAAAATTTCAAAACATCAATTTTTTACAATATACATTTATTTTTGATAAAATTTATATTTATAGAATCAACACAATGATATTAATTTTTTTATTTACAATTTTCTTAATTTCTAATCATAAATTAAAATTTTAAACAAATAAAGTATATATTTCACACATAAACATACATAAACAAATTGAGAAATATCTCAATTATGGAACTAAGAAAATTGAAAAACATTTTATTTGACGAAATAATTATATGGAACATTTTCGTGCAAAATTGACAAAGTTTTCAGTTATTTCCAGTTATGAAATTGAGAATATTATCAGTTTTTGAGAAATTTCTCAGTTTTTTCAATTTTTAAAATTGTGAGTTTTTTTTTCACGTTAACTGAGAAATTTCTCAATTTTTTTTTTCAGTTTTAAAACTGAGTTTTTCCCAATTTAAAAATTGATAATATTTTCAGTTAATATTGAAAAAAAAACTAAGAAGTTAATACTGAAAAAAAAAACTGAGAAATTTCTTAGTTTATTGGACAGTTTCGCAAACTGAGAAATTGTTAGTTTTGTATAGCTAAAAAAATAATATTTTATTTTTATAAAATTTTATTATAGTCAATATTAGTCTTATTTGATAGATCTCATTGTGTAGGCTCCAAAAATATAATTTTTATTAAAAATCAATATGTATAATAAAAGTGATGAATTTTTTAAGTTTTCAAACAACAAAATAAAAAAAAAAATGTCACCTTAGCAATACCCACTTGAATAAGAGAAATTATGTATTACTTTTGAGGCATGGTTAGGTGGTTATCAAAATATTTGTAATTGGTGAAAAGGGTGCGACTCACAATTTTATATTGGGGCATGAGCTACAATGGTTGGTGATTGGTAGATAATATTATCACGTGGTGCACTTGTAATTAATACCTAATAATTTTTTATTAAAACTGAGGCCATGTTTGATTGGGGGTTTGGGAGGGTGGATATCCGATCCATGGAACCCACCAAACCCTTGTTTGGATGTAACAAAATGTCATAGGATTGGTAGTGAAGGGGGCTTAGTAATCCCCCTATGTAGGGGGATTAGTGTGGGTGAATTTTAGGTGGGATTTGGAAAATAGTGAGGGGATTGAGTCTATTTTATATTAAGAAAATTAGTTTTTTAATTTTATTTTTTTTTTGCCAATTGCACTTATTTGTTTTAATATTTGTTTTAGTTTTTTTAATATAGAAATAATTTATTTATTTATTTTATATAAAAATAATTTAACAATGCCATCACTAATCATTTCCCACACTATCATCAAAACAAATACATTTCTACTTAATCCCTTCACTAACAATCCACACATTAACAATCTCTTCATTAACAATACTCTCACGAATAATCTCATCCAACTTAATCTGTCAAATAAACGTGGCCTCAATGAATTAACGCTTCTCAATTTCTTCCGCCTTTTAATAAGTATAAAATAGTCATATATATACATAAATATTTTGAAAATAAGACCTTATGGGTTAAAAATAATAAGAATAATGCTATATACACCTATTAGTGTACTAATTAGTGTATCAATTGATGGTGTGATATAATTTAAGATATTTTTTATATTTGTAATTTATATGATAAGTGGCGTCAATAATAATATCATAATTAGTGTTGGTACACTAGTTAGTACATTAATTGATCTATGTACCGCCACAAAAATAATAAAGCAAGACTTAATGAAATACCAACCTTATCAATAGGACTTTTAAGTAATTAATCCATCATTAATGGTTTAACGGGAAGAAGTTTCGTGGAGATCCATGGTACAACATTGGTTCAAATACTTTATCTCATCAAATAATTTCCAGAGAGAGATGAAGATATTTCTTGATAACTTCCTTTCAGCTTCTATGTGAATATCGGGGTAACTTGCACGCGAAGGGAAAAAAAAAAAAAACCTTCCATTAAAAAAAAAAAAAAAAAACCTTCCCTTAAGAAAAACTTGGTGGCCAATGACCTCCAGTTTGGTAACAAGCTTTTCTAGTTGAACATTGAACATGAAAGAGGGGTCTCACTCGTCTCTACCTTTGAGTTTCATGCGTGAAGTGATAGTGGAGAGGGAAAAGAATATTGTGGTAAAATTTGCTTCTCTCTAATCAGCACCTTTTTCATTATTATTTAATACTATTTATTTATATTTTTTATGAGGAAAAATTAATGTTCAGTTTTTAGATTAGCATATGTAGAGTTGAATTTCTACCATATCCTTGTAATTATTTAACTAGTGTCTCCCATTTCATTCCTAAGAAGGTAACTCAAAACCTTCCCTTAAGAAAAACTTAGTGGCCAATGACCTCCCGTTTGTTATTTAATTAGAATTGATGTAATTTGTTATGCATAGTAGAGTAATACTATAATGTGCACTTAGAGTCGGCCCTGAGTTGAGGCGATAAAGGTGGTCACCTTGAACCTTTAAATTTTAACAAAATTTAGGGGCCAAGGTTAGGAATTGTGTCACGTTAATTCAGATTCATGTCAAAATTATTCATAAAATATTTGATTTCAATCAATTGCATTTTCTTAATTAAAAAAAAAATTATAGCATATTATTATACTTTTTAACTAGATTGACTCTAAAATAGGTACTGAAAAAAAAAAAGGGGCAAAATCTACCTGTGCACTTTATCCCCTATTATTTGCAAATAACCACTTACCCCGTGTGATTTTATTTGTTTTGTAATTTACCTCCCTGTCATTATTTATTTTGTCTAAGTTAACATAGAGTAAGTATTGACAAAAATTAATTTAGAACTTTAAATATAATGTAAAAAGATACATTTGTCCAAAATTTCATCTTCTCTCCTAAAATATAACCCTAACTCTGAAAATCCTAACCCTAACCACCTTGTCCTACCTCCAGCCACCTCTGTACCACTACCCGTTGCCACCAGTCACCTCCCCTACAACTTCAATACACTAGACCACAGAAGAAGCCAACAATGAAGCTCCACCACCACTACATCCTCCGTCTTTCGCTCCACCCCCACCGCCGCCATTGCCACTTCGCCACCAAATACAGTGGCAGAGTCATCGTCAAAGCAGACAACGACCATTCCTTCGCCGTCAAAGTTGACTTCCCCAACCTCTAAACCGACACTAGATGCTACACTCTCCTCCGTCGTGGCCTCATCTGGAAATCACCAAAATCCCCTCTTTCACCACCACCTCCGACCCCTTCTTTGAACTCTCCGACTACCTTCAAACCCTAACCCTAACCCCTTCTGAAGCCTTTGAAATCCTCAAATCCTTTAATTTCCCCACCCTTGCCCTCGAATTCTTCCAACTTTGCCCCTCATCTATCCCTAAATTCCACCACAACTCCTTCATCTCCAATCACATCCTCCTTATGCTCTCCAAATCCTCTTCTCACGACCGATCCAAATTTTTATTATATATATAGATATATTGTTTACCTACTTCAAATATATATACATATATGAAAAGGCAAACTTCACTTTAGCCTCCTATGGTTTGGACTATGTGCAGTTTACCCCCTCCTTCCCACGTTTAGAAATGAGCACATAACTCCCACGTGGTTTATAGACCGAAATGCACGCTAACTTTTGTTAACAGATGTGTAAATTGATCTTTATGCCCCCGTCTTCTTTCTCTTCTCTCTTTTAAATTAAACTTGCAAATATACATACATACATACACACACACACACACACACACACCTATTTTCTTTATTCTTCCTTCCATGCTACCAACTCTAACAAATTTCATTCCAACTTGTACAAGAAATCCTAGCGGCATACATATCTCCACACCAAAAAGCAATCACTCATTCTCACCACTCATCAACAGGAAACACACACACACATATATATTACTTAATTTTTATATGATTTCATATTTGATGTATGATTGGCATAGCCAAAAGATGTTTCTGCTAGCTGGATAGATATGCATGGCAAACAATGCTCCAAGTTCAACGCATTAAAATCCGTGTTTCTCTTCCAAATTTGTAAGCAAAGTCCCTTTCAACCTACCGCATACTCAATCCATCATGTTTCACTATTCCCTTGTTTTTTACTTCTGACTTCACTAATTTTTTTTTATGACTGGGTGACTTCACTAATTAAAATGCATTCCATATAGTTTCCGTTCCACCTAATTACCATATATATATATATAATATATTTAAGGGCAAACTTCACTTTAGCGTAGTTTGGGCCATGTGCGGTTTGTCTCCCTGACATTTGGAAATGACCACATAACCCCCACATGGTTATAGACTGAAGTAAACTGTTAAACATTCTGTCCAACATAACAGTAAATGTGAAACACGTAGCAGACATAAGGGGGTTATATGCTCATTTTCAAAGTTCAAGAGGGTAAATTGCACGTATAATAAAGCACGGGGGTTATAGTGCACTTTGCCTTCCAAACAAATGACGAAAATACATGAGTATTTTAGTCTTTTTCATTAAATTGTTAACAGACTTAACGGTACACTTCAGTCCACAAATCACAAGAGGGTTATGTGGTCACGTTAACGATGCACTTCAGTCCACAAATCACAAAAGCGTTATGTGGTCATTTTCAAACGTTAGGGGGTAAACTGCACATGGTCCAAACCACAAGGGGTTAAAATGAAGTTTGCCCTATATAAAATATACTTATATTTATAGTATATATTTTTTATTATATGATTTTATGCATTATATTTTTGTAATAATGTAATATGAGATTAAATTAGAAATGGAGTTAAGAAATTAGAAAAATTATGTGCTTAAATTAAATTAATTGTATAATAGAAGAGATAGAATGAGAAAATAGAAAGGAAATTAAAAAGAAAGTATAAGGGTATTAAGGTCATTTTACATTTTTCGTTAATAGTATTAGTGTTGTAATTTAGTCCAAAACCACAGGGAGGGTAAGTCACTATATCCAAATAATAGGAATGTAAATTGTAAATGGCCTAAACCACAAGGGATAAAGCGGATTTTGCCCAAAAAAATATGTATCTGAAATGAAAAAATTATTACCCTAAAATTCATATTTTATCTAATTTTTTATTTAGTTAGATGGAGTTACATAAAAAATCTAAAAATATCATAGCACCTTTTAATAGAATTAAAATTAAAATGTATAACTAATTATTCATATTATTGGATTCATGTCGAAAAATGATCAACATTAATCCGCTAATTTCATGTATGGTTCGAGTAAACCTTAACCCCAACTAATTTTAACACTTATAGTATGGGTAAATTATACTCTATTTCTTTTATGTTTGGTTATTTTCCCACTTTAACCCTTGAAAAAAAAATTTCCACTTTAGTCCTTCTTGTTTTAATTTTTTCTTAATTTACTTCTAAAATTAACTTTTGTTCAAAATTAGACAGAAAATGCTATGTTAACTATCACATAACTTAAAAAATATATTATTACATTAGAATTTGAGTTTGTGTCAGAGGTGTAAGCTATATAGAATATTCCTATGCCACGTGGTTGTCAACTTGTGGTTTTCTATTTAACTTTGGACACAAATTAGCTTTTGGAGTAAATTGGGAAATTTGAAAGATGAAGAGCTAAAGTGAGAAAAAAATGAACTTGAAAAAATAAACTTGAAGTGTTAAAGTGAAAAAATAACCATGCGTAAAAGGGGCAAAGTATAACTTACGTTTTATAGTATTTGTGGGGCAAAAAATAAGACTTTCATTTAACTGAGTTAAATTCACAATCTAAGCTAAGAGGCCTTTAAAAATTATGAATGTTTAATTACTTTGCATCTAAAAATACGATATGAATAATATTTAATTAACAATTTGTTGTGATTGTTCAAATTTTATTTGATATATTTAATTATAATATTCAATGTTAAAAAGACAATATTTTTCCCCTATCTAAAACAAGACCGTATTATTATTTATTTTTAGTTATTGTAATGATTTATTCATGCATTGATCAACGTAACTAAATTTAGTACATAATTACAGAAATGATATATCCCCTAATTTTGGAACTCTGAATAGAGCTCTAATGACTTGGCAATGAAAAAAAAAAGAAAAAAAAAAGACACAAACATCGAAAAATGCTTTAGGCCCCAAATTTTCTACCAAATAATATCTCACATGGGTGTCGGGTCCACAAAATTGCGAACCCCACACCCATGTAATACATTTGGTAATTTATTTGTTAGAAAATTTGGTATCCCTAACATTACCCCACAAATATCACATCATTGTGAGGCCCACACACCATTAGAGCTCTCTAGGATCTTCCTCTAGAGCTTCCAATCTTTTTTCATATAATTATGAAAAAATTATGGTGATCATATATGCAAGTAAAATTTGTGTGGATATTAACAAATATAAAAAAATCATAAATAGTTATCATTTTGTCGAAACACTTTCTATTTTATTTATAATTATGTACAAAGGGTCAAATTTTAAGATTTCGCTTTGGGTCCTGAATAACTCAAGGCCAGCCTTAGAGCATCTCCAACGGTTTAGCATTTTTTTCATCAAATTTGAGTAAAAAATGGCTCATTTTTTCAATCTGATATCAGTTGCTCCAACAGTGCATCAAAAAGAAGAATCATCACGTGGGTCAACCGGTCGGTCGACCGGTAAGGCAATTTTATTTTATTTTATTTTATTTTTTTACCTTTTTGAACTGTTTGAACCTACCAATTTTTGAACCATTTGCTGAAGTTGGTCGACCAGGGGGTCGACCAGGTGGTCGATCGCCATGTGTAAAATTTTGACAAATTTCTGCTTTAACGGTTATGCACAGTGCATTGGTGAAAGGAGCAACCTGTTCTCACTTTGATGAATTATTTGCTAAATTCTCATTTTGATACTTGTTTGCTGAAACCATTGGAGCACCAAAAAGTAACTTTTTCACCAAAATTGAAATCTGATGTCAAGTTTGATGAAGCGTTGGAGATGGTCTTATGTGCACTTTAAAAGCGTACATCATAAGAAAAGTTTTAAATATTTGTAGTGCATTATCTCATTTTGTTATAAAAGTTATCAGTGACAAAGTCAAGGTGTGCACCTTAACTCATTGCCCAATTTCAAGATTTCACATTGAGTCCCAAATAACTCAGACCCAACCTTGTGTGCATTTTAAAAGTGTACATCGTAAGAAAAGTAATTATTTTATTATGAAAATTATGAATATTTATAGTATGTTACGTCATTTTGTTGTAAAAGTTATAGATGACGAAGTTAAGGTGTCTTAAAGTTACGAATAACAAAATTATGCCGCTTTGTAATAAAAGTTCCATTTTTTGTGAGCCTAGGCTTGTCTCCAATCCTAATTAGACTAAACCATACTATTGGACCTTCATGGGCCCACCATGAAGCCCAAATCGACGATCCGAAATGTTCAATGTATAGAACTCGTCAAGTATTTCATCCCTCAAAAAATCACATTGATCGGATATCCATAGCCACTTGATCAATTCGCATTTCTATGATTTAAAAAAAAAAAATTGTTGATAGAAATGTGATCTGATCAAGTGGCTATCGACATCCGATCAATGTGATTTTTTGTAAGGATGAAGTACTCGATGAGTTCTACACATTAAACGATTCAAATTATCGGTATGGAGCCGAAGTGAGCCCTAAATGGGATAGAGTGAATGGTCTAGTTGGACTACCCAATTGGAGACAATCCAGTCCCTTTTCATGATTAGAAAAAATTATAGCCTTCACATTAGTGACATGTTTTATTATTGTTATTATTATTATTATTATTATTGCTACATGCAATTTGAACGTACCTATGTATGAAATTAATAATTTTATTTTACTTTATTGTTTTTTTATTAGTGTTGGAATAAGAGAAAAAAAAATGGAGAATATAGAACGTCATTGCATTACAATAGAAGAATTAGATAGCGACAATGAATCGTCAATTCGATCTACTAAAGTAACAGAGGATTCCATTGATGATGCATTTGTAGTTCTCATGCAAAAGTGCTTGGAAGATTTGGGTGGAAGCAAAATCCAAATCTCGGAAACTAGGAGCTCTGTTTGCATATTCAGAGCCCCTCAAAGCTTCAGAGAAATTAGTTCCAAGGCTGCTATTTACCCAGAAATGGTGTCAATAGGCCCTTATCACCACGGCAAAGATCAGGTCCAAAGATTTGAACGGTTACAAATGCCAATATCTTTGTTCCCTACTTTCTCTAACGGAGGCAATGGGGGTCGATTTACGCCAGTTAATGAAGGCCATGAAAGGATTAGAGAGCGAGGCAAGAAGTTGTTACTCAGAACCCATTCCGATGTCAAGAAAAGATTTCATTGAGATGATGGTACTTGATGGTTGCTTTATTGTTGAGCTCTTACACCAAGTTTGCGGGAGTCAAGGTTCTGAAAATGCCAACATCCCAATCATCATGAGAGACCTCCTTAAGCTTGAAAACCAACTTCCTTTATTCGTTCTCCAGAAGCTCTATGATTTCTCCATTGGCAATGGTGTCCAAGACCCCTATAGAATTTTTTTTTTCAGATGAGAACCCCACCATTATTACTTTGCCCACTTTAAAATTCTTTGGTCTTGGCCTCCCAATGTCTCTTAGTTCACTCAAAAGAGCAAAATATTTGAAAGGCTATCATCTACTCGACTTGTCTCACGAAAGCTTCCAACCCTCAAGATATTTTGAACCAATGTGGCGATCTGTTTACTCTTGGTCAATGCCATGTGTGACACAACTCCAACTTACTGGGATCAAGTTTAGGCCAACCAAAAGCACCAGTGATAGCTTCTTGGAGATAAATTTTGACCAAGGGGTGCAAGAAATCCAACCTATAACCATCAATGATTTCACCAAAACTGCCTTCATCAATTGTGCCGCCTTAGAACAATGCCTCTAACATATCCATACATGCTTTTCTGCATATATTGCCTTCATGAGTTGTCTCATCAACTCAGCTAGAGACGTTACATGCATTTGTGATGATGGAATTATCGCCAGTTCCTCCTACAATGATCTACGTGTTGCTCATCTTTTCAAAAAATTAAGAGAAAATGTTGAGTTCAATATTAGAGATCTTTACCTCTATAAGCAATTCAGAGATGTGGAGGCCTACTATAGAAGCCACTAGGCATCTTTGAGGCATAAATATTTTAGCAATCCGTGGACATCTATCTCAGTTGTCACAGCCTCTATTTTTCTATTGCTGACGGGGATACAAGCAATTATGAGCATTTTGAGCTACGAGGTCCATCATAGTTAATGTTTCTGAACTATCAAACTTGGTCAAATTTTCAAAGACGAATGTTTACCTCAGCCAATTTCTTTTTATGCACAATGAGCTAGGCCATGCAATTTATGCATTTGCTTAGAAGACAAAATCTCCATGATGCTTTTCTTTTATTTTTCTATGTAGTTCTGTGTTTGTTTTAGCAATTTGCAAGAAATAGTCACTTACAAGTTGTCATGTATTCGGTCTTTTTTTTTCCCAGAGTTTGCATGTAGTTACATCTTTGTAGCTCATCATAATGAGTATGGTACCTACACCGCAAGAAAATTCAGCTTTTAGCTGCGTTCTTTACTAAAAATGCCGCTAATTTTTTTTTGTGATGCTTAGCACCAAATGCCGAAGACGCAGCCGAAATGCCATTAAATTATTATGGGCGGCGTTTTAAAAAGTGCCACTAAATGTGGTACATAACGGTAAAGCGACGTCACAACAATTTTTAGCGACGTTTCAAAAACGTCGTCATAGTTTTTTTTTTAATTTTAAAAATCTAACCGTTGGCATATAGTGGCGTTTTGAAAAACGCAATTATATCTTTATCTTTTTTAATTGTTTTTTTTTTTAAATTGTGCTAATTCTATTTGGTTGAACTAAAAAAATACCTATAATAAAGTTGAAAAATAACACTAACATGAAACAATAACTCCCATTCCCATTCAAATGAACATTTGTCAAAAGGTAAACTGATTATATAAAAAGCTGTCAAGTAGCAAATGCAGCATTAATTCACTTTCCCATTCAATTTAATATCCAATCACCATTACCCACAAAATAACGTATCCACAAAACATGTTTTAACATTCGCCAAAAAATTATAGGAAAAATATCAAGACAAACCCCCATGAGTTTTGATTTAATTTAATGTCTTGTCATATGAAGAATGGTATTATGAACAATCCTTGGAAGTTTATCTGCAAAGAGTAGATCTACAAAATACAATTTACATGAACAGAATATAAGCAGCAGGAAGAATTAAGAACTTTTTTTTTTTTTTTTTGATCATTCAGGAGGAATAAAGAACTTAAACAAGCTTTGGCAACTAAATCCCATTTCATACTTGCTCCCAGAGATATTTTGTCATGTATGACTCGAAAGTTTTTGCAGCTGCAACAGTTTTTGATGGAGTGCACAAGTTGCCATCCCTCAAAGATGCTCTAATTGTAGTTTGTTCTCGTGCATATTTCCATGAATTTACATAAATTCAGAGACAATCAAAATGAAGTCATCCTGTATAACAACCCAAAAGATAGTGATATCAGTCAAAATATGAAGAAAGAAGATCTTATAAAATAATACATAGTAGCTGATGAAGCTTGTGATTAAATGATTCAATTTAACCGTGTCATATTAAGTTGCATAAAGTAATGCTTCAATATCACTTATATCTTAAAAGTACTAGTAACATAGAAAAACAGTAGTTGGGTAACTATAGACACCCCATTTTTGACCGCCCTTAAGACTTGGGCACTACTGATGGTTTACTTGGTGGAGAAAGGTGTTCAAGGCAAAGGTTCAGTTTCGGCAAGGAGAGAGTCAAATCTCACCTTCACACCCCTTTTGGACCGAAACAATCTTGATCAAAAGATTTTGGACCTTGAAACCCTCTCTTTCAAAATGTTTTGAAAATAAAGTTCCTACGATGTTCTGACCCTCGCATTTCATTAAATGTTGCGCTTTTCGGTAAACCGAGCAAGGACAAAGTGGAAATGAATGAAAGAGAGATGAGATCTTTGAAAAATCTTTCAAAACACCTTACTTAGGGGTTTGGAGTTGAAGAAAAGAAGAGAAGGGGGAAGAAACCCAGTTGGCGGAGAAAATGGGCATGAACCGTTAAGAGAGGGACGAGCAGTCCTCGCTGAATCAGGCCTATTCATTTGCATACTTGGATTTCAGCTATGAGGCCACCACCATTGGAAATTTTACTTCTGGGGCTTCATTTTTCACTCAAGAATCTCCTAAAGCCAAGTCCGGACGGGGGAGATATGGTTGATTGAAGTAGGGCATCACTCCGGTTGGACCGAATCTGCGCGGCTTCACCAAAACAGGCATAACTTTTTGCACAAGAGGAATTTTGATTCAAGGCTGGTGCCATTGGAAAGCTAACTTCTTGGGCTTCAATTTGGACACCTAGCCGACCACTTTTGGACTTCCCAATCACTGGCTGACCACCTTTCTTTCTGGTAGACCAATTTGTTATCCTGAAAAATCAAAAAAAGTAGCAGGCTGACCAGAAAAGGTGGTCGGCCAACCACCTAAACCTTTTGACCTAGTCGGCTGACCACCTGAACTGGTTGGCCAACTTTCTCCTTTTTTGTCTCAATGTGTAGAAGCCAGCTGTGCCAGCTGGAAGCCTCAGAATGCATCCTTCATACACGTGTATGGAGGATGTTTATGCTAGCTTTTAAGCTTCTTGGAGAAGCTTTAGACCTTCTCCTCTATAAAGGGAAGGGCACTCTTCCATGGCTAGGGTTCAGAACCTGTTTTGAGCATACATAGAGTTTCCCTCCATATCTCTATATTCCAAGCTCCCGAAACCCTTGTTTTTGGTCCCATTGCACTACACCTCCAAGCACAACACCTCCATTATCAACCTAAGCACCTAGGAGCTCATTTTCAGAGGTTGGAGAGTTCCTATTTTGGTCCAGAAGCTGCTGGCCCTCTGCTCTACAAGGGTAAGACACTAGTTCCCTCTTTTGGCCCTTATTTTGCTTCATTGTTTAGCCTTACTTGCAAGAATTTTTGGGTTTCATCATAAACTTAAAAAAGTTTTTTTTTGAGCTTATAAACATGTTTGTTTAAGGCCATTTTTCTGTTGGGGGTCATCTACCCTCTTGCATGCTTCATTTCCTCTTGTTTTGAGCTATGCATTAGAGCATTTGTGTTGGCCTTGGTTTGGCCTTTTAGCCACTGAAATCTAGAGGATTTTCAATGGCTAACATGTGTTTTTGAGCCTTAAAATCAGCAAGGGGTGACCCTCTCACTCCTTGTTTTGTTTACTAGCTTTCTTGGCCTTACAAAGGAGCCCCTACTTGCATGTTGTGAAGTCACATTTCAGGCCCTATTTGGTGAGTTTTAGGGTCAGCCTTAGCTCTGTCCAGAGCCCTTTTGGCCATATTTTGTGTCCCTCATGCATGTGTCGAATAATCCTCTTCAAGGCCTTTCAAAGGGACCTTTCATTGCATGCTTCATTGACCCATTTTAGGGCCTTTTTGGTGAGTTTTAGGACCCTCATAACTGGTTTCCATAGGTGTTTTTGCCATGTTGCATGTCTATCTTGTATGTGTTGAACAACCCTCTTATTGGCCTCTCAAAGGAGCACCTCATTCTAGCATGTGCTGACTGAGTTAACATGGATTTTTGGGGTTTATTTGACATGCCATGTTTTTGTTTTTGGCTGGTTTGGTGACCTCTCTTGTGCTTCATATACATGTAGTGAAAACCATGCTTACTAGCCTATGTTGCATGTTGTTTTGGCCCTTAATGTTAGGACTTTTTGGCCATGCCTCAAACTGATCTTAGGCATATTTTGGACTGCTTTAGCTCTGTTTTTGGGTCTCATGGTCGAATGGTGTTTGTTTTGCATGCTTGTGGTTCAATACACTTGCTTAGCTTTGAGTTTCGGGGTCCATTACGTGCATATACTGAGGTATTTCCTTTTTTGGGGCCATTATACATCATATTTCAGAGCTTGTTTGAATTCCATATTGTCATGTTTTATACTCTTTAAATGCGTTTGAGAGTCGGGCTTGTATGCCTCATTTATCGACCATTGAATGAGCTCCATTTCGTTGCATTCCGAGCCATCATTTTAGGCCATTTCCCTACTGTTTCAGGCCTGCCTAGGGTCTGTTTGGGGTTGGTTTCGCCATTAATGCATTGCTTTGGGTACCTCTAGTGTAACGCACTTCACTAGTTTCGGTACCCAGGCCCCCTAGCTTGCATTGTGTGCCATATTTTCATGATTCGGAACCATTGCGCATCATGTTTCAGAGCTGGAAATTGTATGTTTGTAGGCCATCTTTCATCCCTTGCCATGTTTTGGTAGAGTGGCATTTGATGCCTTAGGGTCGATCCTTTGCATCCGTGCATGTTTGCATGTATTTCGGTTGTCTTATTTCCATCACATGGCCACTGATTTGAGTGTGGCTGAGGTCCACTCATATTGGTTTAAGTCCACCTTGCATTGTGTATGCCATTTGGTTCATGTTGTTGCATGTTTGACTATTGCATTGTGTATGCTTTGATTATGCCTTTGTGTATGTTCATCTTCGTGTGTGCATTGCGTATGCTAGGTTTTTAGTCGCATTGTGTATGCCATATAGTTTATAGCATTGTGTATGCTAGTAGCATGTTTGCATCTCATCCTTGTATGTTTGCATGGTTAGGTCGCATTGCATTAGGATTGCATGCTAGTTGCATTTGTGCATGTCATGCATATTGCATTGTGTTTGGAGTAGGAGTTAGTCCAAACACGGGAAATGAGGGGCGTTTCATACTCAAAGTGACGAAACGTGTCTCAATTTCCGGTCGCCGACACTCTTGACTATCCATGATAGAGTTGTTGGATTTACTTGCTTATATGTGCATTCACGTCCCATTGAGTCGTGCAATTCGACTTCTCAGCCATCATGCATCGAGATGCGTGATTGGTAGCATGAGGACCGAGATCTACACTCTCTTGAGCTTGTGCAAGGACGGGGAGAGTGGTCTTGCACACATATGTTGAAAATACCTTGCTTTCTCTCCCTCTTGCCTTTGTTGCAGAAAAACCAGAATCCAGGGGCAGAAAGTGGTCGGCCGACCAGGTTTTCTGGCAGGCCGACCACCTTTTTTTGGTTTCCACCACAAAGGGTGGTCGGCAGGTGTTTCCCAAGCCAGGCAGGCCGACCACCCCTTTTGGTTTTTCCCACATAAACTGGTTGGTGGGTGGTCTCCAAGCCCAATAGCTGGTCGGTGGCCTTCCCACAGCTTCCAAGAGTGGAGTTTCAGCCTCTCAGAGCTTTGTGCAAGTTTTTGGATTCAATTGCAAACAAAGGCGAGTCAAGGCATCGCGATGGAATTTCCCGACGAGGTGACTCGAGCATGCATCTTTCATCATTCGGAACAGAGCTGAGGTGGTCCATGAATTTGCATGCTAGTTTATTTGCTTTCCTAGTTAATTTGTTAATTAATTAGGGTTTTTTAATATTTAATCATTCATTCGGACTGTAATTATTTATTCGGACTGTATTATTTATTTGGACCCTCCGAGAGAGGGCACAATTGTAATAAGTGTGCGTGTGTGTGATGTATGTCTTTCAACCCCACGTCTTTCTCCCTTCTATTTACCAGCTTATGATGGTTAGATTAGGGCATCTTTCAATTAGCATACTTATGCTCGCATGTTTACATCCATTCATCTGTTTTGCATGCACCGGGCTCGGCGCATCATACTAACTGCATTGTATTTCAATTCCAAGTTGAATACTTGTTAGTTGTAGCATTTCACATGCCATCTTTAGAATAGCCGAGCCTATTGTAGTCGCATTTCTGCATGTGTTGCATTAGGCATTTCAGCATAGTTAGGATCATGCATAGATTTCTAACATAGTTGTTGTTTTGGCTTGGAGTACTCGGTAAGTGTTTATACTTTAGCATCCTTGCATGTGTGTGAGTGACTGCCATGATAGCATGCTTACCATGAGGCTATGTGCTTACGTGATATACCTGCCTAAATGCCTGTGGGTGAAGGTTGGATTATCTGAATTGGAATAATGCGTTGACTATGGTTTTAAACCCACTAGCCAGTGGCAAAACCATGTTTCCTAAGCCCACCCGAGGGTGGCAAATCCACGTCTTAGCCTACTTGCGGGTAACACCATCAAACCATTTTCAAAATAAACAAACATGAGATGTGTTGTTCCAATTCAGGTGATCCGATCTATACTTGTATGCTGTGCGCATCACGTAGTAAATCTAGGCTAATAACCGGAATAAGAGCACATAATGTTTTCAAAATTCGATATCATGGTTAGTAGAGGCCGATCTTTGATCGGGTGAGCGAGGGTGCTCACGAAGTGACCTTCCCCAATCGTACCCAAGTTCCCGAGCCGAGGCAACTTTGGTGATGACGGACACGTGGCCTTAGGCAAACGAGTCAGGGTTTCCTAACTTCTCCAAAATAAAATATTTAGGTGGCCACTCTGCATCTGACAAAGCAGTCCATGTTTGGCACTTCTTTAAAAAAAAATCTGTTTTCAAAAATGATTTGCTGGATTTGGACTCTTTGATGATTCATCGGTCTTGCATTGCACTCTGCGAGATTAGATACAGGACCGTGACATTTGAGTCCTGAACTGTAGTGAGCCCATATGAACAAAACGGGGGGATCTCCTCCCGGGACGTTTGAGGACGTCTACAGTAACTACCTGAGTTGCCTTAGGTAAGTTTTCAGCAACATTTCAGCTTGAAATAATATCCACTTCAGATTCATGAAACACAATTCCATTTTCTGGTTCAGAAATACCTTATAATGTTTCACTATTGATTCTAACTTGGATTCCACCATAATTTTACTATCATAGAAAAATCGGAACAAAAATTTATTAGAACATGGAATCACAATAGAATATATTTTACTATTGCACCATAATCTGGAACCAATTGATACACTCCATGGCTTTAATGCATTATATATTCTTTATATAATATCTAACACCAAATTTGAAACTTTTGCTAGAAAACTAGAAGGAATCTAAGGTTGAGTTATCAGAATGCCTAAAAAATGTAGTTTAAACATATAGTTTGAGAAACCAATTTTAAACCTCAAAACTGCCAAAGGATTAGAATTTTTCTAGCCTTCACTTATTCTGAGTCATCAAATAGACATCCGAATTTCTCTTAATAGAGATTTGGATGGTAGTACAAGGGCAACCAGAAGTTTGTTGTACTTGTCATGGTGCTCACTGCTCATACATTACAATTAATTCCATGACCTTGTGGTTAAATTCAAATTGGAAAGAGGAATTTTGACTAACATAGATACATAATAAATGAAATAGAAAAGTACAAATAAAACAAAGTAGATAATAGAGGAGAAACCACAATGTGCTTATCTGATCCATAAAAAGCAACGAATGCTAGAACTCTAGTTATTCAAGCTCAATCCACTCAAATAGATCTCTATAACCATAAAACAAGGATTACAATGTACAGGACAAAAGATGAAACCTATTGATAACAACTTTTTGGAATCTAGAAATAAAGACCAACCTAGTTTGCAAATTGCAGAGTTTTGAGTAAACTATCACAGTTATAAATCTGACTTTCCTGTCTCTATAATAACCTTTGAAAAGTTGGCAAATATGATTGTGGCACCCAACTTACAAAACTCCGCCAACAATAGTGCAAACACTTTTTACATGACCTGTCAGAGTAGATAACAATAAATGTAACTTGATTATAAATTTTTTTACTAAAAATGCAAAA
The DNA here is from genome assembly GCF_004153795.1 of Camellia sinensis. Lineage (NCBI taxonomy): Eukaryota > Viridiplantae > Streptophyta > Magnoliopsida > Ericales > Theaceae > Camellia > Camellia sinensis. Next base: position 1,056,000 of record NW_021024580.1, read on the forward strand.
TTGTTTCATATTTCAATCCAATTCACATACTTCCTAAAAAGATTTAATAATCATAGAAAGACCATCTAATTATTGTCATATCTAATATTGTTGTATTTGTTTTAAGGAATTGCACACATTACAAATAATTGCATCATTGAAACAATAAAAAGTATAGAACAAAACAAAAACAAAAAAAAATTGTTCTTGATTCTTCAAGCTGCTTATATTCTGTTCATGTAAATCGTATTTTGCAGATCAGTTCGTATTTTGCAGATAAACTTCTAAGGATTGTTCGTGATACCATTCTTCATATGAAGGGAACAAGCAAGTCTAATATTGACCAACATGATCGGAATCCACTAGTCAATAAATAATACCAATATGGGAGATCCTGCACTAGAGTTCATTAAGCCTGTCTATGCTGTTCTGGCTCTTGACCAAAATGTTCAACATGATATTTTTGTAAGCCATGTTACAAATATTTTGGCATCAATGTATTGACAAAGTTATGAAGAGAAGGGTGGTTTTAGAACATGGAAAGAGTTTGTCCATATATTGAGGTTCTTTTAATTCCATGGTCAATGTGTGATAGAGAAGGGCAGTTTTTTGTTTGTTGCTTTGTCTTCTTATTTCTGATCAAAATGATATGAGAAATGGTTCATTTGACTGAGAAGTACCAAGTGCTAAACGACTTGTTTTTAGTGGGATTGATTCAAGTTATGGTTCAATGATCTATTGTTGATATTGTTTGTAAAATGAATGCAGAGAAATGAATAAAAAAATTTGTAAAAGAAACAAAATACACATAATTCAAGCAAAATAAAAAAAAAAAAAAAAAAAATTGTAATTCTATTTGGGTGCACAGTCGGGTTGAAACACATTATAGCATAATTCTCATCCACCAAGTCGATTATAATTCCTTATTTTCAATGTCCATGGAGGCACTATCAGAGTTTGTTGATAAGTCCACGGCTGTAGGCTTCTCTTCAATGTCGATATATATATGCATGTATTGGTGAAGTGTATAGATTTAAGGAGGAATGAGAAAAGAAAGTTGCTTGGTTGGGTTTGTTGGCCCCGTTTGGTAGAGCTGTGGGAAAGTGATTATAGCCCTGTTTGGTAGAGCTGTGGGAAAGTGCTTATAGCTTATGCCTAAACAGCTTATAGCTTATAACTTTCAGCTTAAGCTGATTGCCAGCTTATTCTTAAAGCATCTCCTGCCCCACTCAAAGAATAAGCTGATTTCTGACTTCCACAAAGCTATAAGCTATAAGCTAAACCAAACACATCAAAATAGCTTAAATTAAGCTGAAAGCTGAAATAAGCTGTAAATAATTTCTGCCAAACAGGCACATTGTTGAACCCCTCCATGTTTGTGTGAAAAAAACTTTTCTGTCTCATTAGGATGTAATTTTCTAAAATAAAAATAAAAATAAAAATTAGCTAGGTGTCAGTGGTGAGACCTATTAAATCATGATGTGGCAATTCTATGAATTAAAAATGAGTAGTATTAACCAAATCAAAAAATTAGATATTATATTTTCAAACTTAAATTATATGGCAATTATCAAAATATCTAAAGCAAATCTCTCAATTATGTATTCTTTAATCATCCATTAATTATTTTATTTAAATATTATTGAATTTAAAAAATAAATTTATAGAGCGAACCTTGTGTGCATTTTAAAAGTGTACATCGTAAGAAAAGTAATTATTTTATTATGAAAATTATGAATATTTATAGTATGTTACGTCATTTTGTTGTAAAAGTTATAGATGACGAAGTTAAGGTGTCTTAAAGTTACGAATAACAAAATTATGCCGCTTTGTAATAAAAGTTCCATTTTTTGTGAGCCTAGGCTTGTCTCCAATCCTAATTAGACTAAACCATACTATTGGACCTTCATGGGCCCACCATGAAGCCCAAATCGACGATCCGAAATGTTCAATGTATAGAACTCGTCAAGTATTTCATCCCTCAAAAAATCACATTGATCGGATATCCATAGCCACTTGATCAATTCGCATTTCTATGATTTAAAAAAAAAAAATTGTTGATAGAAATGTGATCTGATCAAGTGGCTATCGACATCCGATCAATGTGATTTTTTGTAAGGATGAAGTACTCGATGAGTTCTACACATTAAACGATTCAAATTATCGGTATGGAGCCGAAGTGAGCCCTAAATGGGATAGAGTGAATGGTCTAGTTGGACTACCCAATTGGAGACAATCCAGTCCCTTTTCATGATTAGAAAAAATTATAGCCTTCACATTAGTGACATGTTTTATTATTGTTATTATTATTATTATTATTATTGCTACATGCAATTTGAACGTACCTATGTATGAAATTAATAATTTTATTTTACTTTATTGTTTTTTTATTAGTGTTGGAATAAGAGAAAAAAAAATGGAGAATATAGAACGTCATTGCATTACAATAGAAGAATTAGATAGCGACAATGAATCGTCAATTCGATCTACTAAAGTAACAGAGGATTCCATTGATGATGCATTTGTAGTTCTCATGCAAAAGTGCTTGGAAGATTTGGGTGGAAGCAAAATCCAAATCTCGGAAACTAGGAGCTCTGTTTGCATATTCAGAGCCCCTCAAAGCTTCAGAGAAATTAGTTCCAAGGCTGCTATTTACCCAGAAATGGTGTCAATAGGCCCTTATCACCACGGCAAAGATCAGGTCCAAAGATTTGAACGGTTACAAATGCCAATATCTTTGTTCCCTACTTTCTCTAACGGAGGCAATGGGGGTCGATTTACGCCAGTTAATGAAGGCCATGAAAGGATTAGAGAGCGAGGCAAGAAGTTGTTACTCAGAACCCATTCCGATGTCAAGAAAAGATTTCATTGAGATGATGGTACTTGATGGTTGCTTTATTGTTGAGCTCTTACACCAAGTTTGCGGGAGTCAAGGTTCTGAAAATGCCAACATCCCAATCATCATGAGAGACCTCCTTAAGCTTGAAAACCAACTTCCTTTATTCGTTCTCCAGAAGCTCTATGATTTCTCCATTGGCAATGGTGTCCAAGACCCCTATAGAATTTTTTTTTTCAGATGAGAACCCCACCATTATTACTTTGCCCACTTTAAAATTCTTTGGTCTTGGCCTCCCAATGTCTCTTAGTTCACTCAAAAGAGCAAAATATTTGAAAGGCTATCATCTACTCGACTTGTCTCACGAAAGCTTCCAACCCTCAAGATATTTTGAACCAATGTGGCGATCTGTTTACTCTTGGTCAATGCCATGTGTGACACAACTCCAACTTACTGGGATCAAGTTTAGGCCAACCAAAAGCACCAGTGATAGCTTCTTGGAGATAAATTTTGACCAAGGGATGCTAGAAATCCAACCTATAACCATCAATGATTTCACCAAAACTGCCTTCATCAATTGTGCCGCCTTAGAACAATGCCTCTAACATATCCATACATGCTTTTCTGCATATATTGCCTTCATGAGTTGTCTCATCAACTCAGCTAGAGACGTTACATGCATTTGTGATGATGGAATTATCGCCAGTTCCTCCTACAATGATCTACGTGTTGCTCATCTTTTCAAAAAATTAAGAGAAAATGTTGAGTTCAATATTAGAGATCTTTACCTCTATAAGCAATTCAGAGATGTGGAGGCCTACTATAGAAGCCACTAGGCATCTTTGAGGCATAAATATTTTAGCAATCCGTGGACATCTATCTCAGTTGTCACAGCCTCTATTTTTCTATTGCTGACGGGGATACAAGCAATTATGAGCATTTTGAGCTACGAGGTTCATCATAGTTAATGTTTCTGAACCATCAAACTCGGTCAAATTTTCAAAGACGAATGTTCACCTCAGCCAATTTCTTTTTATGCACAATGAGCTAGGCCATGCAATTTATGCATTTGCTTAGAAGACAAAATCTCCATGATGCTTTTCTTTTATTTTTCTATGTAGTTCTGTGTTTGTTTTAGCAATTTGCAAGAAATAGTCACTTACAAGTTGTCATGTATTCGGTCTTTTTTTTTCCCAGAGTTTGCATGTAGTTACATCTTTGTAGCTCATCATAATGAGTATGGTACCTACACCGCAAGAAAATTCAGCTTTTAGCTGCGTTCTTTACTAAAAATGCCGCTAATTTTTTTTTGTGATGCTTAGCACCAAATGCCGAAGACGCAGCCGAAATGCCATTAAATTATTATGGGCGGCGTTTTAAAAAGTGCCACTAAATGTGGTACATAACGGTAAAGTGACGTCACAACAATTTTTAGCGACGTTTCAAAAACGTCGTCATAGTTTTTTTTTAATTTTAAAAATCTAACCGTTGGCATATAGTGGTGTTTTGAAAAACGCAATTATATCTTTATCTTTTTTTAATTATTTTTTTTTTAATTGTGCTAATTCTATTTGGTTGAACTAAAAAAATACCTATAATAAAGTTGAAAAATAACACTAACATGAAACAATAACTTCCATTCCCAGTCAAATGAACATTTGTCAAAAGGTAAACTGATTATATAAAAAGCTGTCAAGTAGCAAATGCAGCATTAATTCACTTTCCCATTCAATTTAATATCCAATCACCATTACCCACAAAATAACGTATCCACAAAACATGTTTTAACATTCGCCAAAAAATTATAAGAAAAATATCAAGACAAACCCCCATGAGTTTTGATTTAATTTAATGTCTTGTCATATGAAGAATGGTATTACGAACAATCCTTGGAAGTTTATCTACAAAGAGCAGATCTACAAAATACAATTTACATGAACAGAATATAAGTAGCAGGAAGAATTAAGAACTTTTTTTTTTATCATTCAGGAGGAATAAAGAACTTAAACAAGCTTTGGCAACTAAATCCCATTTCATACTTGCTCCCAGAGATATTTTTTCATGTGTGACTCAAAAGTTTTTGCAGCTGCAACAGTTTTTGATGGAGTGCACAAGTTGCCATCCCTCAAAGATGCTCTAATTGTAGTTTGTTCTCGTGCATATTTCCATGAATTTACATAAATTCAGAGACAATCAAAATGAAGTCATCATGTATAACAACCCAAAAGACAGTGATATCAGTCAGAATATGAAGAAAGAAGATCTTATAAAATAATACATAGTAGCTGATGAAGCTTGTGATTAAATGATTCAATTTAACCGTGTCATATTAAGTTGCATAAAGTAATGCTTCAATATCACTTATATCTTAAAAGTACTAGTAACATAGAAAAATAGTAGTTGGGTAACTGTAGACACCCCATTTTTGACCGCCCTTAAGACTTGGGCACTACTGATGGTTTACTTGGTGGAGAAAGGTGTGCAAGGCAAAGGTTCAGTTTCTTCGGCAATGAGAGAGTCAAATCTCAACTTCACACCCCTTTTGGACCAAAACAATCTTGATCAAAAGATTTTGGACCTTGAAACCCTCTCTTTCAAAATGTTTTGAAAATAAAGTTCCTACGATGTTCCGATGCTCGCATTTCGTTAAATGTTGCGCTTTTCGGTAAATCGAGCAAGGACAAAGTGGAAATGAATGAAAGAGAGATGAGATCTTTGAAAAATCTTTCAAAACACCTTACTTAGGGGTTTGGAGTTGAAGAAAAGAAGAGAAGGGGGAAGAAACCCAGTTGGGGGAGAAAATGGGCATGAACCGTTAAGAGAGGGACGAGCAGTCCTCGCTGAATTAAGCCTATTCATTTGTATACTTGGCTTTCAGCTATGAGGCCACCACCATTTGAAATCTTACTTCCGGGGCTTCATTTTTCACTCAAGAATCTCCTAAAGCCAAGTCCGGACGGGGGAGATATTGTTGATTGAAGTAGGGCATCACTCCGGTCGGACCGAATCTGCGCGGCTTCACTAAAACAGGCATAACTTTTTGCACAGGAGGAATTTTGATGCAAGGCTGGTGCCATTGCAAAGCTAACTTCTGGGGCTTCAATTTGGACACTTGGTCGACCACTTTTGGACTTCCCAATCACTGGCCGACCACCTTTCTTTCCGGTAGACCAATTTTTTGTCCTGAAAAATCAGAAAAAGTAGCAGGCCGACCAGAAATGGTGGTCGGCCGACCACCTGAACCTTTTGACCTGGTCGGCCGACCAGGGAATGTGGTCGGCCGACCACCTGAACTGGTCGGCCAGCTTTCTTCTTTTTTGTCTCAATGAGTTGAAGCCAGCTGTGCCAGCTGGAAGCCTCAGAATGCATCCTCCATACACGTGTATGGAGGATGTTTAAGCTAGATTTTAAGCTTCTTGGAGAAGCTTTAGACCTTCTCCTCTATAAAGGAAAGGGCCCTCTTCCATGGCTAGGGTTTAGAACCTGTTTTGAGCATACATACACTTTCCCTCCATATCTCTATATTCCAACCTCCAAAAACCCTTGTTCTTGGTCCCATTGCACTACACCTCCAAGCACAACACCTCCATTATCAACCTAAGCACCTAGGAGCTCATTTTCAGAGGTTGGAGAGTTCCTATTTTGGTCCAGAAGCTGCTGGCCCTCTGCTCTACAAGGGTAAGACACTAGTTCCCTCTTTTGGCCCTTATTTTTCTTCATCCCTTAGCCTTACTTGAAAGCATTTTTGGGTTTCATCATAAAATTAAAAAAGTTTTTTTTGAGCTTATAAACATGTTTGTTTAAGGTCATTTTTCTGTTGGGGGTCATCTACCCCCTTGCATGCTTCATTTCCTCTTGTTTTGAGCTATGCATTAGAGCATTTGTGTTGGCCTTGGTTTGGCCTTTTAGCCACTGAAATCTAGTGGATTTTCAGTGGCTAACATGTGTTTTTGAGCCTTAAAATCAGCAAGGGGTGACCCTCTCACTCCTTGTTTTGTTTACTAGCTTTCTTGGCCTTACAAAGGAGCCCCTACTTGCATGTTGTGAAGTCACATTTCAGGCCCTATTTGGTGAGTTTTAGGGTCTGCCTTAGCTCTATCCGGAGCCCTTTTGGCCATATTTTGTGTCCCTCATGCAAGTGTGGAACAATCCTCTTCAAGGCCTTTCAAAGGGACCTTTCATTGCGTGTTTCATTGACCCATTTCAGGGCCTTTTTGGTGAGTTTTAGGACCCTCATAACTGATTTCCATAGGTGGTTTTTCCATGTTGCATGTCTATCTTGTATGTGTTGAACAACCCTCTTATTGGCCTCTCAAAGGAGCACCTCATTCTAGCATGTGTTGACTGAGTTTACATGGGTTTGGGGGGTTTATTTGACATGCCATGTTTCTGTTTTTGGCTGGTTTGGTGACCTCTCTTGTGCTTCATATACATGTAGTGAAAACCATGCTTACTAGCCTATGTTGCATGTTGTTTTGGCCCTTCATGTTAGCACTTTTTGGCCATGCCTTAAACTGATCTTAGGCATATTTTGGACTGCTTTAGCTCTATTTTTGGGTCTCATGGTCGAATGGTGTTTGTTTTGCATGCTTGTGGTTCAATACACTTGCTTAGCTTTGAGTTTCGGGGTCCATTACATGCATATACTGAGGTATTTCCTTGTTTTGAGGCCATTATACATCATATTTTAGAGCTTGTTTGAATGCCATATTTTCATGTTTTATACTCTTTAAATGCGTTTGAGAGTCGGGCTTGTATGCCTCATTTACCGACCATTGAATGAGCTCCATTTCGTTGCATTTCAAGCCATCATTTTAGGCTATTTCCCCACTGTTTCAGACCTGCCTAGGGTCTGTTTGGGGTTGGTTTTTCCATTAGTGCATTGCTTTGGGTACCTCTAGTGTAACGCACTTCACTAGTTTCGGTACCCGGGCCCTCTAGCTTGCATTGTGTGCGATATTTTCATGATTCGGAACCATTTTGCATCATGTTTCAGAGCTAGAAATTGCATGTTTGTAGGCCATCTTTCATCCCTTGCCATGTTTTGGTAGAGTGGCATTTGATGCCTTAGGGTCGATCCTTTGCATCCGTGCATGTTTGCATGTATTTCATTTGTCTCATTTCCATCACATGGCCACTGATTTGAGTATGGCTGAGGTCCACTCATATTGGTTTAATTCCACCTTGCATTGTGTATGCCATTTGGTTCATGTTGTTGCATGTTTGACCATCAGATTGTGTATGCTTTGATTATGCCTTTGTGTATGTCCATCTTCGTGTGTGCATTGCGTATGCTAGGTTGTTAGTCGCATTGTGTATGCCATATAGTTTATAGCATTGTGTATGCTAGTAGCATGTTTGCATCTCATCCTTGCATGTTTGCATGGTTAGGTCACATTGCATTAGGATTGCATGCTAGTTGCATTTGTGCATGTCATGCATATTGCATTGTGTTTGGAGTAGGAGTTAGTCCAAACACGGGAAACGAGGGGCGTTTCGTACTCAAAGTGACAAAACGTGTCTTAATTTCCGGTTGCCGGCACTCTTGACTATCCATGATAGAGTTGTTGGCTTTACTTGCTTATATGTGCATTCACGTCCCATTGAGTCTTGCAATTCGACTCCTCGGCCATCATGCATCGAGATGCGTGATTGGTGGCATGAGGAACGAGGTCTACACTCCCTTGAGCTTGTGCAAGGACGGAGAGAGTGGTCTTGCACACATATGTTGAAAATACCTTACTTTCTCTCCCTCTTACCTTTGTTGCAGAAAAACCAGAATCCAGGGGCAGAAAGTGGTCGGCCGACCAGGTTTTCTAGCAGGCTGACCACCTTTTTTGGTTTCCACCACAAAGGGTGGTCGGTAGGTGTTTCCCAAGCCAATATCTGGTCGACAGCCTTCCCAAGGTGGAGTTTCAGCCTCTTGGAGCCTTGTGCAAATTTCTAAAATTAGTTGCAAACAAAGGCGAGACGAGGCATCGCGATGGAATTTCCCGACGAGGTGACTCGAGTATGCATCTTTCATCATTCGGAATAGAGCTGAGGCAGTCCATGAATTTGCATGCTAGTTTATTTGCTTTCCTAGTTAATTTGTTAATTAATTAGGGTTTTGTAATATTTAATCATTCATTCGGACTGTAATTATTTATTCGGACTGCATTGTTTATTCGGACCCTTCGAGTGAGGGCACAATTGTAATAAGTGTGCGTGTGTGTGATGTATATCTTCCAACCCCACGTCTTTCTCCCTTTTATTTACCAGCTTATGATGGTTAGATTAGGGCATGTTTCAATTAGCATACAGTATGATAGCATGTTTGCATTCATTCATCTGTTTTGCATGCACCGGGCTCGACGCATCATACTAACTGCATTGTATTTTCAATTCCAAGTTGAATACATGTTAGCTGTAGCATTTCATATGCCATGTTTAGAATAGCCGAGCCTGCTATAGTTGCATTTTTGCATGTGTTGCATTAGGCACTTCTGTATAGTTAAGATCATGCATGGATAAGGCCTCCATCCTCCATTCCAGAAACTTCAGGCTGCTTTCCAGAGGTGAAGAGCTCCCAAACTTGGTCCAAGAGCTGTTGGTCCATTGGTCTACAAGGGTGAGTCCC
>NW_021024580.1:1065483-1086018 GCF_004153795.1 Camellia sinensis
TTTTGTGTCGCCTCATGCAAGTGTTGAAAATCCTCTTCAGGCCTTTCAAGGACCTTTTCATGCGTGTTTCATTGGACCCTTTCAGGGCCTTTGGTGAGTTTTAGGACCCTCATAACTGAATTCCATAGGTGTTTTCCATGTTGCATGTCTATCTTGTATGTTTTGAACAACCCTCTTATTGGCCTCTAAAGGAGCACCTCATTCTTTAGCATGTTGCTGACTGAGTTTAACATGGACTTGGGGTGTTTATTTGACAGCCATGTTTTGTTTTTGGGCTGGTTTGGTGCCTCTCTTGTGCTTCATATATACTGTTAGTGAAAACCATGCTTTACTTAGCCTATGTTTGCATGTTGTTTTTGGCCCTTAATGTTAGGCACTTTTTTGGCCATCCTCTACAACTGACTTAGGCATATTTGACTGCATTTAGCTCTGTTTTTGGTCTCATGGTCGAATGGTGTTTGTTTTGCATGCTTGTGGTTCAATACACTTGCTTAGCTTTGAGTTTCGGGGTCCATTACTGCATATACTGATGTATATTTCCTTTTTTGGAGGCCATTATACATCATATTTCTAGAGCTTGTTTGATCTTGAATTGTTTTTCCATTGTTTTATTACCTTTAAATGCGTTTGGAGAGTCGGGCTTGTATGCCTCATTTACCGACCATTGAATGAGCTTCCATTTTTCGTTGCATTTCGAAGCCATCATTTTAGGCCATATTTCCCCACTGTTTCAGCACTGCCCTAGTCTGTTTTGGGGGTTGGTTTCGCATTAATGCATGCTTTGGGTACCTTCCTAGTGTAAACGCACTTCACCTAGTTTTCGGGTACCCGGCCTCTAGAACTTGCATTGTGTGCCAGTATTTTCATGATCGGAACCATTGTGCATTCATGTTTCAGAGCTACGAAATTGTATGTTTGTAGGCCATCTTCGTCCTTGCCATGTTTTGGTTTAGAGTGGCATTGATGCCTTAGGGATCGATCTTTGCAATCCGTGACATGTTTGCTGTATATTCGATTGTCTTATTTCCATTCACATTGGCCACTGATTTGAGTTATGGTGAGGTCCACTCATATTGGTTTAAGTCCACCTTGCATTGTGTATGCCATTTGGCTTCATGTTGTTGGCACTGTTTGGACTATCAATTGTATGCTTTGATTATGCCTTTGTGTATGTTCATCTTCGTAGTGTTCATTGCGTATGCTTAGGTTTTTAGTGTCCATTGTGTTAGGCCCTATAGTTTATAGCATTGTGTATGCTAGTAGCATGTTTGCATCTCATCCTTGCATGTTTGCATGGTTAGGTCACATTGCATTAGGATTGCATGCTAGTTGCATTTGTGCATGTCATGCCATGCTATTGCATTGTGTTTGGAGTAGGAGTTAGTCCAAACACGGGAAATCGAGGGGCGTTTCGTACTCAAAGTGACAAAACGTGTCTCAATTTCCGGTCTGCCGGCACTCTTGACTATCCATGATTAGAGTTGTTGGCTTTACTTGCTTATATGTGCATCACGTCCCATTGAGTCTTGCAATTCGACTTCCTCGGCCATCATGCATCGAGATGCGTGATGGTGGCATGAGGAACGAGGTCTACACTCCCTTGAGCTTGTGCAAGGACGGAGAGAGTGGTCTTGCACACATATGTTGAAAATACCTTACTTTCTCTCCCTTCTACCTTTGTGCAGAAAAACCAGAATCCAGCGGGCAGAAAGTGGTCGGCCGACCAGGTTTTTCAGCAGGCGACCACCTTTTTGGTTTCCACCACAAAAGGGTGGTCGGAAGGTGTTCCCAAGCCAATATCTGGTCGACAGCCTTCCCAGGTGGAGTTTCAGCCTCTTGGAGCCTTGTTCAACTTTCTAAAATTAGTTGCAAACAAAGGCGAGACGAGGCATCGCATCGGGAATTTCCCACGAGTGGACTCGAGTATGCATCTTTCATCATTCGGAAATAGAGCTGAGGCAGTCCATGAATTTGCATGCTAGTTTATTTTGCTTTCCTAGTTTAATTTGTTAATTAATTAGGGTTTTTGTAATATTTTATCATTCAATTTTCGGACTGTAATTATTTATTCGGACTGCATTGTTTATTCGGACCCTCGGAGTGAGGCACAATTGTAATAAGTGTGCGTGTGTGTGGGATGTATATCTTCCAACCCCACGTCTTTCTCCCTTTTATTTACCAGCTTAGATGGTTAGATTAGGGCATGTTTTCAATTAACATACTTATGCTCGCAGTTTGCATCCATTTCATCTGTTTTGCATGCACCGGGCTCGCGCAGTCATACTAACTGCATTGTATTTCAATTCCGAGTTGAATTACTTGTTAGGTTGTAGCCATTTTCACATGCCATTCTTAGAATAGCCGAGCCTATTGTAGTCGCATTCCTGCATGTGTTGCATTAGGCATTTCAGCCATAGTTAGGATCATGCATAGATTTCTAACATAGTTTCTGTTTTGGCTTGGAGTACTCGGTAAGTGTTTAATGCTTTAGCATCCTTGCATGTGTGTGAGTGACTGCCATGATAGCATGCTTACCATGAGGTTATGTGCTTACGTATTATACCTGCCTGAATGCCTGTGGATGAAGGTTGGATTATCTGAATTGGAATAATGCGCTTGACTTGTGGTTTTAAAGCCCACTAGCCAGTCCAAAACCATGTTTCTTAAGCCACCCTGAGGGTGGCAAATCCACTCTTAGCCTACTTGCGGGTAGCACCATCAAAACCATTTTCAAAATAAACAAACATGAGATGTGTTGTTCCAATTCAGGCGATCTCGGTCTATTACTTGTATGCTATGCGCATCACGTAGTAAATCTAGGCTAATAACCGGAATAAGAGCACATAATGTTTTCAAAAATTCGATATCATGGTTAGTAGAGGCTGATCTTTGATCGAGCCGAGCAGGGGTGCTCACGAAGTGACCTTCCCCAATCGTACCCAAGTTCCCGAGCCGAGGGCAACTTTGGTGATGAACGGACATGTGGCCTTAGGCAAACGAGTCAGGCGTTTTCCTAGAATTCCCCAAAATAAATATTTAGGTGGCGACTTTGTATCTGGCAAAACAGTCCATATTTGGCACTTCTTTCAAAAAAATCTATTTTCAAAAATGATTTGCCGGATTTGGACTCTTTGATGATTCATCGGTCTTGCATTGCACTCTGCGAGATTAGATACAGGACCGTGACATTTGAGTCCTGAACTGTAGTGAGCCCATATGAACAAAACGGGGGGATCTCCTCCCGGGACATTCAGGGACGTCTACAGTAACTACCTGAGTTGCCTTAGGTAAGTTTTTAGCAACATTTCAGCTTGAAATAATATCCACTTCAGATTCATCAAACACAATTCCATTTTCTGGTTCAGAAATACCTTATAATGTTTCACTATTGATTCTAACTTGGATTCCACCATAATTTTACTATCATAGAAAAATCGAAACAAAAATTTATTAGAACATGGAATCAAAATAGAATATATTTTACTATTGCACCATAATCTGGAACCAATTGATACACTCCATGGCTTTAATGCATTATATATTCTTTATATAATATCTAACACCAAATTTGAAACTTTTGCTAGAAAACTAGAAGGAATATAAGGTTGAGTTATCAGAATGCGTAACAAATGTAGTTTAAACATATAGTTTGAGAAACCAATTTTAAACCTCAAAACTGCCAAAGGATTAGAATTTTTCTAGCCTTCACTTATTCTGAGTCATCAAATAGACTTCAGAATTTCTCTTAATAGAGATTTGGATGGTAGTACAAGGGCAACCAGAAGTTTGTTGTACTTGTCATGGTGCTCACTGCTCATACATTACAATTAATTCCATGACCTTGAGGTTAAATTCAAATTGGAAAGAGGAATTTTGACTAACATAGATACATAATAAATGAAATAGAAAAGTACAAATAAAACAAAGTAGATAATAGAGGAGAAACCACAATGTGCTTATCTGATCCATAAAAAGCAACGAATGCTAGAACTCTAGTTATTCAAGCTCAATCCACTCAAATAGATCTCTATAACCATAAAACAAGGATTACAATGTACAGGACAAAAGATGAAACCTATTGATAACAACTTTTTGGAATCTAGAAATAAAGACCAACCTAGTTTGCAAATTGCAGAGTTTTGAGTAAACTATCACAGTTATAAATCTGACTTTCCTGTCTCTATAATAACCTTTGAAAAGTTGGCAAATATGATTGTGGCACCCAACTTACAAAACTCCGCCAACAATAGTGCAAACACTTTTTACATGACCTGTCAGAGTAGATAACAATAAATGTAACTTGATTATAAATTTTTTTACTAAAAATGCAAAATTGTTTCATATTTCAATCCAATTCACATACTTCCTAAAAAGATTTAATAATCATAGAAAGACCATCTAATTATTGTCATATCTAATATTGTTGTATCTGTTTTAAGGAATTGCACACATTACAAATAATTGCATCATTGAAACAACAAAAAGTATAGAACAAAACAAAAACAAAAAAAATTGTTCTTGATTCTTCAAGCTGCTTATATTCTATTCATGTAAATTGTATTTTGCAGATCAGTTCGTACTTTGCAGATAAACTTCTAAGGATTGTTCGTGATACCATTCTTCATATGAAGGGAACAAGCAAGTCTAATATTGACCAACATGATCAGAATCCACTAGTCAATAAATAATACCAATATGGGAGATCCTGCACTAGAGTTCATTAAGCATGTCTGTGCTGTTCTGGCTCTTGACCAAAATGTTCAGCATGATATTTTTGTAAGCCATGTTACAAATATTTTGGCATCAATGTATTGATAAAGTTATGAAGAGAAGGGTGGTTTTAGAACATGGAAAGAATTTGTCAATATATTGAGGTTCTTTTAATTCCATGGTCAATGTGTGATAGAGAAGGGTAGTTTTTTGTTTGTTGCTTTGTCTTCTTATTTCTGATCAAAATGCTATGAGAAATGGTTCATTTAACTGAGAAGTACCAAGTGCTAAACGACTTGTTTTTAGTGGGATTGAGTCAGGTTATGGTTCAACGATCTATTGCTGAAATTGTTGGTAAAATGAATGCAGAGAAATGAATAAAAATTTTTGTAAAAGAAACAAAATACACATAATTCAAGCAAAATAACAAAAAAAAAAAATTGTAGTTCTATTTAGGTGCACAGTCGGGTTGAAACACATTATAGCATAATACTCATCCACCAAGTCAATTATAATTCCTTATTTTCAATGTCCATGGAGGCACTATCAGAGTTTGTTGATAAGTCCACGGCTGTAGGCTTCTCTTCAATGTCGATATATATATGCATGTATTGGTGAAGTGTATAGATTTAAGGAGGAATGAGAAAAGAAAGTTGCTTGGTTGGGTTTGTTGGCCCCGTTTGGTAGAGCTGTGGGAAAGTGATTATAGCCCTGTTTGGTAGAGCTGTGGGAAAGTGCTTATAGCTTATGCCTAAACAGCTTATAGCTTATAACTTTCAGCTTAAGCTGATTGCCAGCTTATTCTTAAAGCATCTCCTGCCCCACTCAAAGAATAAGCTGATTTCTGACTTCCACAAAGCTATAAGCTATAAGCTAAACCAAACACATCAAAATAGCTTAAATTAAGCTGAAAGCTGAAATAAGCTGTAAATAATTTCTGCCAAACAGGCACTATAGCTTATATCTTAACAGCTTATAGCTTATAACTGTGAACATAAGCTGATTTTTTACTTATAAATGAAGCTTCTTCTCCCCCACTCAAAGAATAAGTTGATTTTTGACTTACAAAAAGCTATAAGCTGTATTGTTAAGCTAAACCAAACACATCAAAATAGCTTAAATTAAGCTAAAAGCTGAAATAAGCTCTACCAAACAGGGTCGTTTTCTCACTGTGTGTATTGGTGGCTTGCTTGAAGAGGAAGGCTCCTGAGAAGAGTATAGTTTGACTTTGTTTCTCGTAATAGGCAGGGATGGATCTAGTATTTGAGCTTTGGGCGGCAAAAACACATGTAACTTTTCATCCAAAAAAAAATTATAAAATTTTAAATTTTGATGTATACCAGCACAAAAAATGAATAATATTTCTAATCAGACATTATTTGTCAACTTAATTGAGAACAAAAATATAATTTGACATATTTCTTGTGTGCATTAAATTAACAAAATATTAACCATTTTTATGTCGTTGTCTACTGAAGTTAACTATTTGAAAATGTTATAATTGCCACTTTTTATAGTACTAGCTAAGGAGCCCACTCTGAACTAATGATAAACCAATAAAACAAGTACCAACGCCTGATCAAGTTTTAACATGCACAGCGAGATAAGTGACGTGGGCACAAAAACAAAATACCAACCATAGAAACTAAAAATTCAAGCCCACAAATGAACCCCTAGCTAGGGTGAACTTGAAATAAATCTATATGAGAATCCCAATATTGAAGGGATTATCTAAACATACAACAACAAATAAATGTTCAATTCGCAAGACTCTTTACAAGGGGAAGGAACTTTGACTGAAAAGCATAGTCTTAAGCTGTCATGAACCTAAAGGTGAGAGTTGAAATTCACATTTGAAGCAATATAAAATGTTGCACCTTGGGATTAGAGGCAAGAAGAAAGAAAACTGGTCAAGATAATCTATACAAACCAGCATACCAACACTACTGTAAAACCATTCTAATTCATGCAAGAGAAAAAGGCAGGTCGAGTAAGGGGAAAAAAAAGTGTCATCTAAACATTTCATCATAATTTCAACCCTTCACAAATATACCAAGCAAAACCAGAAGGTTCACCATGCAGAAAAAAAGGTGTGTTGCTGATCAACCAACTACTGTAACAGAGAAAAACTCACTTATACATTGAAACTACACCATTTTGCTAAATAGATCAAATAGCAAAACACCCTATCAAGCATCCATAGAATTAATGACTAGTCAAACAATGAAGCCAAAGCCAAACAAGGTAGTTTTCAATCCTGGAGCTTCTTCCACACCAATGTGGATGTCACAGCCATGCCCAAAAAAGGTCATAAGGTTTCTATTTTCAAGACATTGACTAGAAATGAAATGCTCAGATTTACACTACACAAGGACCATATTATAGTTAGTGTTTAGATTCAACTAAGGATAAGGAGTAGGGATGCCTATCAGAAATAAATAAATAACTTGGGTTCCAATCCCCTCTCTCTCAATCTCTAATCTCTGCACCACTTTCTAGGGTTCCAATGAAGAGGGTTTGATTCCAATGAAGGCAAAAGAAGAGAGAACAATAGAGGAGAGCAGAGGACAGATACCTGGATGCCGGAGGGAGAATCGATGGGAAGTCGTCGCTGTTGCCGTTGCCGTCGCTGCCGCCGCCGCTGCTACAGATAGGCTGTGAGGGTAACGCGACAACGAGAGTGAGAGCAAGAAAGAGAGATTGTGAGGGTCTGTGCGAGTAACTATGAGAGGAAAGAAAAGGAGAGAAGAGGAGAGTATCTCACGCTGGTGCTATTGGAGCTCCAAGATGGAAAGAAACGACTGGGAGAAGGCAGACATTTTTTATTTTATTTTTTTGGTTGATCTAAGAAGAGGATACTGAAACAGTATGGAAGACAAGGCAAAGATGGAGGGTGCGGGAAGCAAAAAGAATTTTTTTTTTGCGATAGAGGAATAAATAGCGTTGCAAAAAAAATTAACAATGGCAAAAAAATAAACAAAGGTGATGGGTGACAAATCGTCACGTAAAATACTATTTTTTGCCACGGTCTTAGGTTTTCTGTAGCAAAAAAAATTATTTAGAGGATGACGTCATTTTCCATCTCAAAACATGGTTTTTGCAATGATTTTCAAACCGTCGCAAAAGGTTCCGTGTCCAATATGGAAGAAAAAGGATAGGGTTTGAGGGTATTGTATACATTTCACAATTATAGTTAACGGAGTTAACAATTGTATTTTGGTCCAAAATCATATAAACACTTTTTGACAATATTTGAATCATAGGGGACTAAAATGCTCATGACTCAAACTACAAATAAGTAAAATAATTTTTTTTTCTTAAAATATTTAAAACAATTATTCAATACTTTTTTTATATATTTATATAAATATCCATTTGTAATAGAGGAGTCCAAAACCCAATTTTGATATTAAATTTTAACTAAAGGATTAAAAATGTAAACCATAAGATAAGGTAAAGAAATCAATGTAAACTACATATATAAGTCCTATCTAAACCAAGAGAAGAAGAAAAAGAAAATATAGTTATGGCAAAGAACAAAAAAAACTTTAAAAGAAAATTAACACCATAAAAATTCAAACATAAATGTGATTCAAACATGTAACTATCGAAATGCAATCATCTTGCTTTTTATATGAATATTTTTCTCAATGAATACTAAAAATTGAACGATTTGGATCACCGAGATTTGGCTCACAATGGGTCCACTAAGCCCAAATACCCTCTTAAATTGGATCTCCAACCTGAGAGAAACCAAACACATTAAAAAAATTCAAAACACAGTATAGTGATCCTGGTTTTCCCTTTCATGTGTTGTATTCTAAACTCGGGTTCCTTGGTTGGTTGTTGTTGTTTGTATTTAGTTTTCGTCCTTAAATTCCTTGTAGTTGAGTTTAGGATGTGTTGGGCAGGTTTGTTACAGGTTGGTTATGAGTTGAAACCAATGGTTGCTGCCCAGGTTTTGACCTCTTCGCTCGAGCGAGGGTTCTTACGCTCGAGCGAGGATGGAGGGTCTTCAAGTTTCGTTTCAAACACAGCTTCTGCTCGAGCGAGCTTTCTTGCACTCGAGTGAGCTTGGTCTGGTGTGTCTCTTCGCTCGAGCGAGCACTCTTGTGCTCGAGCGTGCGTTTGTGTTTCTTCTTGGACCTGAGGGTTGTTGATCTTCGCTCGAGCCAAGCTTATTGCGCTTGAGCGAGCGAGGTCTATGTTTTGAGTTCCTTCACTCGAGTGAGCAGTCTTGCGCTCGAGCATACTTCTAGGTTGCAGACCTGAAGCTGTGCATTGTTTGCTCGAGCGACGCTTCTTGCGCGTGAGCGAGGTTTTGTTGTGTCTGGTCGCTCAAGCGACCACTACTTCGCTCGAGCGAGCCTCGAGTATATCAGTTCGTAGCAACGGGTTTATACATCACTTTTTCATCTCCTTTTCATCTCAAACCCTAGATCCGACTCTCTCCCTCTCTACATACTCCTTCTCTGTACAAATACATCTTGTTCTAGTGGTCTTCTACCCTAGTCTCTTTGTAAGAAAGCTTAAGCTTGGTGTGGGCTTCATTTTGATCCGTGAAATTGTAGGTTTGGAGCATCTTGGGTTTCTCTCACCATCTCCTTTGAGTCTCTTCTCTTGAGGTAGGGATAACTACTCATTTTTATGAGCTTTGACATAAATGTTAGTCATTTTGTATAAATGGATTAATTTGGTAATTTTGGAAGGTTACGGTTTGAGATTGGAATTTATTGAAAAGAGGGGTTTTCCATTGTTGAATGTAATAAGTATGTGGGACTTGAAATTGAGGTTAATGGTGGAATATGACTAAAATTTGGCCTTAGGGGCAACATTTGAGAATAAGGCGAAAAAGCCATAATTTGATTTAAATAATTAATTTGTATAATTACTTCTGTAAATGATAGAAATATGAAATTCAGTTGAGAATATTGAAATTAGGCAATTATGAAATTGAATGGTGTCGTTGGATTTGTAAATCACTCACTGGTGGAAAATGTAATAAATTATCTGTTTGATGGATTTATTATTTGTTTAGAAATAACTGTTTTGGGCTATCGGTGGAGGATAGTCTTGATTGTTGTAGACACTGCATGTTGATTAGGGAAAATTGAAACTAATCAAATGGAATATGTCATTGAATATGACAGTGGAATTAACACATTGAATATGTGAATTGTTGAGTCATTCTACATGGCAGTTTGTTAAATACATTGTACATGTATGTTGTGTGGGAGGAGATAGGGAATGCACTCCAGTAATAATTAAGTTGGCCGGAGTGTCCTGGGTGAAAGTCCCGAAACCTTATTTATTTATGGATGCCGGTTCCCTCGGACGTAGTTCCGTAAAATGGCAAGGTCACGGAAGTGTTAATTGATGTGTGTTATTGAAGTATTGATATATGCATTGTAGTCTCATTCATGAGTGGTTAAATCATATTGAGTTATGTAAACGGATTGACTCAGACAAATAATGAGAATTGGACTAATCATGTTATGAAGGTTAATTGGTTATGAAAAGGTAGTATATATGTTGTATGTGTTGAACATTTATCGGATACTAATGTTTTAGTTAATGCTCATATTATGTTTAGCATATTTCTACTGGGCTTTGGCTTACCTTATATGGGACATCATTTTCAAGTGCAGGTGATATGCTGCCTCCAAGGACCTAGCTTAGGTGGTTTAGAGGCTGAAGGTGTATTTTTATTTTTATTTTTTGTATTTACCCTTTTTGTTGTTATATGTTTATATTTCTCAACCAAGGGCTTTATTTGTAAAGGGCTTCTGACCCTCTTGTATTGTAAGCAAGTGTTGACTTGGAAAGTTATAAGCCCGTAGGGTATGTACTTTTATTGTCAACGTGTAGTACTTTTTGCAAAAGAACACTCTGATGTATGAAATATAATGTTTTTCTTATGATTTGTAAATCTTGTGAATGATGGACTTATGTATTTATTTTGAGGGCGTTACACACAGCCTTATAGTTATGTACTAATTAATTTTAGTTATTTTACCTTATAATTCTATTACCAATACTTATTTTGACAAATATTATGCCACACAACATCCCTATCTCTTAAAATGAACAATAATTGTGAATTTAAATTTAAACTTTTCATTCTATAAAAAAAAAAAAAGTGATTTATTTATGTTTTCATCGATGAAGCTGATTTTTTGCACAGACAGTCTTCATTGTAGGCCTAGAATGGAGCTTAAAAAATGAAGTATGAAGAAATATGGAAAATAAGAGTATGGATGGGAGCTGTACCCATTACATTGAGTACCTTTGAGGTACAATGTCACACTTTTAACATGATTAAATCTAATTTAATTAGTCTCATATTTTTTTATTTTTTTCATAATTATATTAATCTTCCTTTTTGTATGGTTAAAGCAATCAAAAGTAATGTCAATAGTAGGTAGATAATGAAATAAACAAAGATAATATGATAAATATTTTTTTATTCATATCATAAAATTATTTTTTTTATTCATACAATTAACGAATTATTGATAATTGATGATAACAAATTATTGGTGATGAGATGATAAAAAAATGGCCTAAGTATTATGAAAGTTAAAATTTTATAAGATATTAGTATAATTATATCAAAAGTGTCTGATTAACTATACATTTTACGAACTTTTAATTTATCAATAAAAAAAATATAATATAAAAAGGTGGCTGAGTAATTTTGATAAAACTAATTTATGATGATGTGTGATATATAATGAGACCATTGCATATGGAATGATGATTATGATGAGAGATGGTGATTATGATATAAGCAAAGGGGCAATGCGGTAATTTCTGCGAGGCTGAAATTTTGGTCCGCAAGTCTTGGTCGTAGTCCTTGAAGCTTATTTTGCCGGAGAAGTAATTGTGTCATCCGAGGCTTCTGGCCCAGGCGGTTTTGCCTATTCTTGAGGGTCCTTCGAGGTAGAGGGAGATTGGACGAATGGGCCTCTGCTCTAGTTCCTGTTATCAGAGGAGGAGGAGAGTTCTTCGTCAGTATATAAATTGTTTATATTATTTTTGTGTATCCCTAATCTAAGGAAATCGTCTTCCCTCCAAACGGAGAGACAGCAATTTTGACATAACTCGTACTGAACGCAATTTCGACTTACAAACAAAATATTATTTTCTACCCATTTTTTTAGTTCTTCATTTAAGAAAGGAAATGAATTAAAAGGGCTAGTACATGGGGGCCTCTCTCTTTTGTAATGATCCCTGGAAAATGTTATTAATTGGGGGTATTTTGTGACGTAATCGGTGGGACATCTTTCTTTACAGAGAGCAAAGAATTGTTCCTCCGTTTCTGCTTCGCCAAGTATTCCCCTCCAAAGTTCGTCTCTGTTTTTCGAAGGACTTTTCCCCTTAGATGAAAATTCTCCCCATTCGACGAACTCGCCCCCTTTTTGTATATACTGTCAACTTGCTGTTGGCGAGTGGAGTTTTTCTATATTTGGATGGTAGATCCACCCATTGGTTCCAGTGAGATTGAAAAATCTCGGGTTGGAGGTTTGGATCTTCTTCGTGCATTGAACCATGGCATGAAGGTGAGGGTTTCCATCTTCATGGAGCTCCCTTGCGACAAGTATGTAGTATGGCTGACAGGCTAGTTGGAGGAGAGATTGGAGGAGTTCTAAGAGTTGTTCTTTTGGGCATGGGCATTGTGGGTAGGTGAGGAAAACATTCTTGGCATAAAAACGAAAAGAGGCTTGGCGAGGCATTATTTAGCTTATTTAGTGATTAACACTTAACTTACACAGGTGTGAATGTTGTTTGTCGAGGCTTTATATAGGGGGAGGTCACACCAGCTGGGGGGGGGGCGCTATATATAATATTACTAGCGCCCCCTAGTTGAAATTGTACCCATTAGGCAATTTCATCCGTTGATGGACGTACGGATGGTGACGTGTAAGGCGGAGATTAAATCCGTACTCACACCAAATAGTAATCACTATTTGGTGTGAGTAGCCGGGGCTTGGTGTGAGTAGACGTGGCCATCTCCTGTCCACCCACATGTCTTGCTCGTGGTGGTTTTGCTTGGATATAAAGCAAAGGTGCATAGAATTCCGCGTGAATGAACAGTAATGGGCGGGAATTCAAATTTTAAATTTCGAATCTCTGTATTTACAGCTGTCTATATATCTGGGTCCAGCCTCAGATATTTTTCGGTGGAGAGAGATAAGAGAGATATGCTTTTGCAGTTGGAGAGTTATTACACTGAGGTGATTTTTTGGTACCTTGTTTCGTCCCTCCTTTTCTTTCTGCCAATTTTGTCGATTTATTTGGTATACAATGTTGTACTCCTTAGAAGAGTATCCTGAGAATTACGGGCAGTTCACTCAAATGTGTGTAGATCGCTTTTTGACGTGGCAACTAGGCCTGTGGGAAGAGAGCCGACGGAGAGCTTCGGTGAAGTTTGTTCCGGTGTACGAAGATCAGAGGGCAAAAATATCAAAGCTAAAGTGTCTGAACAGAAGGGTTAGCAGAGGTAACAGATCTTGTAGAAGTGTTCGTATAAAAGATTTGGAGTTATTTATAAAAAATGGAAAGAATAGGAAGCAGCCATTACCGGACCCCCCTTGCGTACCGAAGGTCAAGGACACCGGCGGCCAGTGGATATAGGCGTAGTTACCGTAGTCGTGCACCTTTTAAGACCCAGTATGTTCGCAGACGGTACGTTCAGAATATTCCCCGATTTATTAAGAAGACTAAGAGGGGAGTAAGGAAATTACAGCTATACGATGAACAATTAAGGGACGTTAAGTTTGATAATAAAGGCGTGGCGAGATTACTTAATGGTATTGAGTTGGGTAATAAGAGATCTGATTGTCAATCAGACAAGATCGTGGTTAAGGGTATCAAATTCATTGGTAATGTTCAATTAGGACAGGATGCTAAGGACGAAGCTGTGGTCCACTACGTGTTAGAGTAGAGGTCCATCCGCCCAATCTCCCTCTACCTCGAAGGACCCTCAAGAACAGGCAAAATCGCCTGGGCCAGAAGCCTCGGACGACACAATTACTTCTCCGGCAGAATAAGCTTCAAGGACAACGACCAAGACACCGTCTACAACGTGGTAGACGGCATCAAATACTCGACAGTCCCTACCGAATTAATGAAGAATTTAGGAGGCTGCCAGAGAGATTTCCATGTATTTGTTAAGTTCCAACCAGATCTCACTATTAGAGGAGGAATTCCTTGTATTTTATTAACAAATGGGGACAGTAATTGGTTAGATGCAATGTCCCCAAAAATGAGAGAATGGTTTGATGTTAATGTAACCACTGTCATGATTAATGAAAAAATTTATTAATTTTATTTATGAAACCACTTAAAGTTTTATTTACTTACTACATTTCCCTTATCATCCACTATTACATCTTGAGTCACATCACTATTTTTTACACTGATGATTACATTTCGTAAAACATTAGAAAATTCTGCTGCATCCATAACAACTGATCCTCTACGATCAACTTCCTCTTTGCTAACACTAACCTCTGAAATCGACGAACCAGGATCAACATCACTAGTGTCATCACCACCTCTGCGTACATCAATCTCTGACAAACTCAGACGACCTCTGCGTTCATAAATAACTGAACTACTTTCCCCAAAACCTCCTAACAACAAATCTCTTCGCCTCTCCGGTAAACCAACAGACTTAGTTCGTGTCAGAATCGGAATGGCCTTCGTTGGAGGACAATGCCAGACATCAACATTATCATTAGTATATTTTTTAGATAACACAACAATAGAAGGGGCCCTCGTTTGCGAATCTTCTGGCATGTCACTCGTAAAATACTTCAGATACCCCTTCATTTTACAATACGTAACCCCCCTTTTAATATTGGAATTTTCAAGTCGATACTTCACCATCCATGGCACCTGTTTGTCGTTAATTGAACAATAACCATTCCCATAATAGGCTAACTCGCATTGACAATCTACTAGGAAAATAAACCACGCCTGCAAACTGTCATTACCGTCTAACCTCCGATCATAAACATTTACTCTGACAACCCACTAGCATTGGTTGCGCAAAGGGGGGAATATTTTATCAATATTTTATCAACCTTAATACTTTTTTGTTTGTATCTTAACCTTAATTGAGAAAATAAATTAGGCAACGCAAGTTCAATACAACTGAAATCACTTGCCGAAACACCTTCAACAACCCCAGTTTTTATATCATCCACCTCCATTAACCTGAACACCAAAAATAAAAATACATCAAATTACAATTCTAAACAGTTTTAAATTACATTTGACTCCTTAAAGTAATTTTGCATTCTTTTCCACTAACAGTAGCAGCCACTAAATATATGGCACCCTTTTGAATGCTTCCAAAATTTCCCAACAGCGTATATTTGTAGTCCGTCCAAACATCAACTGGGAAGAACCGGTCTACAACTTCTATCCCGTGACGAACGTACTCTTTGTCCTTGCCACCAACCAGCTTGAATCTCATTTTCTTTAGCATCCGAAAACGGTCGGACTGGTCAGGATCAACAATCCAGGTCTCAGGATTACCCTCGCCAACTCCAATAAATATCTTGTCAGGTGTA
The DNA here is from genome assembly GCF_004153795.1 of Camellia sinensis. Classification (NCBI taxonomy): domain Eukaryota; kingdom Viridiplantae; phylum Streptophyta; class Magnoliopsida; order Ericales; family Theaceae; genus Camellia; species Camellia sinensis. Next base: position 1,080,777 of record NW_021024580.1, read on the forward strand.
GGGACGGAATCTGACGGACTATTATCACTGATGACAAAAAACAACATGTGGTGGACCACAGCTTCGTCCTTAGCATCCTGTCCCAATTGAACATTACCAATGAATTTCATACCCTTAACCACGATCTTGTCTGATTGATGGTCAGATCTCTTATTACCCAACTCAATACCATTAAGTAATCTCGCCACGCCTTTATTATCAAACTTAACGTCCCTTAATTGTTCATCGTATAGCTGTAATTTCCTTACTCCCCTCTTAGTCTTCTTAATAAATCGGGGAATATTCTGAACGTACCGTCTGCGAACATACTGGGTCTTAAAAGGTGCACGACTACGGTAACTACGCCTATATCCACTGGCCGTCGGTGTCCTTGACCTCCGGTACGCAAGGGGGGTCCGGTAATGGCTGCTTCCTATTGCTTCCATTTTTTATAAATAACTCCAAATCTTTTATATGAACACTTCTACAAGATCTGTTACCTCTGCTAATCCTTCTGTTCAGACACCTTAGCTTTGATATTTTTGCCCTCTGATCTTCGTACACCGGAACAAACTTCACCGGAGCTCTTCGTCAGCTCTCTTCCCACAGTCCTAGTTGCCACGTCAAAAAGCGACCTACACACATTTGAGTGAACTGCCCGTAATTCTCGGGATACTCTTCTAAGGAGTACAACATTGTATACCAAATAATATGATAAAATTATTATTTTTATTCATACAATTAACGAATTATTGATAATTGATGATAACAGGCATAGTGGGGGAGAGTGTGCTGGTAAATGTTTGGAATGTGGGAGGTCTCAGGTTCGAAACCTGGGAACAATAGAGGGTAATTTTATTTTTTTTTCAAATATGCTTTTGGCGACCAAACTCTGTGGTCGCCAAAAGATTGACTATTGGCGACAAAAAAATAGTCGGCAAATTTATAAATAAAAAAAATCACTATTGGCGACTAAAAGTTTAGTCGCTAAATGTATAATTTCCAAAAATGGAATTGACTACTGGCGACAAATTCTTTAGTCGCTGAAGACCTGTATATTGCCGACTAACACTTTTTTAGTCGCCAAAGGTATTCGCGACCGTTTATTCGCGACAAAACCGACGACTAAAATATTCAGTCGGGGAAAGTGAAAATTTGACTTTTGGCAACTAAAAAAAGGACTTTTGGCGACTAAAAATTTAGTCGGCAAAGTTGTGTTTTCTTGTAGTGATAGGATGGATATCTAAAACATCTATGATAAGTTCGATATCAAAATCTTAATTAATATTTTTATCAATAAATATGATTAAGTAGCTTGTTATAAAATTATCTTTTATCTTATTATGCAGTTAAATTTTGAAAAAATTATAATTGAAAATGTATATTTTTATGAGTATAATAATAATCCGTTTTAAGAAGTGGTATTAAATTTTATGAACTTATTTTAAGAATGTCAAGTTGAAATAGACAATATATTTCATTTTCAGGCAATATTCCTATTTTTTAGAGAATGAACAAATAAGAATGAATGTAAAATAAGATCCATAAACAAATTAAAATGTGATTTATATAATAAGAAAAACAAACATAAATGACATATGAGCAAAAACAAGAATAGTAATAAATGAAAGAATATAAGTAACTTTAAATAATATAAAAGTATAACAAATAATATAGACAACAAATAGAATAAATCAATATTTGATAAAACTTAGTTTAGAAATTATTTTTTAAATTTGGTAATGTAAATAATTTGAAGGGTAGGAATTATTAAAAATTTGAAGATGCGAAGAATTTCACTTTAAAATTATCTTACTAATTATTAGTATGATATACATAATTTTTAAAAATTTAAGGAATGTGACCAGATAGATCCATTCTTGCTAGCAGGCTTGCACACAAAAAGATAAAAAGAACCCTTATATTTCAACAATGACTTGCTAGCTGCTTCGTGGAACAAGATGTTGGAAAATGGTTTAGAAATTCTGGGTTATAACAGAATTTTTTCGTAAGTTTCGTCTATTTTTTAGGTAGGCCTCGAGCGTCGATTTTCGCGGGTCAAAGTGGCAACGCGTTCTATGTCGCGTTGTGATTCACGTGGTATATTTGGTTGCTCAAAACCATTACCGAGTGAATGGGAATTTAAAGCCAAAGTATGCTTCATGGAAATGGAGTTTTGGTGAAAATCCTTAAAGGTTTGAATAAGGCTTGTCCCACATTGATTTGGTGGGAAGTTTTGAATGGGTTTATAAGACATGGGATTGGAACTTTGGGTGTGCCCCAAGGGGTACCCAAGTGTTTTAGAGAGGGAGGTTATGGGCTAGACCCATTGGACCCAAAAATCACCACTCACGCGCCGTCACCATTCGGGCGGGCTGGGCTGGGCTGGGTGTGAGGTTGGGTTGGGCTTGTCCGGCCCAACACCTATCTTTTTGGGCCAAAAACATTTGAATTTAATCTTTTTTTTTTGGTAAAATAAAATTCAGAATTCAAATTAATTCTGGAAATAAACTGGTCCGGTTTTACTGTACACCAAAACAGGACCCTTCCCGTTTTTATCTGTTTGAATTATGAACCCAACAGATTCAAATCTGTTTAAATTCAAAACCAAACAGGTTTGCACCTGTTTAATTCAAAACCTGCAGCCACCAATCCATCTATAAATAGGACAACCCTAATTTGGATTTTGTAACTCTAATTTTCGTCCTTCATTATTCTGCAAACATTCTCTTCATATTGCTGCATTGTTTTTTTCGGTGAGAGAGTATAAACACTTAGTGTGTTCGTTAGGCAAACAATTTGTAGTGCTGCTATTGTTTGTAGTTGATCATTTCATCCTGGGAGATAGACGTCTACATTCTAAAAACACCGTAGAGAGGACGAATATGTCTTAAGGACACAGTGTTAAACACTAGACTTGATCAGATATTTATTACAAGGAATTATTCAAGTAAGTTGTTTAATTTATTATTCTGTTTTATTTGTTTATTAAATCAGATTTTAATTTTGTTTTTGTAACAAAATGAAATCTGTTTTTATTTATTTATTTATTTCTAGTTTGATTTTTGTAATCAATCAAATCCTCTCCTTTCTTTTATTTCTTTATATTCTTGTTGTTATTTAGTACACAACAGAATTTAATCTTTTTAAATACAGTGAAGATTGTCCTACACAAGATACCCCTAATAATGCACTGAACTTGCTGCTATAAAAAAATAAACACAGAAGATAGATACATGGATTGACAAAATCCTTCAGAATCCGTCGGTGGAATTCACTTTTAAAAAAACTTATCTATTCATATAAATTTTGTATCCAATTTTTGTAATGGGTATGTATGTGTTCCTAACACCAGCACCTCAGAAAAGTCTTCATTGAAGTTGAAAGTGTTGGGTGCAATGTAGAATTTTTTTATTTTTTATTTTTTTTTAATAGTAAAATCGGGTATTCAAGACAATTTATGCATATCACAACGAAAGCAAGTTGACAAGTGGACAACTTGTATAACAGACACAAGTCACATTTTATAAACTTATACTCCATTAATCCTAGATAAGATTTGTTGATCTTTGAAAATCATTATTTTTTAATAGATGAAATTTCTCTTCAAACAATAATTATTCATCATTTCTAAATGTTTATAAAAGGGTATGGTAATATGACATTTATTTTGATTTTCAAAATTTCAAAACATCAAAATTTTTACAATATACATTTATTTTTTATAAAATTCATATTTATAGAATCAACACAATGATATTAATTTTTTATTTACAATTTTCTTAATTTCTAATCATAAAATAAAATTTTAAACAAATAAAGTATCTCTTTGACGCATAAACATACATAAACACATTGAGAAATGTAATGACCCAAAAATATTTTTTTAAATAGTCAGTACATAAATTAATTGATTAATATTCGGATTGGAGTGTTGTGTAAAGTTATGTGCGAAAATGATTCAATTTTGTAATAATTTTTTAAAAAAAATATAATTTTCGATCTCAGAAATTATGAAATTTTTATTGTGTTGTTCTTATAAGAGTCTAGCATGTTGGATAAAAACTTCAGAATTTAATGGTGAGTATTTATTTTATGAGAATTTGTAGACTGATTGGTGTTCAGTTTAATTTATAGCAAAATATGAAATTGAAGTTTTGGGTGTTGGATTAAGCCAAAACTAACTCATTTACACATTAAGCCCTTGGCTTGAATTTACATGTAATACATCAAAAATAAAACGACAAAAGTGTGCCCGCCTCTAGCCTCCCAAGCTATGTCCTTGGAGGTGGCATGCTACCTGTACCTGAAAATGATATTCCCATATAGGGTGAGCCACAGCCCAGTAGAAACATACTAAACCAAACATGAACAATGTCTAAAAGATTAGCAGTTGATAGATGGTCAACACTGATACTTCCCTTTATCACACTTTACATTTTCGTGACCTACTAATCCATATTACAATTCATTTTCCAATTCCTTTCAATTCTCAAATCACAACCATGGCTAAGAACCTGGCCAAACAACTCATATGAGACATTAACTCATATCAAACACTTCCCATTTCATATTAGATAAGCATACTAGCTATATCACACAACAACAGATAAGCATACAAGCTATATCATCACTTCCACAGATATGCATATGAGCACTATCACACTTCCAGTGACAAGCATATGAGCTCTGTCAACACATTAATAGACAAGCATATGAGCTCTATCTATGGAGTCCATCCCCTATCTCCTCCCAACACATCCGGTTTAGAAGTCCATCCCCTATCTTCCCCTAAACCGTGGAGTACATCCCCTATCTCCTCCAACACAACACAATGCATATAAACAACAATTATACACATCATCACACAATACATAAATTTAATGTATTCTTTCAATCGTCAATCTCAATGACACATTTCAGTGATTAGTTACAGTTTGCCAAATCATCATGCATTGTCTACAACAATCACGACTATCTTCCACCGATAGCCCAAAGCAGTTATTTCTATACAGAAAATAAATGCAACAATGGATATTTAATCAACATTTCAATTAGGTGAGCGATAAACAATCCAACTACACCCTTTAACCCCATACATTCCCAATCTCAACAATTCCACTTCATTTCCTCATTTCTCACAATTAATTATCCCAATTAATCAAACAATGTAATTAGGTCAAATCAAAAAGGAAATTAAATCGAAAAGGAAATTGAATAAAAATGGAAGTGGAATAAAAATACAAATGGAAGTTGCATAAAA
>NW_021024580.1:1088556-1098779 GCF_004153795.1 Camellia sinensis
ATTCTCATATCCTACCATAGATCGTACATTAATTCAAGTCTCTCTGTGTAAACAGATACTTCAAACTCTTGTGATCCGAGAATACCTCGAACCTCTCACCATAAAGGTAGTGCCTCCAGATTTTCAAGGCAAAGATCACTGCTGCTAACTCTAGGTCGTGTGTGGGGTAATTCTTCTCGTGTATTTTCAACTGACGTGAGCCATAAGCTACCACGCTCCCCTCCTACATCAACACACAACCCAAACCCTCCCTCGAGGCATCACAATAAACTGCATAACCCAACCCTCTCTCCGGAATAATCAAAATCGGAGCGGTGGTCAATTTAACCTTCAGCTCTTGGAACGACTTTTCACAAGTCTCATTCCACACAAACTTGACTCCTTTCCGAGTCAGCCTAGTCAACGGTGACGCTAACCTGGAGAAATCTTTCACAAACCGGCGGTAATACCCAGCTAATCCCAGAAAACTGCGGATCTCAAACACATTCTTAGGCTGTGCCCAATCTTGCATTGCCTTTACCTTGGATGTATCAACCGACACCCCTTACCCGGATACCACATGGCCTAAGAATTTCACTTTCCTCAGCCAGAACTCACACTTCCCAAACTTGGCATACAGCCTATGGGCTCTAAGCAACTCAAGCACCACTCTCAAGTGTTCTTCGTGCTCAGGCGAATAGATAAGGATGTCGTCCACGAAGACGACCACAAATCGGTCTAAGAACTCCCGGAAAATCCGGTTCATCAAGTCCATAAAGACTGCCGGTGCATTGGTAAGTCCGAATGGCATTACCAAAAACTCATAATGGCCATACCGCGTACAGAATGCCGTCTTAGGAACATCCTCCTCCCTGACCCTCAACTGGTGGTAACCCGATCTCAAGTCTATCTTAGAGAAACAACGGGAACCCTTCAACTGGTCAAACAAATCATCTATACAGGCCATAGGGTACTTATTCTTGGCCGTAGCCTGATTCAACTTCTGGTAGTCTATACACAATCTCAAAGCACCATCTTTTTTTTAGCAAAGAGAGACGGTGCTCCCCACGGCGAAACACTAGGGCGAACAAAGCCCTTATCTAGCAATTCCTGGAGCTGAACTTTCAACTCAACCAACTCTGTTGGAGCAAACCGGTAAGGTGCCATAGAAATCGGCGCCGTGCCGGGCACTAAATCAATAGAGAACTCTATCTCTCGGTGAGGTGGCAAACTAACAAGATCTTCGGGAAAGACATCCGAATACTCACAAACCACCCTCGGCAATACAAGCTGGGTCTCACCACTCTCACCACTCTCAAAGCTGGCAAGTAGACTACTAAGCTCACTTCGCCCTCGCGAATCATACCCCGGTGGCAAAACACTACCAACCCGGTCTCCCAAGAAATGGAACCACTCCCCGCTCAAGGTACATAACGTGACCCTCTGGCGGTAGCAATCGATAACAGCCCGGTATGACGATAGCCAGTCCATACCCAAAATAACATCAAAGCCCATCATGGGCATGACCACAAATGGAACAGGAAGCTTATGGTCGGCGACCTCTATATCACAACCTCTAACACCCTGTTTCAAGATCAACTTACCACCAATAGGCGATACTACACAAATAGGAGATGCTAACTGTGCCAACTCCAATTCCAAAACAGATGCAAATGCAGCAGATACAAAAGAATGAGATGCACCCGTGTCAATCAACACGCTAGCAACCGAGTTGCAAATCAGAAAAGTACCTCTCACCACTGATGGAGCCGGTACTAAATCCTGCGCGGTAACAGCATACACGCGCCATGTAGGCCCCTGATCTACCTGCTCACCTCTAGAAGCATACGACTGTTGCACTGATTGGGACGATGAAGCCCCCAGATTGGCCCTCGAGGCCTGCACAGACTGAGCTGGCTGAAAACCCTACGTCTGCCTAGAACCAGACGCTCCCGAAGTAGCACTCAACTGCGGGCAATACCTCTTCAAGTGCCCAAGCTGACCATACTGATAACAAGACAAAGGCTGGCCTCTGCCCTGACTCTGGCCCTGAGATCTAGCTGATGAAGAAGCAGCTCGCTGACCCCCTCCCTTCTGCGGGCAAACTGAAGACTTGTGACCCAGCTGGCCACACGCAAAACAAGTCAGGCCTCCCTGACTACCTCTCCCCGAGCCTGCACTCGGTACCGGAAAGGTCGATCTAACAACTCCTCCCTGAGGCTGCTGAGGGTTAAAACCCCTCTGTCTCCTGCCATCACCCTGACCATCTTGGCTCCTCTAGGAGCCTTTCTGCCCCTCATCCTCCTCCCGTATCATAAGCTCCGTATGAGCTGCAGCATCCACTAGGTGCCTATACTCTCGGATGTAAGACCCACCAACTCTCAGCTTGAGGCCCCGCTTCAACTTCCGCTCAAACTCATAGCAACGGCGTTCTTCGGACGCCACCAACTCAGGTGCAAACCTGGACAAACTAGTGAAAGTGGCCTCAAACTCTGCCACAGACATACCCTGCTGATTAAGCCGGCTAAACTGATCCCTCAGATTCTCCCTAGCCACTGCTGATAAGAACCTCTCCTGGAAAGCATTCACAAACGCCTCCCATGTACCACCAACACGAGCCTTCTCGTACTTCCACCATTGACCCGCATCCCCCTTCAGCGGGAAGGATGCCAAGGTCACTTTCAGTGCCCCGTCCTCGATGCCAAGCATCTCGAACGTCTTACTCATCTGTTCTAGCCACTCGTCAGCCTTTAGTGGCTCCTTTGGATCCCCAACAAACTCCTCCGGGTTAGACCGGAAGAACTCTCTCTTCAAGAAAGAGGGCCCTACTTCAGCTGCCTGATTCCCAGCTCTGAGTATACCCAAAGCTCCTGCTATCTCTCGTGCCAAGGCACCCAACAATGTAATTAGGTCATTTTCCATAATTAACATTTCAACCCTTAGATAACATTCAATAGATGGTTAACACAAACATCCATTTCATCAATATACAGTTTCATGACAATAATGTCCATGACATGTTTTACTTTCCATTATTCGTTCAATTTTTCATTTTTATAACCATGGCTCAGAACCTGGCCAACCACTTATAAAATAACAACATTAAACCCATCAATAAGGACATGCATTGATATGTAAAAGTTCCATATTCTTTCATTTATTAGAATTTCATTACAAAAAGTATTACATGTTAACGACAAAAGAAAATGCCCTAAAGGCTTACAGCTTTCCAAGTTAACACTTGGTTACAACAAAAGAGTACTAACTCATTTACACATTAAGCCCTTGGCTTGAATTTACATGTAATACATCAAAAATAAAACGACAAAAGTGTGCCCGCCTCTAGCCTCCCAAGCTATGTCCTTGGAGGTGGCATGCTACCTGTACCTGAAAATGATATTCCCATATAGGGTGAGCCACAGCCCAGTAGAAACATACTAAACCAAACATGAACAATGTCTAAAAGATTAGCAGTTGATAGATGGTCAACACTGACACTTCCCTTTATCACACTTTACATTTTCATGACATACTAATCCATATTACAATTCATTTTCCAATTCCTTTCAATTCTCAAATCACAACCATGGCTCAGAACCTGGCCAAACAACTCATATGAGACATTAACTCATATCAAACACTTCCCATTTCATATTAGATAAGCATACTAGCTATATCACACAACAACAGATAAGCATACAAGCTATATCATCACTTCCACAGATATGCATATGAGCACTATCACACTTCCAATGACAAGCATATGAGCTCTGTCAACACATTAATAGACAAGCATATGAGCTCTATCTATGGAGTCCATCCCCTATCTCCTCCCAACACATCTGGTTTAGAGGTCCATCCCCTATCTTCCCCTAAATCGTGGAGTACATCCCCTATCTCCTCCAACACAACACAATGCATATAAACAACAATTATACACATCATCACACAATACATAAATTTAATGTATTCTTTCAATCGTCAATCTCAATGACACATTTCAGTGATTAGTTACAGTTTGCCTAATCATCATGCATTATCTACAACAATCACGACTATCCTCCACCGATAGCCCAAAGCAGTTATTTCTATACAGAAAATAAATGCAACAATGGATATTTAATCAACATTTCAATTAGGTGAGCGATAAACAATCCAACTACAACCTTTAACCCCATACATTCCCAATCTCAACAATTCCACTTCATTTCCTCTTTTCTCACAATTAATTATCCCAATTAATCAAACAATGTAATTAGGTCAATAAAAAAAGGAAATTAAATCGAAAAGGAAATTGAATAAAAATGGAAGTGGAATAAAAATACAAATGGAAGTTGCATAAAATTAAAAATGGATGTTCATTCAAGAAACTATTATACCTTAACGATCTATTTGAAAATTAAATAAAAAAGGATTTCGAGTTTTGGAGCATTGTTGGTGTGCTCTCTTCTCCCATCTGGAGCTCTAACTTCAGAGTAGGGATATCCTACTCCTCTTCTAGGATTTTGTCTTTAAATTTAGTATTTTGAGAGTTGGGGTTGGTTTTGGAATCTTGTGAAGGTTTCGGGCTTTTGTGTTATTTTAACAAAAGTTGGGGTTTTATTATAAATAACCTAGATGTTTTGTGAAGAGAAATGGAATATAATGTTGAATCATTGATGGAAATGGGACCTAGGGTTGAAATGGTAATTATGGAAATTGACCTAATTACATTTGATTAATTGGGATAATAAATTGAGAAAGAGGAAATGAAATGAATTGTGAGATTGGAATGTATGGGGTTAAAGGTGTAGTTTGATTGTTTATCCCCACACCAATTGAAATGTTGATTAATATCCATTGTTTGCATTTATTTTCTGTATAGAAATAACTGCTTGGCTATCGGTGGAGATAGTCGTGATTGTTGTAGACAATGCATGATGATTAGGCAAACTGTAACTAATCAAGGAATGTGTCATGGAATTCGGTTGAAAGAATACATTAATATGTATTGGTGATGATTGTAAAATGTGTTTGTATATGTATGGTGTTAGGAGGATGGGGATGACTCCACGGTTTAGAAGATAGGGGATTGACCTCTAAACCGATAGTGTTGAGGAGAGTAGGGGAATGACTCCGCAGATAAGCTCATATGCTTCTTTAATGGTAATGATAGCTTATATGCTTTCATTGGAAGTGTGTATACAACTATATGCTATCTGTGAATTGTGGATATTAGTCGTTATACATTACTGTTGAGAATGTTAAATAGCTAATATGCTTATCTTGAATGTTGAAATTAGTAATTTTGATAGAAATGTGAAATAGTATAGGAACTACATGCTTATGTTGAAAAAAAGGAAATGAAAATAAATTGGTAAAGTACGTATGCATAAAATTGTTTATTGAAAGTATCAGTGTTGCATCTATCAATGCTAATCTTTTAGTCATTGTTCATGTTGGTTTAGTTATTTCTATGGGCTTGGCTCACCCTATATGGGAATATCATTTTCAGTGTACAGGTACATGCCACCTCAAGACATAGCTTGGGAGTAGAGGCGGGACAACTTTTTGTCGTTTATTTTTGATGATTACATGTAAATTCAAGCCAAGGGCTTAATGTGTAAATGAGTTAGTACTCTTTGTTGTAACCAAGTGTTACTTGGAAAGCTGTAAGCCCTAGGGCATTTGCTTTTGTTGTTAACATGTAATACTTTTGTAATGAAATCTGATAATGAAAGAATGTGGACCTTTTACATATCAATGCATGCTCTTTTGATGGGCTTTATGTTATTTTTGAGGGCGTACAATTGTATCAGAGCGTACTGGGTTCGAATAGTTTGGTACGTGGAAGTTATTTAGGATCACAATGGTGTTGTCTCGCTTGATAGAGACTTAGACTGTATGTGTCATATGCTATGTGCTAAATTGATAAACATGTTATGTGTTATTTGGTTATGGGATTTAGTTTCTAGGATGTTGATTGGATCCTTGGTTTCTGGGAGTCTTGTTGGAAAGGCGCTCTTGATCAATCTGAATTGATGTGCTAGAGCAATGAGTAAGAGTTCGAAGATGGCTTGCATCAAGACGAGACTGAAAGTACCGTGGCATCTTCCAGCTGAAGGAAGCGGTCACATGGGAAGACGAGAAGGCGTGTTGGTGTACTGGGGAGCGTTTGTAATGCTTTTCAGAGAGTTTTTTCTGCTGCCAGCTTGGAGAAAGCTGAGGGATCAGTTTAGCAGCGTAAACAGCAGGACTGTCGCCGAGTTTGAGCTTACTTTTACCAGTCTTGTCCAGGTTTGAACCTGAACTGTGGCGTCTGAGGAACCCGTTGCCTTTTTGTATTGACGGAAGTTGAGCGGCCTCAAGTTGAAGTTGGTGGGTCTACATCCGAGATTATAGGCACCTGGTACGATGCTGCTGTTCATATGAATATATTGCAGGAAGGAGAGAAGAGCAGAGGGCTCAGAGGGGCCAAGATGCCGTGATGCAGGAGCAGATTTATAACCCTCAGCAGTCTCAGGATAGTTCTAGATTCGACCTTTCCAGATCCGAGTGCGCAGGCTCGGAGAGGCCAATCAGGGAGTTTGCTTTACAAGTGTGGCCAGCTGCGTCACAAGGTTTTCAGTTTGCCCGTAGGGGACGCAGAAGCTATTTCTTCTTCAGCCTAAGACCGCAGATTAGAGTTTGGGCAGGGCAGCCCTTGTCTGTTATCAGTGTGGACAGCCCGGAACCTGAAGAGTTTTGCCTGCAGCCGATAGCCACGTCGGAGCGTCTGGTCAGCAGACGCAGAGTTTTCAAACCAGCCAGTCTGTGCAGGCCTCGAGGCCCAATCCGGGGCTTCGTCGGTCCCATCTGTGCAGCAGTCTTTGCTTCTAAGTGAGCAGGAGGACCAGCGCCTAACAGGGCGCGTGTTCTGTTACCGCGCAGATTTAGTACCAGCTCCACGTAGTGAGAAGGTACTTTTTCTGTTTTTTGCAACTCGGGTTGCTAATGTTTGATAGACACGGGTGCATCTCATTCTTTTTATCTGCTGCATTGCATCTTTTTAGAATGAGTTGGCACGTAGCATCTCCTATTTGTGTGGTTATCCGCGCTTTTTTTGGGTGGTGAGATATCCTGAAACAGGTGTTAGATTGTATATAGAAGGTCGCCGACCATATGGCTTCCTTGTCCGTTTGTTGTCATGCCCATGAAGGGTTTTATGTTATTTTGGGTATGGACGCATCGTTCATACGTCTGTTATCAATTGGTACCGCCAGAGCGTCACGTTATGTCACTTTGAGTGGAGTGGTTCCATTTCTTGGAGACCGGCGTTGGTAGTGTTTTGACCACCGGGGTTATGATTCCGAAGGCGAATAGCTATGTTCTACTTGCTAGCTTGAGAGTGGATGTGATGAGACCAGGATGTACGCCGAGTGTTTGTGAGTATTCGGTGTCTTTCCCGAAGATCTTGTTAGTGCCACCTCACCGAGAATAGATCTCTATTGATTAGGTGCCCGCACGGCGCCGATTTCTATGGCAACTTACGTTTTTGCTCCGCTGAGTGTTGAGTGGAAAGTTCAGCTGCCAGAATTGCTAGATAAGTTTTGTTCCACCTAGGTTTCACTGTGGGGAGCACCGGCCCACTTTGCTAAAAAAGAAAGCTGTGCCTTGAGAGTTGTGTATAGACTACCAGAAGTTGATCGGCTAAAGGTCACAAATAAAGTACCCTAGCCCCGTATAATATTTGTTTAGCCAATTGAAGGCGTTCCCGTGTTTCCTAGATAACTTGAGATCGGGTTATCACGTGAGGTCATGGCAAGAATATTCCAAAACGCATTCCCTACGCGGTATGGCCATTATGAGTTTCTGTGATGCCATTTGGCTTACCAATCACCACATCTTTTATGGCTTGGATGAACCGGGATCTTCCGCGAATTCTTGGATCGATTGTATCCTTTCGTGGACGACATTCTTGTCTATTCGCCTTCTGAGGAGGATCATGAGGAGGAAACACTTGAGAGTGTGCTGAGTTGCTTAGACCATAGGCTGTATGCCAAGTTGGAAAGTGTGAGTTCGGGCTGAGGAAAGTCAAATTCTATAAGCCACTGGTATCCGGGGAAGGTGTCTGTTGATACATCCAAGGTAGAGGCAGAGTGCAGGGATTGGGCACAGCCTAAGAGTGTGTTTGAGATCCGCATTTTCTGGGATTAACCGGTATTACCGCCGTGTGAAATTCTCCAGGTTTAGCGTCCACCGTGACTAGGCTGACTCGGAAAGAGTCAGTTGTTGGAAGAGACTTGTGAAAAGAACGTTCCAAGAGATTGAAAGTTAGATTGACCACCGCTCCGGGTTGTTTATCGGAGAAGGTGGTTAGCGGTTATGTGATTGCTCCACGAGAGGTTTGGTTGTGTGTTTGATGCAAGAAGGGAAAGTCTACTATGGCTCACTCAGTTGAGAAATGCACGAGAAGAAATTCCCTACACACGACCTAGATTAGAGGCTGTGATCTTTGCCTTGAAAATCTGGAGCATTACCTTTACGGTGAGTCGAGGTTTCTCAGACCATCAAGAGTTTGAAGTACTCTATTTACACATAGAGACTTGAATTTAGGCAAGAGGGATGGAGTTCATCGAGACTTATGATTTTTGTTGCATATATCCGGGAAAGCCATGTAGACCACCCCATTTTGGAAACGCCTCAAGACTTGGACGCACTGTGAAACACGCGGTGATCTCCGATGTTGTGTTCGTTTGGAGTTCCCGGAGGCTCGGCTCGCGTCCTTGCTCAGGAATCCCCGAACGTCGACGTTTAGTTCTGTTTGCACCAAACACCTCATCTGCCTTTGAGATCAGGTGGGGGTAGCCATCCCCACCCACCACCGCATGGCCTAGATGCCCAGCCGGCTAGTTTTTTGTTGCCACCGGCAATTATAGTTTGACCGGCCGGCACTCTTTGTTGCCGTCGTCACACTTTTTTTTGCCGGTCGGCATTCTCTGGCCAAGATGCATTTTTGGCGTCCGACTGCGTGTCATCTACTTTTGCGATATTTTAGGACAGCTGTATGCTTTTGCTCCCCTCCATAACACGTGTATGGAGGGATCTCCCTCTTGCAAGGCTTGTCTTGGAAGCTTTACAAGAGGCTATAGAGAGGGTTCTCTCTAAGAGAAAAGGAGAGAGCTTTTAGACATTTTTGAGAGAAAAATACAGACCAAGCTCTGGTTTTTCTAGGGTTAGGGTTAGATATACACATTCTATCTCCCTTTCCCTCTCATTTTGTTCACTAGGTGTTTTTGGTCTCATTATTGCACACAAACACCTAGTGTTTCACCTTCCTCTTGAGACTAGGGTTCTAAGGGCTTGTTCTTGAGTTTCTTGACTGGTTTGGAGCCAAAGGAGGTCATTGGAGCACCATTGTTGAAGAGGACTACAAGGGTAAGAAAACTTACACTTTTAGTCCCCATTTTTGCATTGACTTTCTACTAGTCTTAGAGCTGTTTTTGGATATTGTATAACATAAAAAAGTTTTGTTTTTAGACCTCTTTATTGTTATAAGAGTGTTTGTTGTTTGAGGGTTGTTACCACACCTTAGGGCTCAAAGGTCTATTTTGAGCCATTTTGTGCTAGCTCGGGATGTTGGTGTTGAGGTCTCGGTCACCACTGTGAAATCTTGAGGGATTAGTGGTGAAGATGAATGCTTTTGAAGTCCCAAGAAGGAGAAGGCTCACCCCCTCTCCTTGTTGTCCTTAAAAGGGCAATATTTTGGCCTCTTAAGGAAGCCCATGCTTGAGTGTGGTTGAGCATGTTTGGATTTGTTTTTCATGCTTAATAATCCCATGATAATAACATGATTTCAAGTTGTTTTGGAACTCCAATGCATGCTTAGCATAGTGCCAGTAATGCTTATTTGTGCCTTACATGTTCTGGTTGTTAGCCTTGTTGGAAGCATGTTTGGGTTTGCATTTTGTGAAGATTTTGTGCATATCTTGCCATGTTTTAGCCTGTCCATAGTCATTTGATGATCTTTGCATTGCTGGTAATAGCTCCTTTGTATTGGGCTGTTGCCTTGAGCATGTGCATTGTGTAGGCTGCCATCTTTGCATTGATTTTGATGATTTAGGGTCGCTTTACATGCTATTTTCAGTCCATTTCCATGATTTGTTTGATTGCTTGATGCCTCTTTAATGCTTTGGAAGCTTGACTTGCATGCCTCGTGCTTTGACCATTGTTGCATGGCCTTTGTCCTTGAGTATTTAATTGCCATCTTAGGTGGTCCTTAGGCC
>NW_021024580.1:1098804-1114111 GCF_004153795.1 Camellia sinensis
AAAACAATCCAACTTACACCCTTAACCCATACATTCCCAATCTCAACAATCCACTTCATTCCTCTTTTCTCACAATTTAAAAAAATTTATCCCATTAATCAAAACAATGTAAATTAGGTCATTTTCCATAATTAAACATTTCAAAACCTTAAGGTCCCATTTCACAATGATTCAACATTATTTCCGATTTCTCTATGCAAGCCAAACATCTAGGTATTATAATAAAAACCCATTTGGTTAAAAACACAAAAAGGCCCAGCCGAATAGAATAACCTCACAAGATGATATTGACCAAACCACACCCACAAACAATTCTCAAACAGATACTAAATCTAAAGAACAAATCACAGTCGTATCGAGAAGCCAGGTTCTCAGATATCCCTTACCTTTCAAATTCGGGCAAGCTCCGCCGTCAAGGGGAAGAAGATGACAAAAACCAACGTGCTCAAATCCTCGAAATTCAGATTAAAAGGGTAGCCCTTGACGATCAACAAACTTTTGTAAAAGGGCAAAAAGGAGCAAAATTCACTCCTACTAGATTCAAACCTAGAGAGAAGGGTAGATTCTAGAGTGAGAGGCTCAACATGGTGTTTTTGGAAAAAGTAGGAGAGAGAGAGAAAAGTGGAAAAAGTGATTTGAAATCAAAAACTCGAAACTTAAAAACCTAGTCTCCCCGCTCAAGCGGTCAACACCCCGCTCGAGCGTCACTCACAGACTCACCGCTTCGAGCGTCAAACATCCGTCGGAGGGCGGGATGCCACCACTTCCCAGGAACTTTTACAGAAACCAGTCTCCGCTCGAGCTTCCACTCCCCGCTCGAGCGGGCACTCACCAACTCGCTCGACGGCCAATACCACGCTCGAGCAATTCCAAACACAGCCACAGAAATACGGATGGGTGCAAATTCCCGGCTCGAGCGCCAACCCCCGCTCGAGCAGAAGGTCAAAAAATCTGGGGTTAACTAGTTTGGTTTCTAAACTCACCCCAACCTGTAAACCAAACCTGCCCCAACACATCCATTTTAAACTTCAAATAACAAAGTTAAAGGATGGTTAAACAAAAAATAATAAACAGACTACCCAACATCCACAGACAACATGTCCGGATCACTGTTACAAAAACCAAGGGTAAAACCGGCGCACTCGCGTATAAACCTCCCCCCCTTAAAGCAATTTTAGCAGAGGTTGCGTTCCCCGAATTAGCACAGTTTTCAAAAACAGGTGTTTTCTCTCCATTTTTAACAATATTGTTACCATTTTAACATTCAACACAATTCGAACCCATCAGCCGGCTCCTCATCCCTTTAACAAGAGCCTTCACAATATGTAAACAAACATATACTTTCAACATTTGCCCACCAACAATTACCGCATTTTCCTTTCCAAGCTTCAGCCATATATTCAACACTATATTTAAATGTTACATTCAAAACTTCCTTATGAGGGCAAGTTTCAAAAACATACTTCCGATAAACCAAAACATTTTCAATGTTCACAACGTAATGAACATATATAAAAGGCTCTTATGTCAACAATAATTCAAATCTAATACAAGATTAACATCATCCAACAAACAAGTATGGATATTGTTTCGACGGACCTCCACTTCACGTTTCCCAAGTGGCCTCCTCTACACCGTGCTGATGTTTTCACATGGACTTTTCCCAAAGGCAAGTCTTGCCACCAGCGCAGGAACCTGATCCCACCTATCAAGGACCCAACGGTCTCTCCTCATACGACTTCCTCATCTATACCTCTAAAATCGGTCCAATTCCACCCACATTGTGATGGATCGTTTGCATACTCCGAAGCATCTACTCCCATGAATAAACACGTTCATGAAACTCCGGACAACATGTTGCGGCGGTAAAGCTAACCGATAAGCCAACTCGCCGATTCCTCTCAAGGATCTTCAAAAGGACCAATAAAAATCGAGGTAAACTTTCCCGATTTCTCCCAAACCTCATCAAACCTCGCCTAGGTGAATTTCTTCAAGAAAGAACATGATTCACCTTACCTTCCAAAGAAACGCAAAGGCCTCCTACCTCACGGTCAGGCATAAATTTTTGACGACTCTGAGCTGCTAAAACAAGCCTCCTACGGATAAAAAGCTCAACTTATCTCCTGTCGTTCTCTTCCACCAAAGCTCGAGCCCAACAAAAGCTGCAATCACCACTCCCGTCCCAACAAACTGAGAGACCTACGACTATGGCTCGCCTACAAGGGCCCACACCAGTGCATACCCGATAACTAGAACTGAAAGACTTTGTTGTTGTAGGCAAAACTCCACCCCCATGGCAAGTTGGCCTCTTCCCCACGATTCCCCAACTAAAGTCAAGGACACAACCTCGAAGCTTATTCTCCAAGGTCTGAATATCACGCATCGGAGCTGCCCGTCAGTCTGAGGATGCATAAAAGCCGATTTATACTTGATAAGGTCAACACTTAGTGCCCAAGGCACTCCTGCAACAAACTCCTTTGCACAAACGCCTGAGCAGTAAAAACGAGGGAATCTCTATTTTGGAGGATCAATCGTCCTGGGAACCCGTTTGCAATCTTCACTATGTCCCGAATATACAAAGTCGGCAACGTACTTTCTTGATCTATTCGAAATCTCTTGCCACGCGCCATAGGAATTTAAAGGGTGTTGCCGACTTGGTCAACCGGTCTTCCACCCCCAAATAGAGCATTCATCTTACCCCGCTGAGTCCTCGGGCAACGACGGAGTCACATACGGGGGGAAATCCACATGCCTCATTCCACTCGGGGCCCAAAATAAGGTCAAGGTTTAAACAACCGCTGCCTCTATGCTCGGCCTTCACTTGTGGTGAAAATAAGACACTTTAGATACGAAAACTGCCAAACATCTCTCTTTCATACCCCGCCACCCAAACTAGGCGACCGCAAATTCCCGATACATCTTAGTGCCTTCCGGATGCAACGCAAAGGGACGTGGAATGGTGAAACTTGCTCGGGAGTGAACCTCCTCTCGCGGACTCCGCGATCAAACAACGGTCTTCGGTTCTCACACTCAGGTCGGGATACACCGTCAAAACCCTTATCAACTTTCCCACTAGAGATCTCTCTCGGAGGGACTCTACCTCAAGGTCACCTCTCTGTGCCTCTTAACACTCGTTCACAAGTGTAGGCTGCGCACAAACGAAACAAGGCTGCAGCCCAACGGATTCTCCTAAGAGCAAATCAAACTCGTCAAGTGCACCCAAAATCTCCCATTCTCTGGATGGCTAAACAAGCTTAATCACAATGGATTTTCTGCTAAGGGCGTCGGCCACAACATTGGGCCTTCCCGGATGATATGCAACTCGAAGTCATAATCCTCAATGAACTCCATCCACCTCCTCTCCTCAAGTTCAAGTCTTTGTGTAAACAGATACTTTCAAGACTCTTGTGGTCCGAGAACACCTCGAACTCTCTCACCATAAAGGTAGTGCCTCAGATTTTCAAGGCAAAGATCACTGCTGCTAAGCTCTAGGATCATGTGTAGGTAATTCTTCTCGTGATATTTCAACTGACGTGAGCCATAGCTAACTCCCTCCTCCTATCATCAACACACAAGCCCAAAACCCCTCGGAGGCATACACAATAAACCATAACCCAACCCTCTCTCGGAATAATCAAAATCGGAGCGGTGGTCAATCTACTTTCACATCTCTGGAACGACTTTTCACAAAGTCTCAATCCACACAACTTGACTCTTTCCGAGTCAGCCTAGTCAACGGTCGAAGCTAAGCCTGGAGAAATCCTTCACAAACGGCGGGTAATACCCAGCTAATCCCAAAAACTGTGGATCTCAAACAACTCTTAGGTGTGCCCAATCCTGCACTGCCTTACACTTGGATGATCAACAGACACCCTTCCCGTGATACCACAATGGCCTAAGAATTGACTTCCCCTAGCCGAACTCACACTTTCCAAACTTGGCATACAGCCTATGGGCTCTAAGCACTTCAACACCACTCTCAAGTGTTCTGTGCTCCTCCTCCAGAAAGGCAAAAAACAAGAATGTCGTCCACGAAACGACTACAAATAGGTCAAGAATTCCGAATCCGGTGTCATCAAATCCATAAAGACTGCCGGTGCATTGGTAGCCCAATCGGCATCACCAGAAATCATATGGGCCATACCCCGCGTACAGGAAGATGCCGTCTTCTGGAAACTCCTCCCCTGACCCTCAACTGGTGGTAACCCGATCTCAAGTCTATCTTAGAGAAACAACGGGAACCCTTCAACTGGTCACAACAGATCATCTATACGGGCATAGGGTACTTATTCTTGATCGTAGCCCGATTCAACTTCTGGTATCTATACACATCATCAGGCACCATCTTTCTTTTAGCAAAGAGAGGCCGGTGTCCCCACGGCGAAACCTAGGGCGAATAACCTTAATCCAGCAATTCTTGAAGCTGAACTTTCAACTCAAACCAACTCGCTGGAGCAAAACGATAAGGTGCCATAGAAATCGGCGCCGGTCGTGCCGGGCACTAAATCATAGAGAACTCTATCTCTCGGTGAGGTGGCAAACTACAAAGTCTCGGGAAAGACATCCGAATACTCCCAAACCACCCTCTTGGAACAACACATGGGTCTATACACTCAAACCACTCTCAAAAGTAGCATAGAACCACTAAGCTCACTTCGACCTCTCGCGATCTACCATCGGTGGCAACACACTACCAACCCGTCTCCCAAGAAATGGAACACTCCCCGCTCAAGGTACATAACGTGTGACCCTCTGGCGGTAGCAATCGATAACACCCGGTATGACGATAGCCAGTCCATACCAAAATTACATCAAAACCCTTCATGGGCATGACACAAAGGAAAGGAAGCCTATTGGTCGGCGACGCTTCTATATCACAACCTCTAACAACCTGTTTCAAGATCAACTCACCACAACAGGCGATACTACACAAATAGGAGAGGCTAACTGTGCCAACTCCAATTCAAAACTAGATGCAAATGCAGCAGATACAAAAGAATGAGATGCACCCGTGTCAATCAACACTAGCAACCGAGTTCAAAACGAGAAGGTACCTCTCACACGATGGAGCAGGTACTAAATCCTGCGCGGTAACAGCATACACGCCCTGATGGCCCCTGATCTCCTGCTCACTCTAACGAGCAACGACTGCTGCACTGACTGGGACGATGACGCAAGCCCCCGATTGGCCCTCGAGGCCTGCACAGACTGATGGCTGCAAACCTGCGTCTGCCAGAACCAGACGCTCCGAAGTGGCACTCACTGAGGGCAATACCCTCTTCAAGTGCCCAGGCTGACCATCACTGATAAGCAAGACAAAGGCTGGCCTCTGCCCTGACTCTGGCCCTGAATGGTCTAGCTGAGAATGAAGCAGCTCCTGACCCCTCCCTCTTGCGGCAAACTGAAGCCTTGGCCCAGCTGGCCCACTTGCAAACAAGTCGTGATCTCCCATTACTCTCCCCGAGCCTGCACTCGACCGGAAAGGTCGATGGCAAAACTCTCCCCTGAGACTGCTGAGGGTATAACACCTCTGTCTCCCTGCCATCACCCTGACCATCTTGGCCGCCTCTGGAGGCCTCTCTGCTCTCCTCCTTCCTATCATAAGCTCCATATGAGCTGCAGCATCACAGGTGCCTATACTCTCGGAATGTAAGACCCACCAACTCTCATCTTGAGGCCGCTCTCAACTTCCGCTCAAACCATAGCAACGGCGTTCCTCGGAACGCCACCACGTTCAGGTTCAACCTGGACAAAGACTAGTGAAGTGAGCCCTCAAACTCGGCCAACAAGACATACCCTGCTGTTAAGCGGCTAACTGATCCCCAAGATTCTCCCTAGCCACGCTGAAAAACCTCCTCTGGAAGCATTACAAACGCCTCCGCATGTACCACCAACACGAGCTTCTCGTACTTCACCATTGACCCGCATCCCCTTCAGCTGGAAGGATGCCAAGGTCACTTTCAGTGCCCCGTCCTCGATGCAAGCATCTCGAACGTCTTACTCATTTGCTCTAGCCACTCGTCACGCTTAGTGGCTCCTTCGGATCCCACAAAAACTCTCCTGGATTAGACCAGAGAGAAATCTCCTCCTTCAAGAAAAGAGGCCCTTAGCTTCAACCTGCTTGACCTGGATACTCTCAGCTCTGATATACCTAAAGCTCCTGAGCAATCCTTTTCTCGTGCAACCGACACATTAGCCTGCCTACCCCTGGCTCTGCCAGCCTTAGTCCAACCCCTCTCACTTGCCGGGACCTTCCATCCGGTAAAGGACTCTCCTGCCTACCAGGTCTAGCCACGCTAGCAACCTCCTCGTCCTGACAATCTAATAAAGTAGATACAGAAGACATTAGCACATTCCACAAATGTGCCGAAAGTTATAAGCACTCACAGTCTAAATGCCATGGACAACTGTTAATTCCACTCCTGTAAACATAAATCACATAAGCTACTTACCGAATTCATTCCGAGATAATGATAGTCCGAAGGTGTTACAGAGTTCGGTTGAAACACATTGATCAAGTCCTTTCCAACAAGACTCCCAGAAACCCAAGGATCCACAAACATCCTTAAGAACTACATCTCCATACTCCACATTAGTTTCACATTAAAAGCATGTTTATCAATTAAGCACAAGGCATATTGACACTACATCTAAGTTTTCTCTATCAAGCAAGGCAAAACCCTTGTGATGCCAATTCACTTCCCACGTACCCAAAAGTATTCGAATCCGGTACGCCTGATACCAATTTGGTCACGCCCCAAAAAAAAAAACAACATAACCCATAATAAAGACATTGCATCTTTGATATTGTAAAAAGTCCAGTATTCTTTCATTTTAAGGAATTTCATTACAAAAAGTATTGACATGTTAAGACAAAAGAAAATGCCATAAAGGCTTACAGCTTTCCAAGTTAAACATTGGTTACAACCAAAAGAGAGTTACTACCTCCATTACTACACCATTAAGCCTTGGCTTGAATTACATGTTTAATACATCAAAAATAAAACAGAACAAAAAGTGTGGCCGCCTCTTAGCCTCCAGCATATGTCCTTGGGAGGTGGCATGCTACTGTACCTAAAAGAATTCATTAGGGTGAAGCACAGAGCCCAGTAGAAACATACTAAACAAACATGAAACAAGTCTAAAGTAGAGTTGATAGATGGTCAACACTGGACACTTCCCTTTATCAACTTTACCATTTCATGACATACTAATCCATATTACAATTCATTTTCCAATTCCTTTCAATCTCAAATCACAACCATGGCTCAGAACCTGGCCAAACAACTCATATGAGACATTAACTCATATCAAACACTTCCATTCATATTAGATAAGCATACTAGCTATATCACACAACAACAGATAAGCATACAAGCTATATCATCACTTCCACAGATATGCATATGAGCACTATCCACTTCAATGACAAGCATATGAGCTCTGTCAACACATTAATAGACAAAAGCTATGAGCTCTATCTATGGAGTCCATCCCCTATCTCCTCCCAACAATCTGGTTTAGAGGGTCCATCCCCTATCTCCCCTAAATCGTGGCAGTACCCCCTATCTCCTCCAACACAAACACAATGCATATAAACAACAATTATACACATCATCACAACAATACATAAATTTAATGTATTTTCAATCGTCAATCTCAATGAACACATTCAGTGATTAGTTACAGTTGCTAATCATCATGCATTATCTACAACAATCACGACTATCCTCCACCGATAGCCAAAGCAGTTATTCTATACAGAAAATAAATGCAAAACAATGGATTATTTAATCAACATTTCAATTAGGTGAGCGATAAACAATCCAACTACAAACCTTTAACCCCATTACATTCCCAATCTCAAAATTCCACTTCATTTCCTGCTTTTCTCACAATTAATTATCCCAATTAATCAAACAATGTAATTAGGTCATTTTCCATAATTAAACATTTCAACCCTAGTCCCATTTTCATCAATGAATTCAACATTTATTTCCATTTCTCTATTGCCAAACATACAACTTCTAGGTTATTATAAATTAAAAACCCCAACTTTTGTTTAAAAAAAACACAAAAGCCCCAAACCTCACAAAATTACCAACCCAACCCCAACATCTCAAAATTACTAAAATTTAAAGACAAAATCCATTAAGAGAGTAGGATGTATCCCTACCTTCAAATTCGGGAGCCCAAGGAGAGATAACAAAACCCAAAACGTTGCTCCATCCCAAAAATTTTTTAAGATTAAAATGTAGCCCTCGACGATCAACAACTTTTTTGTAAAGGCCAAAGATGAGCAAATCACTCCTACTAGATCAAAACCTAGAGAGAATGTAGAGTTCTAGAGTGAGAGGCTCAACAATGGTATTTTTGGAAAAGTAGGAGAGAGAAGAGAAAGTGAAAAAGTGATTTGAAAAGTCAAAACTCAGAACTTAAACCCAGTCTCCCCGCTTGAGCGTCAAACACCCCGCTCGAGCGTCACTCACAGACTCCCGCTCGAGCGTCAACCATCCCACTCGAGCGGCGGATGCACACTCCCAGAACTTTTATAGAACCAGGTCTCTGCTCGAGCTTCCAACTCCCCGCTCGAGCGGCACTCACACAACTCCGCTTGAGCGGCCAACACCACGCTCGAGCGTCCAACACAGCACAAGAAATACTGGATGGGTGCAATTCCCGCTCGAGCGCCAAAACCCCCGCTCGAGCGGACAGGTCAAAATCTGGGCAACTAGTTTTGGTTTCTAAACTCAACCAACCTGTAACAAACCTGCCCAACACATCCCATAACTCAAATACAAAGTAAAAAGGATGTAAACAAAATAATAAACAACTACCAACATCCACAGACACATGTCCGGATCACTGTACAACAAGGGTAAACCCGGGATCGCTATATTGCTTTTCTTCATATTTTCAGGTAGAGACTTTCTTCATATTATTACTTTGAAGCTATATTAGGGATTTTTGACAAAATATATTATTATAGGAGGCATTGCATATATGTATTTCTCAGATTTTTGTTTGGTAAATTTTTGGAAGAAAATTATGTTGAAATGTTAAGAATATTGGTATTTTGAACTTGATTTGGAAAAATCATCTTGTTTTGATAATTTTTGTTAAAAATCCAAATTTTAATTTTAATGGTTGTATGGGTTATATCTACATCATATTATGATTAAATAATTTATTTTGAGAAATATAAAGTTGAAATATTTTTCATCTTTGATTTTGGAATTTATTTTTGAAAAAAATAAATAAATTAATGTTGACAAATATTGCGTAAATTGTTAAGTTGGAATTACAGAGTTGTTTTGAGATTAAAAACTCTAAAAGCGTGATATTCATGATATTTTTTATGAAAGATGATATGTTGATGATTATGTTGTGTTCATTTTCGTGAAAATGAAAATGTGAAATGTGAACTTTTGAACTCACAACCTTGAAAACTTTACTATTGGACATATTTCACAATTTTTGATGTAAATATCATGTTGATTTATTAGTTTTAGAAAAGTTGTGAAATTGTTATTTGTAGAGAATTGGGAATAATTAACTAGGCATGAAATGTGAGTGTATTTGAGAGATGAGACATGTGAAATTATGTTTGGTGTTATTAATTTGGAAGATGGTGAATATAATGAACTTACTAATTTGATGAACTAAATTAATTTGGTTAATATTTTAAATTCTTCGTAACTAAAGAGGTGTTATTGGGTTTAAATTCCTAACTTTTAATATTATGAGATTAAAAGTGATGAAGTTAACTAAGTATGAGATTTGGAGAAATAAGCAAGATTAAGTTGATGAGGTATGGTATTTGGTCCCTAGTTTACTCATTGAGTTATGTTATCTTAATATTACCTCAAATTTAGATATGAGATATTTGAATGGTTTTGGCGGTCTTGACAAGAAAAGAAAAAAAAAATATGTGATTTTAGCTTGTTTGGAGCAAATTGATGAATTGGATTAAAACAAGAATGAGTTATCAAAACTTTTATTTTATTTGTTATTTTCCTTGGTTTAATTTGATGGGGTTAATGTTGATAATTGGAAAGTGAACACACATGTTATATTTTATAATTATAGTCAAGAAAATATTTTGATATAATTGATTAAGTGTTGGAATATTCGCTTATATTTATTGAGAATTATGATTTAACTTGAAAATTCTGAGATTTAACTTGCATGAGAAAAATGGGAATTTGATTATATTTAATCTTTGGGATGGTGATGAGTTTTGGAAAGATTGTAATTACATTTCATTGATAAAATATGTGAGTTAGAATTGATGAGCCTATTGTTTAGAAGTTTTGGTTTTGGTAATCGGTAGAGGATTACCATGTTATTATTTAAATGCGAAGATCCTTGGAAAGGTAATAAAATGTTTGATTTTGGAAGTTTGTTTTATATAAAGAATTTTGTTGAATTGTCTTGAAAAGGATATTGTTGAAGTGTCTTGAAAAAACTAAATTGGAAGTTGTTGATTTACATGTGGTAAATACATGAACATTGACATTATTATATTATCTCTTGGGATTGTATTATGATATTACATTGATAGAGATATGGAAATTTAATCACAATGGAGCATTGTGTGGTGGAATTTAAATTGGAACTATTCTGATGCATTGTTACATATTGCATTACCATTCTATTTCATTGTTATCATGAATTTCGAATTGCACTTGAAACTATTGTTTTGAGAAAGGAATTGTTTTTGGGAAACAAGATCATTTTGATTTGTTTTGGGTAAATACATTGGTAAGTCTACATAGGGGTGTAGTTTCATATTGGTTAAGTTGGCTTGAGTGTCCACAGTAAAAGACCGAAAACACGTGTGGATGAGGAACCACGTGCCTTTCGGTGAGAGACCGGTAAAGTGGGGATTTAGTAGTACTCGACATGCCTACTTGCAGACACCAGCCTAGGGATTACCTGAGTCATATTTTCCACTTTGAAATTGTTTGATTAATGTGTTTTCAAATTGGCATTATGCACAAGATTTTCAAAAGGTGAGAAAAACATTTTGTATAGTGATCCCCGGTTTACCCTTGTTGTACAGTGATCTGGACATGTGTCCGTGGATGTTGGTAGTTGATTATTATCTTGTTTACATCCTTCTTGCTTCGTATTTGAGTTATAGGATGTGTTGGGCAGGTTCGTTACAGGTTGGTTGAGTTTAGAAACCAAAACTAGTTGCCCAGATTTTGACCTGTCCGCTCGAGCGGAGGTTTGGGCGCTCGAGCGGGAATTGCACCCATCCAGTATTTCCTGTGCAGTGTTGGACGCTCGAGCGTGGAGTTGGCCGCTCGAGCGGGGTTGTGTGAGTGCCGCTCGAGCGGGGAGTTAGAAGCTCGAGCGGAGACCTGGTTCTGTAAATGTTCTGGAAGTGTGTATCCACCGCTCGAGCGAGATTGTTGACACTCGAGCGGGAGTCTGTGAGTGACGCTCGAGCGGGGTGTTTGATGCTCGAGCGGGGCGACTGGGTTTAAGTTCCGTGTTTTGACTTTTCAAATCACTTTTTCACTTTCTCTTCTCTCTCCTACTTTTCCAAAAACACCATTGTTGAGCCTCTCACTCTAGAACTCTATCTTCTCTCTAGGTTTTGATCTAGTATGAGTGATTTGCTCATCTTTGGTCTTTACAAAAAGGTTGTTGATCGTCGAGGGCTACATTTTAATCTGAAAATTTCAAGATTTGGAGCACGTTGGGTTTTGTCATCTTCTCCTTTGGGGCTCCGAATTTGAGGTAGGGATATCCTACTCCTCTCTATGGATTTTGTCTTTAAATTTTAGTATTTGAGATGTTGGGGTTGGTTTGGTAATTTTGTGAGAGTTTGGGGCTTTTGTGTTATTTTTACAAAAGTTGGGGTTTTATTTATAATAAACCTAGATGCATGTTTGGCATGGAGAAAATGGAATTAATGTTGAATCATTGATGAAAAATGGACCTAAGGGTTGTAAATGTTAATTATGGAAATTGACCTAATTACATTGATTGATTAATTGGGATAATTAATTATGAGAAATGAGGAAATGAAATGAAATTGTTGAGATTGGGAATGCATGGGGTTAAAGGGTGTAGTTGAAATGTTTATCACACACCGAATTAAAATGTTGATTGAATATCCATTTGTGCATTTATTTTCTGTTTAAAAATAACTGCTTTGGGCTATCGGTGGATGATAGTCGTGATTGTTGTAGACAATGCATGATGATTAGGCAAACGGAAACTAATCAATGGAAAGCTCATATGCTTATCGGTTGAAGTGTTGATACAGCTCATATGTTTATCTGTTGTAGTAGTGATATAGCTCATATGCTTATCTATTGAAAAGTTTGTTTGATTTGATATAGCATTCAAATGTAAGTCATCATTGTTTGTGAAGTATGGGAGTAGTTTATGTGTTATTGGTACAACACCATAATGTGTATCCACCTTGGATTTCGAAAGTGTTCTAGTGATGAACTATAATCTCATCAAACGTTCTGGCCAGAGTACTGAGCCTTGTTTTCAAACTCAAAGTTGAACAAAAATGAAAAGTGAATTGTAATATAGACTTGGCTGTCATGGTAACGTAGGGAGATGTAAATGGAAGTGTCAGTGTTGACCGTCTATCAGTTGCTAATCTTTTAGTCATTGTTCATGGTTGGTTTAGTGTATTTCTACTGGGCTGTGGCTCACCCTATATGGGAATATCATTTTCAGGTACAGGTAGCATGCCACCTCCAAGGACATAGCTTGGGAGGCTAGAGGCGGACATACTTTTGTCGTTTTACTTTTGATGTATTACATGTAAATTCAAGCCAAGGGCTTAATGTGTAAACGAGTTAGTACTCTCTTGTTGTAACCAAGTGTTAACTTGGAAAGCTGTAAGCCTTTAGGGCATTTGCTTTTGTTGTTAACATGTAATACTTTTGTAATGAAACTCTGATGAATAGAAGAATGTGGTTATTTCTTATGTCAATGAATGTCTTATTTGATGGGTTTAATGTTATTATTTTGAGGGCGTTACATTTTGAGTATGACATGACATATGCATTCATCGCATAAGACTGTATAAAATGTATTTAATGCTTTGTTAGATGTCATTGCTATATAATGAAAGGGAACGTGTATATTTAGTTATTCATTATTTCATCAAATGATGAATTGTCATTTATAAATAGATTTAATTAATGAATATTGGTAATGTTATCCGAGTAACAAAATACGGGACGTGACAACTTGGTATTAGAGCTAGTTGACCTGTCACATGAGTGCAGGCGTATGACACATGGGAACTCTCGTTTGTGACTGCGTCACCGAAGCAAGACTCTCCGCCTATGGGGTGACGGTGTACCGTTGGCGTCGATGGCCGGCTGGGCTGATAGGTCCAGTTGTTGGGTAACATGGTGTACCCATGATCAGTGACAAGAAATATCTCAATTACGGAACTACGAAAATTGAAAAAAAAAATTATTTGACGAAATAATTATATGGAATATTTTTGTGCAAAACTGAGAAAGTTCTCAGTTTTTTCCAGTTTTGAAATTGAGAATATTATCAGTATTTGAGAAATTTTTCAATTTTTTCAATTTCTAAAATTAAGAGTTTTTTTCTAGTTAACTGAGAAATTTCTCAATTTTTTCTAGTTTTAAAGCTGGTAATATTTTTAGTTAATATTGAAAAAAACTGAGAAATTTCTCAATTTTATTGGATAGTTTCGCAAAGAAATTGTTAGTTTGTATAGCTAAAGAAATAATATTTTATTTTTATAAAATTTTATATTCAAAATTGGTCTTATTTGATAGATCTCATTGTGTAGGCTCCAAAAATATAATTTTTATTAAAAAATAAAAATGTATAATAAAAGTGATGAAATTTTTAGGTTTTGAAGCAATAAAATAAAAATAAATGCCACACCTTAGCAATACCTACTTGAAGAAGAGAAATTATGTATTACTTTTGAGGCATGGTTAGGTGGTTGTCAAAATATTTGTGATTGGTACGACACACAATTTTTTATTGAGGCATGAGGCATAATGGTTGGTGATTGGTAGATAAAATTGTCACATGGTGTACTTGTAATTCCTAATAATTTTTTATGAGCACTCAATGAATTAATGCTTATCAATTTCTTCCGTCTTTTAATAAGGGTAAAATAGTCATATATATATACATAAATATTTGAAAATAAGACTTTATGAGTTAAAAATAATAAAGCAAAACTTAATGGAATACCAACCTTATCAATAGAATTTTTAGGTAATTAATCCATTATTAATGGTTTGACAGAGAAGTTTCGTGGAGATCCATTGTACAATAATTCTTTGATGTAACAATATTGGTTCAAATACTTTATCTCATCAAATAATTTCCAGAGAGTGATGAAGAGATTTCTTGATAACTTCCTTTCAGCTTCTATGTTCATATCGGGGTAACTTGCAAGCGAAGGAAAATTTAAAAAAAATAAAAATAAAGCACTGAACATGAAAGAGGTCTCACTCCTCTCTACCTTTGAGTTTCATGCGTGAAGTGATAGTGAAGAGGGAAAAGAATATTGAGGTAATATTTGCTTCTTTCTATCAGCACCTCTTTTTCATTATTGTTTAATATCACTTTTTTATGTTTTTATGAAGAAAAATCAATATTCAGATGTTAGACTAGCATATGGAGAGTTGAATTTCCACCATATCCTTGCAATTATTTAACTATTGTCTCCCATTCCATTCCTAAGAATGTAATCCAAGACCTTCCCTCAAGAAAAACTTGGTAGCCAAAGACCTTTTTTTTATTATTTATTTAATTAGTATTAATGTAATTTGTTATGCATAGAAGAGTAATGCTATAATGTGCACTTAGAGTCGGTCCTGAGTTGAGGCGATAAAAGTGGTCACCGGAAACCTCTAAATCTTAACAAAATTTAGGAGCCAAGTTTAGGAATTGTGTCGTGTTAATTCAAATTCATGCCAAAATTATTCATAAAATATTTGATTTCAATCAATTGTATTTTCTTAATTTAAAAAAATTTATAGCGTTTTACAAGATTTTCAAAAGGTGAGAAAAACATTTTGAGTATGACATGACATATGCATTCATCGCATAAGACTGTATAAAATGTATTTAATGCTTTGTTAGATGTCATTGCTATATAATGAAAGGGAACGTGTATATTTAGTTATTCATTATTTCATCAAATGATGAATTGTCATTTATAAATAGATTTAATTAATGAATATTGGTAATGTTATCCGAGTAACAAAATACGGGACGTGACAACTTGGTATTAGAGCTAGTTGACCTGTCACATGAGTGCAGGCGT
>NW_021024580.1:1114161-1169329 GCF_004153795.1 Camellia sinensis
CTCGACATGCCTACTGCAACACCACTAGAAACCTGAGTTCATATTCCACTTTGAAATTGTCTTTATTAATGTGTTTCAAATTACATTATCACAAGATTTCAAAAGGTGAGAAAAACATTTTATATTATCCCCGTTTACCCTGTGTACAGTATCTGACAGTGTCCGTGGATGTTGGTAGTTGATTATTATCTTGTTACATCCTTCTTGCTTCTATGAGTTATAAGGTTGGCATTCGTACAGTTGGTTTGAGTTAGAAACCAAAACTAGGCCCAGATTTTGACCTGTCCGCTCGACGGGTTTGGGCGCTCGAGCGAAATCACCCATCCATATTTCCTGTGCAGTTGTACGCTCGAGTGAGATTGGCGCCGAGCGGGGGTTGTGGGGAGTGCCGCTCGAGCGGATTAGAAGCCGACGAGACCTGGTTCTGTAAAAATTTCTGAAGTGTGTATCCACCGCCAAGAGAATTGACACTCGACCGAGTCTGTGCAGTGACTCGAAGCGGAACGGTGTTATGCCGACGGGGCACTGGTTAATCCGTGTTTACTTTCCAAATCACTTTTCACTTCTCTCCTCTCCACTTTTCAAAAACACCATGTGAGCCTCTCACTCTAAACCTATCTCTCTCTAGGTTTTATCTAGTATGATTGAGTTGCTCATCTTTGGTCTTACAAAAAGTTGTTGATGTCAGGCTACATTTTTAATCTGAAAATTCAGATTTGGAGCACTGGTATCTTTCCTTTGCTCCGAATTAGTAGATATCCTACCCTCTTATGATTGGTCTTTAAATTTTAGTTATTTGAGAGTGGTTTTTGAATGTGAGAGTTTGGGTTTTTATTTTACAAAAGTTGTTGGGTTTATTTATAATAAACCTAATGGCATGTTTGCATGAGAAAAGAATTAATTTAACATTATTGAAAATGACCTAAGTTGAAATTAATTATGGAAATGACCTAATTACATTGATATTAATTGGGGAAATAATTAGAAAAGAGGAAATGAAGTGAAATTGTTGAGATTGAAGCATGGGTTAAAGGTTAGTTGAAAGTTATATCACACACCGAATTAAAAGTTATTGAAATCCATTGTGCATTATTTTCTGTTTAAAAAATAACTTTGGCTTATCGGATATATCGTGAGTGTAACAATGCATGATGATAGGCAAACGAAAACTAATCAATGGAATGTGTCAGAATTTGACGGTGAAGAATATATTAACTGTAGTATATGATGATATAGATACCAATGGTTTTGTATACTTATGTTATGAGGAGAGATGGGATGTACTCCCGTCTTATGAAGATGGATGTACCTCTAACGATTATTTGAGAAGATAGGGATGAACTCCTAAACAGCTCATAGCTTCAGAGAAAAATAACTAATATGCTTATCTGGAATGTGAATAGCATATGCTTATCGTGAATATGGATATTTGGTTATACATATCTGTTCGAGAATTGGTGTAGCTTTATATCTTATCGGAATGGGAATAAGTTAACATATCTTAGATATGATAAGCAATATGCTTATCTGTTGAAAAAGGAAAATAAAAGTAACTTGACATAAGTCATGACATAAATATAGATTTATTTGAATGTATCATTGATTGGCCATCTATCAATTGCTTAATCTTTATATTGTTCTGTTGTTAGTATTTCTACTGGGCTGTGTCTCACCCTATATGGGAGAATATCATTCAGTACAGTACACCACCCCAAATAGCTTGGAGCTGAGGCGACATACTTTTCGTACTTTGATGTATTACATGAAATTCAAGCCAAGGCTAATGTGTAAACGAGTTAGTACTCTCTGTTGTAACCAAGTGTTAACTGGAAAACTTAGCCTTGCATTTGTTTTCTTAACAGTAATACTTTGTAATGAAACTCTGAATGAATAGTAAGAATTGGTATTCTTATTCAATGAATGTCTATTGATGGGTTAATGTTATATGTTGAGGGCGTTAACATTTATTATACATTGACATATGCACATCGCATAAGACTGTATAAAATATTTAATGCTTTGTTAGATGTCATGCTATATAAGAAAGGAACTGTAATATTAGTTATTCATCATTCATTCAACAGAAGAATTGTCATTTATAAATAGATTTAGAATATATTTGTAAGTTATCCGAGTACAAAATACGGACGTGACAACTTGTATTAATCTAGTTAACCTTCACATGGCATCGTATGACACATGGACTCTCGTTTGTGGAACTGCGTCCACCAAGCAAGACTCCCCTAGAGTACGTGTACCTTGCCCGAGCCTGCTGGCTATATGTCCATTTTGGAACATGTACCCATATCAGTGACAAAAATTATCTCAATTACGTAACTACAAAATTTAAAAAAAAAAAATTATGACGAAATAATATAGGAATATTTTTGGAAACTGAGAAAGTTCCATTTTTCCAAGGGTGAAATGAGAAATTTATCAGTATTTAGAAATTTTCAATTTTTCAATTTCTAAATTAAGAGTTTCTAGTAACTGGGAAAATTTCTCAATTTTTTCTAGTTTTAAAGCTCGTTAATATTTTATAATATTGAAAAAACTGAAAATTTCTCAATTTTATTGGAAGTTTCGCAAAAAATGTTATTTGTATAGCTAAAGAAATAATATTTTATTTTATAAAATTTATATTCATAAATTGGTCTTATTGATAGCATTCATTTGTAGCTCCAAAAATATAATTTTATTAAAAAATAAAAATGTATAAAAAAAGTAATGAAATTTTAAGTTTTGAAGGCAATAAAAAAAAATAAAAATTGCCACACCATTCAAATACCCTACTTGAAAGAATTATGTATACTTTGAGGATGTTAGCTGTTGTCAAAATATTTTGATGGTACGACACACAATTTTATTGAGCATGAGGCATAATGGTTGGTGATTGGTAATAAAATTTCACATGCTACTTGTAATTCCTAAATTTTATGAGCACTAATAAATTAAGCTTATCAATTTCTTCCGTCTTTAATAAGGTAAAATAGTCATATATATACATAAATATTTGAAAAAACTTAGAAAGTAATATAAAGAACAAAGAACTAAAGAATACCAACCTACAATAGAATTTTAGAAATTAATCATATTAATTTGACAATAAGTTCGTGTGATCCAATGTACAATAATTCTTTAATAACAAACATTGGTTCAAAACTTATCTCATCAAATAATTCCAGGATGAGAAGAGATTTCTTATAACTTCCTTTCATCTCATTTTGCATATCGAGAACTGCAAGCGAAGAAAAATAAAAAAAAATAAAAAAACCTAATAACAAGCTTTCAGTGCACTAACATGAAGAGCTCCTCCTCTTTACACTTGATCATGCGGAATTAGTGAAGAGGAAAAAATATTGATGTAAATATTTGCTTCCTCTATCAGTTCCTTTCATATTATTAATTTATTATTTTTTATTTTTTATGAAAAAAGATCAAATTCAGATGTTAGACTAACATATGGAGAGTAATTCCACCAATCTTTGACAATTATTAAACAATTGTCTCCCATCCATTCTAAATGTAACTCTAAATCCTTCCTCAAGAAAAAACTGGTAGCCAATACCTTTTTTTATTATTTATTAATATATATGAATTGGTATGCATAAAGTTTAGTAATCTATTAATTGCAACTTAGATCGCTTGAGTTGAGGCAATAAAATTTTCACCGCAAACCTCAACTAACAAAATCTAGACCCAAGGTGTAGAGAATTCTTCAGTATAATTCAGTCATGCCAAGTCAATTATTCTAAATATTGATTCAAATCAATTGCCATATAATTTAAAAAAATTGAATAAGCATTTGATACTTTTAACACGATTCCTCTAAAATAGGTAACAAAAAAAAAATGTAAAAATCTTCTTTACCTCCATATAGTTTAACCATTTGCACTTTATCCCCCATTATTTGGAAGAAACATTTACCTCGCCTTTGGATTTAGCTGTTGTTTAATGACCTTCTTATTATTAATTCTCTAAATCAACAAATTTGTCATAAACAGCAGAAAATAAATTAAGTATTGACAAAAATTAATTTAGAAGTTAAATAGAATGGGTAAAAAAGACACCGTTTGTCCAAAATCATCTTCTTTGCCACTATCATCTTTCTTTCCCAAAATCAACTCTAACTTTGAAAAACCCCAACCCTAACCACCTCCACCCGTTCCCTCGATACCACTACTCTTCCACAATCACCTCCCCTACAATCTTCAATACCCATTACCGCTAACAGAATCCTACAATGAAGCTCACCACGCAACGTACCTGTCACACGTTCTTATAATCCTTGCTTTCTCCTTTACTTTGATTGTTGTATCCGGACTTAGGTTCCGTGGAGTTGGTTGTTGTTTATGTCTTGTTGTCATCCTTTAATTCCATATATTTGAGTTTTAGGATGTGTTGGGTGTGTTTCGAACAGGTGGGTTGAGTTTTGGTCTCAAGTGTTGTTGCCCAGGTTTTTGGTGATCCGCTCGAGCGGGTCCTTTTGCGCTCGAGCGAAGTTTGCACACTTTCAATATCTTGTGTGTCTGCAAAACTACTGCAGAAGTGTTTTTTACGCTCGAGTGGGTCGCGCTCGAGCGGGTATCTTTGTACTCGAGCGGGTGTTCAATGTCTGTAGAAGTTTTGGGAGGACGTAATCTACGCTCGAGCGGATTCCCTTTCTGGGCTCGAGCGGGTGGTGTTTTATTTTGTGCCTTGGCGCTCGAGCGAGTCCTTTTGCGCTCGAGCGGGTCAAGTTTTTGTGTTTGACGCTCGAGCGTCCTATTCTCCGCTCGAGCGGGTCATGCGTATATCAGATTTGGACTGTGATATTTTAAATCACTTTTTACACACACATTCTCTCTCTCTCTCTTACTTTTCAAAACCTCCATTGGAGAGCTCCTCTCTCTAAAAACACAACTTCTCTCTAAGGCTTGATCTAGTTTGAGTGATCCCCCACCCTTGTCCCTTTGTAAAAAGTGTAGAGCTTGGTGTGGGCTATCTATCAATCCGAAAATCTTGGGGTTTGGAGCATTTCGAATTTCTTCATCTTCTCCACTTGGTTTCATCTCTTGAGGTAGGGATAACTACTCATTTTTATGAGCTTTAACCTAAATGTTGAGCTTTTTGTATAAATGGTTGATTTGGGAACTTTGGGTTTGAGATATGTTATATTGGAAAGAGGGGTTCTATTCTTTTGATTCAAACATTTGTGTTTTGGGTCTAAAAAGGAGGTTATTGATGTTGTTGGTAATATTTAGACCTTTGGGTCAATGTTGAGGAAAAGGGGAAAATGCCATGTTTGGGTATATTTGGGTCATTAGTGTAATTAATGACATTTATTATGGAAATATGAAATTGAGTGGAAATAGTGAAATTAGCTCATTATGAGGTAGAATGGTGGAGTTGGATACATTAATCACTCACCTTTGAAAATGTTGATAAATTATCTGTTGATATAATTATTGTCTGTTTAGAAATAATTGCTTTGGGCTATCGGTGGAGGATAGTCTTGATTGTTGTAGACATTGCATGATGATTAGGTGAATTAAAACTAATCGGTTACATGTCATTGATTATGATGAATGTAATAATATATCAAATTTGTGTATTGATTGAACATGTATATGATAGATGCTTATATACATTGTGTTGTGTGGAAGGAGATAGGGGATGTACTCCACGGTTTAGGGGAAGATAGGGAATGGACTCCTAAGCCAGATAATGTTTAGGAGGAGATAGGAGATGTACTTCATTGATACAGCAAATATGTGTATCTATTGAAGTATTGATACAGCGAATATGTGTATCTATTGTGAAGTATGGAAGTGTTTTATGTAATATTGATACAACAAATATGTGTATCTATTGTGGTGTATGGAAGTATTGTTGATATGAGATGTAATCTCACTTAAATAGTTTGGCCAGGTTCTGAGCCACGGTTATGAATTGAGAATCGATTAAGTAAAGGAAAGAGAAATGAAACATGGACATATTTGTCATGTAATTGAAACGAATTATGAATTGATTTATGTGAGTTAAACATTTATCAAATGCTAATGTTTTAGTTTTTGCTCATATTATGTTTAGCATATCTCTACTGGGCATTGGCTCACCCTATACGGGACATTATTTTCAGGTTTAGGTACCATGCCACCTCCAAGGACGTAGCTTGGAAGGCTTGAGGTTGTTAGACTTTTTTTGTTGTTTTTGTTGTATTACATGTATATCAAGCCAAGGGCTTATTTGTGTAGAGCTAGTACTCTCCTTTTTGTAACCAAGTGTTGACTTGGAAAGTTGTAAGCCTATAGGGCATTTACTTTTGTTGTCAATATGTAATACCTTTTGTAAGAATACTCTGATAATTGTAATATGAAATCTCTTTTCTTTATTATGATTGTATGATATTATGGGTTTATTTTGAGGGCGTTACACTTTCTCTCTACTGTCGCCGCTAATACCACCACCACCGTTGCCACTTCGCCACCAAATACAGCAGCAGAGTCATCGTCGAAGCGGACAACGGCCACTCCTTCGTCGTCGATGTTGACTCCCCCAACCTCCAACCCGACACCAGATGCTACACTCTTCCCCAGCCCGACCTCATCTGCAAATCACCAAAATCTTGTCCTCCTCCACCACTACCACCACCTCCTCTTTGAACTCTCCAACTACCTCAAAACCCTAACCATAACCTCTTTCAAAGCTTCTAAAATCCTCAAATCCTTCAACTTCCCCACCCTCGCCCTCAATTTCTTCAAATTTTGCCTCTTATCTATCCCAAAATTCTGCAATAACTCCTTCACCTACAATGGCATCCTCCTCATCATCTCCAAATCCTCTGCTCACGACTTGTAACGCCCTTAAAATAATACATAAATCATTCATTTAAAGAATCCGTAAAACATAGGTAATGCATTATATTCCATTCATCAGAGTATTCTTACAAAAGATGGTACATGTTAACAACAAAAGTAGATGCCCTACGGGCTTACAACTTTCCAAGTTAACACTTGGTTACAACAAGAGAAGAGTTCTAACTCTTTTACATATAAAGCCCTAGGCTTGAATTTACATGAACCAAGAAACAAAATAAAATAACATAAACAAAAGAGTCTTCAACTCTGAACCCTCCCAAGCTAAGTCCTCGGGGGTAGCATATCACCTACACCTGAAAATGATGTCCCATACAGGGTGAGCCAAAGCCCAGTAGAGATACGTTAAACATAATATGAGAATTTACTAAGACATTAGCATTTGACAAATGTTTAGCAATTCGAAACTATCCCAATCTTTGCCATAATCTAACAACATTAAATTCCATATATCCATTCACATCCCTCCACTACATAAGCCAACTCATGACATAGTTCAATATTATCCAACTATACACAATTGAGACTACAACTCATATATCAACACTTCAGTTATCACTTCCACAACTTTGCCATTTTACGGAACCACGTCCGAGGGAACCGACACCCAAATACATAAAAGGTTTCGGGACTTTCACCCAGGACATTCCGGCCAACTTAGTTATCTATGGAGTCCATCCCCTTTCTCCTCCCACACAATGGAGTACATTCCCTATCTCCTCTCAAACGATATACATATACAATGTATTTAAACATAGTGTCATATGCAATGACCCAACAATCCACAAACTGAGCTGAAGAGGCTTCCTGATTGGCCCTCGAGGCCTGAACTGACTGCGCTGGCTGGTGACTCTGTGTCTGCCTCGAACCAGACTCACCAGGTGTGCCACCTAACTGGGGGCAAAACCTCTTCAGGTGCCGCACCTGCCCACACTGATAACAAGAGAGTGACTGGCCTCTGCCCTGACTCTGGCCCTGAGAATGGACTGAAGATGATGCTGCTCGCTGCCCTCCTCCCCTCTGCGAGCAAACTGGAGACTTGTGGCCCAGTTGACCACATTTGAAACAAGTGATGTCTCCCAGACCGCCTCTCTCAGAACCTGAACTCGGCACTGGAAAGGTAGATCTAGAATGTGCACCCTGGGACTGCTGAGGGTTAAAACCCCTCTGCCTTTTACTGTCCCCCTGGCCATCCTGACTCCTCTTGGAGCCCCTTATCAGCTCCTCCTCAGCGTGCATAATGGTCTCAAGATGGGATGTGGCCTCCACAAGGCACCCATAGTCTCTAATCATGGATCCAACAACTTGAAACATGAGTCTAATCCTCAACTTCTTCTTGAACTCCAGACAATGACGTTTCTCAGACGTCACCAACTCTGGTGCAAACCTCGATAAACTAGTGAAAGCGGCCTCAAACTCCGCCACTGGTGTGTTCGGCTGCTTGAGCTGACAGAACTGATCTCTCAACTTCTCCCGAATAGTGGGAGGCAAAACTTTCTCTTGGAAGGCGTCAACAAATGCCTCCCAAGTCCCTCAAATACGCCCGATGTAAACTTCCACCACTGACCTGCGTCTCTTTTTAACTGGAAAGACGCCAAGGTCACCTTCAAGCCTCCGTCTTCGATGCCAGGCATCTCAAACGTCTTCGTCATCTGCTCAAGCCACTCATCAGCCTTCTGTGGCTCCTTAGGATCTCCCAAAAACTTGTCCAGAATCGACCGGAAAAACTCCCTCTTCAAGAAAGAAGGCCCTGCTTCAGCTACATAGGCCTGGGCTTGATTCTCAGCTCTGAGAATGCCTATAGACTCCCTCAATGCTCTGGCCATTTCGTGGGCTAGGGTGCCCATGGCCTGCTGGCCTACTGGCTCGGCCACGTTGGCTTGACCAACACCCTCCTCTTGTGCCGGAATCTCGTCCGGTATAGGTAGCTCCTGCATCCTAGGCGTACCACGCCTACCACTACGACCTCGTCCTGATATCCTAATAAAGGACATTAGAACATTCACAAATATGCCGAAGCTATTTCACTCGCGTCCTAATACAATGGACAACTGTAACTCACTCCACATAAGCACTTATCAATTTCATTTCCGGATAATGACCGTCCTGTGGCGTTCCCAGAGTTTCAGTTAGAAACGGTAGTGATCAAGTGCCTTCCAACAGGACTCCCAGAAACCCGTGGACCCGATCCACATCCTAGAAACTAAATTACATACCCATATAAACACATAGACATGTTGTCACATAAGCACATGACATTACACTTAAGTCTCTAGCAAGCAAGACAAAACCCATTATGGTACTAACCACTTCCCACGTACCCAAAGTATTCAAACCCGGTATGCTCTGATACCAAGTTGTAACGCCCTCAAAATAATACATAAATCATTTATTCAAAGACTCCGTAAAACATAGGTAATGCATTATATTCCATTCATCAGAGTATTCTTACAAAAGATGGTATATGTTAACGACAAAAGTAGATGCCCTACGGGCTTACAACTTTCCAAGTTGACACTTGGTTACAACAAGAGAAGAGTTCTAACTTGTTTACATATAAAGCCCTAGGCTTGAATTTGCATAAAACCCGAAACAAAATAAAATAACATAAACAAAGGAGTCTTCAACTCCGAACCCTCCCAAGCTAAGTCCTCGGGGGTAGCATATCACCTACACCTGGAAATTATGTCCCATACAGGGTGAGCCAAAGCCCAGTAGAGATACGCTAAACATAATATGAGAATTTACTAAGACATTAGCATTTGATAAATGTTTAGCAATTCGAAACTATCTCAATCTTTTCCATAATCTAACAACATTAAATTCCATATATCCATTCACATCCCTCCACTACATAAGCCAACTCATGACATAGTTCAATATTATCCAACTATACACAAATGAGACTACAACTCATATATCAACACTTCAGTTATCACTTCCACAACTTTGCCATTTTACGGAACCACGTCCGAGGGAACCGGCAGCCAAATACATAAAAGGTTTCGGGACTTTCACCCAGGACACTCCGGCCAACTTAGTTATCTATGGAGTCCATCCCCTTTCTCCTCCCATACAATGGAGTACATCCCCTATCTCCTCCCAAACAATATACATATACAATGTATTTAACAAGTTGTCATATTCAATGACCAATCCATTAACATATACAATGTATTTAAACATAGTGTCATATGCAATGACCCAACAATCCACATATTCAATGTGCTAATTCCACCGTCATATTCAATGACATTATTCGATTGATTAGTTTCATTTTTCCCTAATCAACATGTAGTGTCTACAACAATCAAAACTATCCTCCACCGATAGTCCAAAACAATTATTTCTAAACAGACAATAAATTTATCAAACAGATAAATTATCAACATTCCATAGGTGAGCGATTAATTAGTCCGACTACACCATTCAATCTCATATTTGACCAATTTCATAATTCCCAACTCAATTTCATATTTCCATAATTTACCAAATTAATTACACAGATTAATTATTTATATTCAATTAGGGCATTAATCCCTCTTTCTCAAATATTGCCCCCAAGGCCAAGTTTCACTCATTTTCCATAATCAATCCCAATTTCAAGTCCCACATACATATAATGTTCAAAAATGGAAAACCCCTCTTTTCAATATTTTCAAATTTAAACCCTAACTTTACTCAAAACCCCCAATCTTTCCATACAACCACCACTTATACAAAACGACCAACATCTATATTAAAGCTCATAAAAGTGAGTAGTTTATCCCTACCTCAAGTGAAGAGACTCAAAGGAGACAAAGATGAAAACCCAAAGTGCTTCAAATCCAAGATTTTTTGGATCAAAGTGAAGCCCACACCAAGCTCATCCTTTTTAACAATGGGACAAGGGTAGAAAACCACTAGGACTAAGTGTATTTGTAGAGAGAGAGGCTGTCGATTTAGGGTTTTGAAAGATGAAGGTGATGCAAAAAGTGATAAAAATCACGCTGCTGCGATCTGATATACTCCAAGCTCGCTCGAGCGAAGGAGTGGTCGCTCGAGCGACCAAACACAACAAAACCTCGCTCGAGCGCAGCAAGTGTCTCTTGAGCGAACAATGAACAGCTTTAGGTCTGTAACCCAGAAGCATGCTCGAGCGTAAGAGTGTTCGCTCGAGCGAAGGAACTCAAAACCTCGCTCGCTCGAGCGCAAGAAGCTTGGCTCGAGCGAAGATCAACAACCCGTCTGGTCCAAAAGAAACGCAGACGCACGCTCGAGTGAAGAGACACAACAGTCCAAGCTCGCTCGAGCGCAAGAAAGCTCGCTCGAGTAGAAGCTGCGTCTGAAGCGAGATCTGAAGACCTACCATCCTCGGTCGAGTGCAAGAACCCTCGGTCGAGCGAAGAGGTCAAAACCTGGGCAGCAACCATTGGTTTTAACTCACAACCAACATGTAACAAACCTGCCCAACACGTCCCAAACTCAAATACAAAGAATTTAAGGATGAAAACAAGATATAGACAACAACAACCAACCACAGAACTCGAGTTCAAAGCACAACAACTGAAAGTGAAAAAAATCGGTATCGCTATATGACCGATCCAAATTGCTATAATATATATATATATTGTTTACCTGCTTCAAATATATATACATATATAAAATATACTTATATTTATAATATATATTTTTTATTATATGATATTATACATTATATTTTTGTTATAATGTAATATGAGATTAAGTTAGAAATAGAGCTAAGAAATTAGAAAAATTATGTGATAATTAATTGTATTATAGAAGAGATAGAATGAGAAAATAGGAAGGAAAAGGAAAAAAAGTAGAAGGGTATTAAGGTCATTTTACATTTTTTCGTTAACATTATTAGTGTTGTACTTTAGTCCAAAACCACAAGGGGGTATATGACTATTCCCAAATAATAGGGAGGTAAAGTGTAAACGACCTAAACCACAAGGGATAAAGCGGATTTTGCCCAAAAAAATATGTATCTAAAATGAAAAATTATTATCCTAAAATTCATATTTTATCTACTTTTTTATTTAGTTAGATGGAATTACATAAAAAATTTAAAAATATCCTAGAACCTTTTAATAGAAATAAAATTAAAATGTACAACTAATTATTCATATTATTGGATTCATGTCGAAATCCGCTAATTTCGTGTATAATTCAAGTCACTCTTAACCCCAACTAATTTTAACACTTGTAGTATGGGTAAATTATGCTTTATCTCTTTTATGTTTGGTTATTTTTCCACTTTAGCTCTCGAAGTTTTTTATTTTATTTTATCTTATTTTTTTCACTTTATCCCTTCATGATTCAATTTTTTCTCAATTTTTAAAATAGTAAATTGAAAATTTTGAAAGATGATGGGTTAAAGTGAAAAAAAATAAACTTAAAGAGTTAAAGTGAAAAAATAACCAAACACAAAAAGGGCAAAGTTTATTTGTGGGCCAAAAAATAAGGCTTCCATTTAACTAAGTAAATTCACAATTTAAGCTACGAGGCCTTAAAAAATTATGAATGCATAATTAGTTTACATCTGAAAATATGACATAAATAATATTTCATTAATAATTTGTTGTGGTTGTTTAAATTTTATTTGATATTATAGTTTTATATTTTGTTCAATGTTAACAAGACAATATTTTTCCCTTATTTAAAACAAGACCATATTTTTATTTATTTTTAGTTATTGTAATGATTTATTCATTGAAAATTTTGAAAGATGACGGGTTAAAGTAAAAAAAAATAAACTTAAAGAGTTAAAGTGAAAAAATAACCAAACACAAAAAGGGCAAAGTTTATTTGTGGGCCAAAAAATAAGGCTTCCATTTAACTAAGTAAATTCACAATTTAAGCTACGAGGCCTTAAAAAATTATGAATGCATAATTAGTTTACATCTGAAAATACGACATAAATAATATTTAATTAATAATTTGTTGTGGTTGTTTAAATTTTATTTGATATTATAATTTTATATTTTATTTAATGTTAACAAGACAATATTTTTCCCTTATCTTAAACAAGACCATATTTTTATTTATTTTTAGTTATTGTAATGATTTATTCATGTATTCATCTACGCAACTAAATTTAGTATATAATTATGGTGATCATATATGCAAGTAAAATTTGTGTAGATATTAACAAATAAAAAAATCATAAATTTTTTCCAAACACTTTTTTATTTTATTTATAATTATGTATAACTGTTTTTAGATGCAAACTAATTAAGCATTCATAATTTTTATGATTATAAATAAAATAATTTGTTGTGGCTGTTCAAATTTTATTTGATATTATAATTTTATATTTTATTCAATGTTAACAAGACAATATTTTTCCCCTATCAAAAACAAGACCATATTTTATTTATTTTTAGTTATTGTAATGATTTATTCTTGTATTGATCTACGTAACTAAATTTAGTATATAATTATGGTGAACATATATGCAAGTAAAATTTGTGTATATATTAACAAATAAAAAAAATCATAAATCTTGTCCAAACACTTTTTTATTTTATTTATAATTATGTATAAGTATTTTTAGATGCAAACTACTTAAGCATTCATAATTGTTATGATTATAAATAAAATAATTTGTTGTGGCTGTTCAAATTTTATTTGATATTATAATTTTATATTTTATTCAATGTTAACAAGACAATATTTTTCCCCTATCTAAAACAAGATGATATTTTTATTTATTTTTAGTTATTGTAACGATTTATTCATGTATTGATCTACGTAACTAAATTTAGTATATAATTATGGTGATCATATATGCAAGTAAACACTACAAGAAAAAGCACATTTGGCGACTAAATTTTTAGTCGCCAAAAGTCAATTTTTAGTCGCCAAAAGTCGGTTTTTAAGTTTCCCCGACTAAATTTTTTAGTCGCCGGTTTGGTCGCTGGAAAACGGTCGGGAAAGGTATTGGCGACTAAAAAACTTTTAGTCGCC
The DNA here is from genome assembly GCF_004153795.1 of Camellia sinensis. Lineage (NCBI taxonomy): Eukaryota > Viridiplantae > Streptophyta > Magnoliopsida > Ericales > Theaceae > Camellia > Camellia sinensis. The sequence continues at coordinate 1,127,991 of NW_021024580.1, forward strand.
AAAAAGCAAGTCTTTACCGACCAAAACTTTAGTCGCCAATAGTCAATTATATTTTTTTAAATTATACATTTACCGACTAATGTTTTCGTCGCCAATACTCAAAGAATCGGCGACCAAACTGATTAAGTCGCCAAAAGCTCATTCAGGGAAAAAAAAATTACACCCTGCTCTTGTGGAGATTCAAACCACCAACCTCCTACACCATAAACCTTATACAACACACTTTTTCCACTACGCCTCCATAACATCATATGATTATATATGCAACATATATTATTTATATAGTACTTGGACCCGTATTAATATCAAAGTATATATATAAACATAATTATTTTTTATTGAACATAATTTATGTAAAAATAAATTATTTAGTTGAAAAAAAGGGACACCACTTTTGGCGACTAAATATAATTTTAGTCGCCAATTCTATACTTTTGGCTACTAATTATTTTTTAGTCGTTAAAAAAAAAATTCCGCGCTAAAATTACCACTTTTGGCGACTAAACTTTTTTTTAGTCGCCAAAAACCCTCACTTTCGGCTACTAAACATTTTTTTAGTTGCCAAATGCTTCACTTTTGGCTACTAATTTTTTTTCAGTAGCCAAAGGGCCTTACTTTTGGCTACTAAAATTTTTTTAGTCGGTAAAAGTCTCACTTTTGGCGACCAAACAGATTTTTAGTCGCCGAATGCCTCACTTTTGGCTACTAAATTTTTTTTAGTCACCAAAAGGCCTTACTTTTGGCTACTAAAATTTTTTTAGTCGCTAAAAGCCATATATAGGTGACCAAACAGATTTTTATTCGCCAAAACCTATACTTTTGGCTACTAATGCATTTTTAGTCGCCAAATGCTATACTTTCAGCAACGAAATGTGATTTTTTAGTCGCCAATAGTGCTTTTTCTTGTAGTGAAAATTTGTGTAGATATTAGCAAATAAAAAAATCATAAATTTTGTCCAAACACTTTTTTATTTTATTTATAATTATGTATAAAGGGTCAAATTTTAAGATTTCACCTTGGTCCTGAATAACTGTGCACTTTAAAAGCGTACATCATAAGAAAAGTTTCAAATATTTGTAGTGCTTTATCCCATTTTGTTGTAAAAGTTATCAATGATGAAGTTAAGGTGTGCACCTTAACTCATTGCCCAATTTCAAGATTTCACCTTGAGTCTCGAATAACTCAGAGCCGACCTTGTGTGCATTTTAAAAGTGTACATCGTAAGAAAAGTGTTTGTTTCCAATTTTTTGAAACCACTTTTTAGGGAAAAAAAAAAGATTCATATTTTTTTGTTTTTATTGATTTTTTTTTTAATTTTTTAAGCAATTTTTTTAATTTTGTAGGCACACCTAACATTTTTTGGGTGAATAAACACACCTAACATAAATACACTTAAAAAGTATAATTTTTGTGAAAAAAATCTTTCAAAATTCACTAAATACCAAAAATATTAAAAAAAAAATGAAACTTCAGTATATTTTTTTTTTTGTATTTTTGTGTATTTATTAATTTTTTGAAATATTTTTTTCTCAAATATTTTACTTTTTAGATACATCTAAGTAAGGTGCATCTAAAAAAAGTAAAAAAAAAATTGCTAAAAACAAAAAAAATACGAAAAACAAAATACTCAATTTTCAGAAAACTAAATTCAGAAAATTAAACCAAACACAATGAATGATTTTATTATGAAAATTATGAATATTTATGGTATGTTATGTCATTTTGTTATAAAAATTATGGATGGCGAAGTTAAGGTGTCCACCGTAAAGTTACGATATGGCTTCAAAATGGGCCCTAAATGGGCCGGAGTGAATGGTTTAGTTGGGCTGCCCAATTGGAAACAATCCAGTCCCTTTTTCTAAGCAAATATTATAGCCTTCACATCAGTGACATGTTTTATTATTTTTTTTTTTATTATTATTGTTATTATTATTATTTTTGCTACATGCAAGTTGAAGGTACTTATGTATGAAATTAACAATTCTATTTTACTTTATTGTTTTTGGTTAGTGTTAAAGTAAGAAAAAAAAATGAAGAATATAGAACATCATTGCATTACAGTAGAAGAATTAGATAGCGACAACGAATCGTCAATTCAATCTACTAATGAAACCGGGAATCCATTGATGATGCATCTGTTGCTCTCACGCAAAAGCGCTTGGAAGATTTTGGTGAAAGCAAAACCCAAATCTCATAAACTAGGAGCTCTATTTGCATAATCAGAGCCCCTCAAAGCTTCAGAGAAATTAGTTGCAAGGCTGCTATTGACCCAGAAATTGTGTCAATAGGCCCTTATCACTATAGCAAAAATCAGGTCCAAAGATTTGAAAGTTACAAATGCCAGTATCTTTGTTCCCTGCTTTCTCGAACAGAGGCAATGGGGGTCGATTTACGCCAGTTAATGAAGGCCATGAAAGGATTAGAGAGCGAGGCAAGAAGTTGTTACTCAGAGCCCATTCCAATGTCAAGCAAAGATTTCATTGATATGATGGTACTTGATGGTTGCTTTATTGTTGAACTCTTACATCAAGTTTGCGGGAGTCAAGGTTCTAAAAATGTCGACATCCCAATCTTCATGAGAGACCTCCTTAAGCTTGAAAACCAACTTCCTTTATTCGTTCTATAGAAGCAATATGATTTCTCCATTGGCAATGGTGACCAAGACCCCCATAGAGAATTTTTTTCAAATAAGAACCCCACCATTATCATTTTGCCCGCTTAAAAATTCTTTGGTCTTGCCCTCCCAATGTCTCTTAGTTCACTCAAAAGACTCAAAAGAGAAAAATATTTGAAAGGCTATCATCAGCTCGACTTGTTTCACGAAAGCTTCCAACCCTCAAGATATTTTGAAGCAATGTCGGGATTTATTTACTCTCCTTCCACATCACATGTATCACAAGAATATAGTAGCTCATTGTGTAATCGATCAATGCTATGTGTGACACAACTCCGACTTACTGGGATCAAGTTCAACCCAGCCAAAAGCACTACTGATAGCTTCTTGGAGATAAATTTCGACAAAGGGGTGCTAGAAATCCAACCTATAACCATCAATGATTTCACCAATACCGCCTTCATCAATTGTACGACCTTAGAACAATGCCTCCAACATACCCATACATGTTTTTCTGCATATATTACCTTCATGAGTTATCTCATCAACAGAAGCCTAATAGTCCTAGGAAGGGTCGAGTACCACTCTGCTACACCGGATAAAGAGCTGAAGCCATGGACGGGACGGAAGCACTCCTACAAGAAAGAACAAAGATGTATAAATTGCCAAGGAAAGCGAAAAGAAATAAGAACGGTGCAAAATAAAGAAAATAAGGCCATACCCTGAAGCCTGTATGGGACACATGCCACTCTAGCTCTTGAAGTACCACCGAACAAGGACTGCCCTTGTCTAGCTTAACGAATCTCTCAATCCCGGCCTATGGAGCATAGGCATGAGGTACATAAGTAGCAAGATCAAAAGGTGAGAATTGCCTAGCCATCCAGTAATCTGTCACAGGCAATGCAATGGCAAAAAAAAATGAGAAATGATGCAAAGGATGGTAAACATAGTGAATAAGTGCAGAAAATGGGTTAGAAATTCAAAACGTATAGGTGTTTTTGGGCAATAAATGATGATGATAGGGTAACATGTTTGGGTAAAATATCCACAAACAAATGGGAAATATGAGGAAAAGCCCTGGGTATTCATTGAAATAGTGAAAAGTCATCAACAAACTCGCAGAAGGTCATAAAAGCATGCAATAATGAAACAAAAGCCGAGAAAGTCAAAAAAAATAGTGAGAATACTTGAGAATGATCGAGCAGTGGTCAGAATTGGAAACTATTCGGTAGAAATGGAGGTAGTAGAGCAAGGAACCTGAAAAGTCAAATGAAGCATCGAACCACCGGATGATGAAAGGGCACCGAGGTTGAAAGGGCATTGAGGTTGAAAAAGAAGAAGCTAAGGAGGAAGGAGAGAGGTTTTTGAAAGTGGTAGTTAGAGAAATGAAGCTTGGAAGGCAATTAAACCCCTTGGGTCGCGGCAAGTCCGTTCACGTCGATCATATTCGTTGTGCGTATGCACAACTTTGTGCATGCGCACATCAACCTGATATACACACGCCCATCCTGTGTTGCCACATGTATGGCCCATATGCCTTGTACGTATGGTCATCCTATGGGACCCTTTGGACATCCTCAAGGCACAAGTACGTCCTAAACTCAAGCTCAAGCATTAGCACGCCTTCAAGGCACATCATGTTAATTGGAAATTCAATTATCAATCTTGTGGCATTGCACAATACTGGTACATGAATCATTTGGAACCCACATGGAAAAATAAACCCTTAACTTCCCCCCAGCTGGGTTGTTAATTGGAAATGAAAAATGTTTTCAAAATCACACTCGGCACAGGTAAAATTGCATGGTTAGAGTTCTCGCCTTGGTAACTTAAAACTTTGAAAAATCTAAATCTTTGGAAACCGAATATTGAAAATTTTTGGCACATACTTGGAACCACTTGGGAAATTTTGGAAAATACTTAAAAAATCCTAGAAAATTTTGGAAAAAACTTAGAACCACTTGGGACATAAATATAAACCTCCATGCCTTGTCGATACGAGCATGGAAAAGCACCCAATAAACCCCCATGTCTCGTCGATACAAGCATGGAAAGGCACCCAATAAACCCCATTACCTCGTCGATACAAGCATGGAATGACATTCAATAAACCCTCATGTCTCGTTGATATGAGCATGGAATGGCATCCAGTAAAACCCCCATGCATCATCTAACATAAGCATGGAAAGGCATCCAATAAATCCCCATACCTCATCTGACATGAGCACATGGAATGCCATACATTGGCATCATAATGGCATCATTCTAACCACATTGCGGTGTGTATTATTGTTTGGAATGGCTTTTTTTGGAAAAATTTGCAGGACTAGCACAACTTGGAAATGAATGGAATAGAACTTGGCATAAGCTTTGGCACAAGAAGGTGAATATGACAGGTATTGCCCGCTCTCTTACTTTTAGATTGCATGCTTGGATGAATGTTTGAGTGCTTGTTGTATACACTCACTCACTCACATATGAATTATTGCACAACCACCCCCCGAATTACAATGATCTAATTTCTTGCATGAAGGATATGATGGCAACATGCTGGTTCAATCACTTGCATGAATGTTTGGCACTTTTTTAAGCCTTAGGATCGTGTCAACTGGGATGGTCTCGGATCTTTGACATTTACTCCACATCACTTCATGATTATATGAGTTTTGTCAAAGAGGGGCAACTATAGACACCCATTTTTGACTAACCCTAAGATTTCAGGTGTTTGCAAGCCTCCTGATGATGAAATGGTAATTACTTCACCTTTAGAATATTTAAAGTTATTTAGAGTTGTTGTATAAACCCATTTTGGCCAAAAATCAACTTTTTGGAAAAATAACTATTTTACCCCTGGACTTGTTTTTAGCCAAAAACTAACTTTTTAACTCCAAGAAAGAGAGATCGGTCCATTTGTACTTTGAGCAAATATATTTTCCAAAATTAGTGACCAATTTTATCAAAAACGTTGATTAAAAGGCAATTCAGGCTTTCTTGTATCACAAGCAATCCAAGGGCATGGGACCCCGCACTTGTGCATGTATACATGAAACGTGTACCAAGACAAAATATGTATGCACACATTAGTTGTGAGTGCGCATATCCAAGTGTGACAAAGTTATTTTTGGTAACTCAATCTTGGTGCATTTTCAGTGGGAGGCAGTAGAGGAAGTGATGGGGGTTGCCCTAGCTTGCCCCCCACACCTACTCAAGCCTATAAATAAGGCCTCTCCTCCTTCCTTTCAAAGGGTTAACAACTTGAGAGCTTTTTGAGCATTTGAGAGCAAAATACCCTTTTCTCCCCCCTCCTTGCCTTGACTCCGAAAATTGCCCACCCACAGCAACATAAAACACTTAAAAACATCCTAAGGACTAAAGAACTTGAACTCTAGCTTGGAACCTTTGCTTGAGAGAGACTTGCAAGAAAGAAACTTGAGTTTATTTGCATTTTTTTCTGTGCCTTTGGTTTAATCAAACTAGCAGGTAATTTTCTTTTTTTATTTTATTTATTTATTTATTTATTTTTCTACTTTCAGTACCTCTTTTGGTCTTTAATTTAGTAGTTAATCATAGTTGTAGTATCCCTTCATCATTTGATCATGTAGTTTGCACATTTCATCGAGTGTTTCTTCTATTTTGCATGCTTTTCTTATTCTATTCAAAATAGCATGTTTAGGGTAGAATAATAATGCAATATCCATACATTAAGCCCAGTTTGAATCATGTAGATATTCTGTATTTTTCTTCATTTTTATTTTTTATTTGCTCTTTTATGCATATTCATCATTTAGTAGCTTCAAATCAGGCTTAGGATAATTTTTGTATGTGTAGTTGTATATATTGGTCATATTTATTTTATGTAATGCATGTAAGCCGTTGAAAGTGGGCATCCGGGTAAGTCTTCCTAACCTCTCTATCATAAGTGTGTCCTTGTTGCATTATCTTTTAAATAATCCAAGTTAAATATTCTCTATGCAAAATTGTATGCGTTGAATGTTTTTGTGGGTATTGCTTGTATTAGTTTGGTTCATTGCCATAAGTTATTAAAAATACTCTTTTCATTTGAAAACCTTCATTCTTGAAAAAAATAGCATGTTCATTCAATCTAAAATAAATGATATTCATCTTTATTCAAATCATATAGTTTGAGGTTAGTTAAGGGTTTTAAGGCTTAAAATGAATTTGTATGAATAATTAACCATTAGGCCTCGTTTGGAAACAGACTATTTTGATAACTTTTTGATTTTTTAGCTAAAATATGAGATAAAAAAAAAATTAGTATGTTTGAAATGACTTTTTGGTTTTTTATGAAAAGATGTGCAAAAAGTAGAGAGAAAATGGAATCTTTGACTTTTTTGTATAAATTATAGGTTTTTTGATTTTTTTAGTAACTTTTTGGCTTTTAGACTAAAACGGTTGCATGTCAAACGAGGCCTAAAATCATAAAATAAAAAGTTAGTAGAGACCAATCTTCGAATTTGGCAAAATGGGATGCTATCATTCAATAACCTTCCCATTTTGTACCTAAGCTCCTGAACCTGGGTTTTCTTGGTTATGATGAACTGGTCTTTCACTTAGTTGTCATTGTTAAAAGTTTCTTAATTCTCCTTTTAAAAATTAAGTAGCAACTCTTTGTTGGTCACAGCGAGTTAGTGTGGGAAACAGGCCTTAGATTCGAAAAAGACACGGCACCCATAGTTTGCCCTGGCTTTAAATAAGGCCCCTGCAAGTGAGCTGTGGGGTTGGTCCTCCGGAATTAATCGAGATGTGCATAAGCTAGTACAAATACCCAGTTATTAAAAATAAAAAAAATAAAAAAATTGACCCCTCTTTCATGTCCAGTGCTCAAGTTGAAGGCCTAGTTTCACATGCAAGGAAGCTGAAGGGAAGTTTGCAATAAGGCAAGAAAACGTACAACAAATTTCTTCATAACTTCCTGGATTTCAACCACTAATGTTCCAATGAACTATTGTACCATACCATACAATGGATTTGCAATAAACTACTTTGAACTTCAATGGAGACTTTCCTACTGTCCTAACGTAATTTTGAGGTCGTGTCTAGTAAGTAGGAACAAACATATGAGCATATCACAAAAAAAAAAGAAGAAATCAGATAAATATGGGTGTAATTTCGAGGTCCGTGTCTAGGAAGCAAGAACACATGAACCAGCCTATCACAGAAATAAATTAATTGGATATGTTAGGTTTTTATTTTTGGCAATCCCGTTTGACAAAACTCCTTTCAGTTGTACTCGTTTTCGTACTTTTATTTCAGTGAGGCTATGAGTTTATTAGATGCGAATCCAACCTGAATCGTGCCTCGCAGAGAAGTTTTGTGATGTTAATTCTTTCAAGATTACCATTTCGCTGATTATGACGGGGATCGAGCTGCCCGGTCAGCTCACGAGGGTCCAGGGGGCAGCGCCCCTTGGCTGGTCCGGGGCAGCCCCACGGTGGGGTCGAGCGGCAGTGCCCCTGAAGCAAAATGCAAAAACGCATTCCAAGTTGCCTATCTGCTCGAGCAGACGTTCCCCCGCTCCAGCGGCGAATGCTGAGTTCCAGAAGTTTATTCGCCTACAAAAATACTAGATGTTGTTTTTTCCCGCTCAAGTGGAACTTTCCGCGCTCGAGCGTAGGTCCGCTCGAGCGGCCAATCTGACGCTCGAGCGGTGATCGCGGGACAGTTTTCTATAAATACGTGTTTCAGTCCAAATCTAGGGTTAACGCCTCCAGATCTTCTTCTTGGGTTCTAGGGTTTATATCTGGAGTTATTTGGCTAGTTTTCTTTGATGTTTTATTGAATATTCAACTCATGGTTTAAGGAGGATACATCAAAGGATTGTTTGTTCATTCTATACAAAAGAGAGAATTGTTCTTCGGTGGATTCTGAAGAATTCGAGCCTGAAGCTTTGGTGGATTCTGGAGTGGCTCATCGTCAAGACAATTCTGAGGTAAAGACGGGGCTGGAAGAGGCACAGAGGGGTTGGTTCAATTCGGGTGTGGATTCGCTAGGTAATTGAGAGTATACCTGTGTAATTCCTTTATATCTTCTTAGTGGATTGTTTTGTGGCTGTTGCCCGTGGTTTTTTTATCACAATTGGAGGTGCTCTAATTGTGGTTTTTCCACGTTAAAATCGTTGTGTCAATTTGTCTTGATTGTTTGATTGGGATTGTTTTATTACTTAAAATTGATATATAATCACAAATCAACATCTAGGGGATTTCTAGATTTTTCAATTGGTATCAGAGCAGGTCGTTCTATTTTTTTTTAAAAAAAAAATTCGTTTAAGACGAGATCTTGTTTGATTTGTGATAATGGATTCAATTCGTGAGGAAAATTCTATGGTTTGAACACCCCTACTTGACGGATCCAATTATTCATTTTGGAAAGCTCGAATGAAATCGTTTTTAAAATCTGTTGATGAAAAAGTTTGGCAATTTGTCATGTATGGGTGGATTGAACCGACGATTACCGTTGATGGAGTAACTTTCTCCAAACCAATCGATAAGTGGGACACAATTGATTACCAAAATAGTAGCTGGAATAGTAAAGCTATCAATTCTCTCTTTTGCACTGTCACACCTGAAGAGTTTAGTCGAATTTGCAATTGTGAAGTCGCAAAAAAGGCTTGGGATATTTTACAAACTATTCATGAGGGCACTCCTTCAGTTAAACGCTCAAAACTTCAAAGGCTCACATCTAGTTTCAAAAACCTTTCAATGAAAGATAGTGAGACCTTTGATTAATTTTATGCGAAGTTGAGTGACATTGTAAATTCCTGCTTCAATTTAGGTGAAAAATTACCAGAATCCTAACTTGATGGCATCAAGATAGCTAATGATCAACAAGCTCTTTGTGCAAAATGCTTGACTTGTGAGACAAAGAGGAATGAGCTACAACAAATCTATGCAACGTATGAAGAAAAGATTGAATCTCTCGAGATGTCTCAAGTTGCTTTGGAAGAACTAATGATCAAGAAAGAGGAAGAGCTCAAGTGCGCTATGGCTACCATTGGTCTTTGGAACAAAGGATCAAAGACATTGGAGGATATCATTGGGTCTCAACAAATGTGTTGTGACAAGAGTGGCATTGGTTTTGTTGATAACAAAGAACAAAAACAGAATGCATCCATGTCTCATGATACAAGAACTCAAGGGCAAGGGGAGCACAAGATTCAACGAGAGGAAAGACTTCTCAATCTTCCTAAAGTTGGTAAGGTCAAAGAAAAGAAGGCACACCCTGTACACCCTGTGTTTATTTGTCATCATTGTGGTATGCATGGTCATATTCGCCCTATTGTTATAAGTTGCATGGGAGAGTGTCTCATCGAGATGGAAGAAATTCCAACATCTCGTGGGGTAGGAGACACTTCATTGGTAGTAATGAGGTTAAGGGTTTTATTAGACCCTGTTATTTTGATCAGTTTGAGACCAACACATGGAGCGAGTTTGTATTTGCCTAGACCTAGAAATAGGAAGTTGGAAACCAAGTCGAGACGGGTTCCCATTGAAAGCAAAGGGAACCACAACGTCAAGACACCACCCAAGAACCGCAATACTCACAACTTTGTTTATACTAAAGCGGTTTGGGTGAGAAAACTTGACCTGTGTTAACTTGTTTATCTGTTTTAGTTTTTCAGCTTCTGTGTGTTTTTTTTAATGAGGAAAAAAATCTGTGCTTGTTCGTTTTCTGTGTGTTTTGTTTAAAAAAAATGAAAAAAAAATCCAAAAAGATTTTCTTGTATAGTTTTGCAAACTTGAAATTTTTGAGTGATCCTTGGTGCATATTGGAATTGATGAGAATATTCATTACATGTTAATATGTGTGTGCTTTCTGTGGTCATTACCCATTTCGAAGTGTGCGTTCTTTGATTAGTATCTCTCATTCTGTACACACTCTTGGATTAGCAAATATCGGAGTCTTCCGCCTTAGTGATTTTTTTTTTCTATGGACTTCTAGCATTACATCTTTTGCTTTTCTAGAGGAATTGCCCTTGTAGACACCCCATTTTGACCGGCCCTAAGACTTTGGAGCTTTCTTTCGATTACCCGATGATGGCAATTAGAATGTGTTTCTCACAGAATCCTCAGTAAGAGAGATGGAATTTGAACTTTAATCCCAACATTCACCACTATGGCCCAATTGTTTTAAACTAATAAATATTTTATTAGTTTAGTATTTTGTAATTTTGCATAATTTTATGTGTTTATTCATATTTTTTGTGTTTTTATATAAATTGGTATAAATTATATATTTTATATATATAAAAGAAAATAATATAATAAAAAATTATATTGATGGTGGCATGCCGACATCAATTCACTCAACTGAACATATATATATTATATATTATATAACATGCATATAGATGATAGTAATATAATATTTATATTATTATAATTATATTATATTATTATATCAGTATAATGTGCCTATATAAGAAGGAGGGAGAGGCTCAGTTGAGAGGGGGGTCTGAAGAAATGAAAAGTCAAAGAGGGAAAGGAAAAGGAAGAAAAAAAAAAGGCCCAGCAGAGAGGAAAAAAAGAAAAAATCTGAGAGAATCAAAAGGAGATGAGGGAGGCTAATTAGAAAGAGAAAAAAGAAAAAATGGGGAAGGGTCAAAGAATTAGATTAGAGAATCAGATAAGGGAAAAAGAAGTGGTGCGAGAGACTTTGAGAAGAGAGAGAGGGAAAATAATTTCTTTGATATTTTTATTTCCATTTCATCAATACACTATTCAAAAACCAACTACTAAAGCTGTAATTCCAAATTTTAGACTGAGAATTGAGAACACATTCCACAGACTTGAGAGTAATCAAAAGAAAGTTTGTGACTCAGAAAATTCATCATTCCCCCAAAAGGTGAGTTTTCACAAATTTTCATTTAATTTAAAAATGTGATATAATTTGTTTAAATACTTCATTTACTTCTTTTCATAACTGTTTTTTTTATCGCTTTAATGGAACGGCTGCACCACCCACATAGCTGCTGTAATTTAAATATTATATATAAACTTTTGTAATTTATTACTTCAAATAATTTATCCCACCGGATGAATAGTACCTCCGGCGGTGAATAGTAAAACTAGTAGGTTTCTAATTTCAGCACTATTGTATGCTATTTAGGGGGTTGTTTAATTTATTTCAATAATTTATGTTTTAAATATCAAGTTTGTTTGTACTAACCAATTAATCAATTTCGCATAATCATCTCTGGAACCTCTCTTCATTCTTTGCTTATTTCGATTAAAAAGTTGTGAAAAATTAAGATTGTGGTTCAAGTATAAAAAATGAACTCTTCCATGCTTAATGGTTTAATCTCTTCGGAGGTTCATTACCAAAAGTATAAAATGCTCTATGCTTAATGGTTTAATCTCTTTGGAGATTCACTACCAAAGGCATAAAACGTTTTATGCTTAGAAGGTTCATTACCAAAGGTATAAAACGCTCTATGCTTAATGGTTTAGTCTCTTTGGAGATTCACTACCAAATGCATAAAACGTTTTATACTTCGGAGGTTCATTACCAAAGGTATAAAACGTTATATGCTTAATGGTTTAATCTCTTTGGAGATTCACTACCAAAGGCATAAAACATTTTATACTTAAGAGGTTCACTACCAAAAGTATACAACGTTCTATGTTTACTGATTTAATCTCTTAGGGGATTTACTACCAAAATCATAAAACGTTCTATACTTAACGGTTTAAATTCTTTGGAGGTTCACTACCCCAAATGTATACATATTCTTATACTAAAGCACAATCTTTTATTTTTCATTTCTCTTTATTCATCAGTGTGTTTACTTTTAAAGGACTAATTGACCCTTGGAAATCACCAAGGAAAGTGTCATTATCACTTATTATCAAGTTTCGATTTCACGTCATTATCACTCAAGTTTGGGTTTTTCTAAGTCATTATCACTCTTTTGAGTTTGACTAGTCCTTGTTGCACATCTTGAGTTTGACTTGGAATCCCTTATCGCTTGTAAATAAGTTTGACTCTTCCATTGTAATTTCCCCCGAAGAAAATAAGATTTGTTTCTCGGGTTAAGTTGATGCTTGTATTTCTCTATTGCGTTTTGGACTTAGTGGACGTAAATATCACTTTTGCACAAACAGGAGAAAAGATAAAGAAATGGAAAGGTAATAAAAAAAGGCTAATAAAATTGGTTAAAATTGGATTACAACCGACATAAAGAACCAATATGATTAATTGAATTCGGTTAGACGTTATAACGAGTTTATTGAGTCAGGGCTTATTGTAATAAATTAGACAGCCCCTTTTATTTATTATTCATTCGGTTTTGTAATAATTATTTATTCAGACATTTGGACATTCGGACACTCCTTTGCGAGGACAAATATGTAATAAGTTGTATGTCTTCCAACCCCATTCTTTCTCCCTTTTATTTCATTTCTTATGATGGTTAGATTAGGGACATCATATTTTCAAATTAGCATTTTCATGACTTGCATCCATTCGTTTTGCATGCATAAAAGCTCGCCTCATCATATTTTTCAAATGTCAAATTCAAACTCTTTACTTGAATACATGCTCTATCACATGCCTTGAATTGACTCGCATGCCATGCTAGTAGACGAGCTTATTACTTGCACGTTGTATGTGTTGCATTAGCCATATCGCATTAATTAGGATCATGCATTTTTTCTAACTATACTTTCTTTTGACTCGCCTTCGGACATAAGGTAAGTTTTTATGCTTTAGCATATTGCATAAGTGTGATTGCTGTCATACCAAACATACTACCATAAGGCTAAATGCTTACTTGATATACCTGTTTGAATGCCTGTGGATGAAGGCTAATCACTTGAATTGGAATACTTTGATTCATGTATATATGAGATTACCATTTTCAGTGATACATATTCAAAACATTTTTTTCAAAACAAACATGGAATCAAACGTTCCAACTTTTCGTGAAATTAGTCTATACTTGTATGTTACATATAGAACAAGAGCATATACTGTACATAAAAACCACATCATGATTAGTAGAGGCCGATCTTTGATCGAGTGAGTGGGGTGTTCAATTATTGACCTTCCCCTCTCATACCTAAGTTCCCGAACCAAGACACTTTGGTATGGACGGACTAATGGCCTTTGACACGAGTCATGGGTTTCCTAAATTTCCCATAATAAATATTTAGGTGGCGACTCTGATATCTGGCAAAGCAGTCCATTTTTTTGGCATTTGATTCAAACATCGATTTTCCAAAAGAAATTGCCGGATTTGGACTCTTTTTGTGTTTTCACTATTTCACATTGCACTTGTGGAATCAAAATCAGAACCAACACACAAGTGGAGTCCGAGCTGTAAAGGCTATTCATTCTTCTGAAAGAGAGCGCGAAAAGCCGAGCTATAGTTTATGGCGACTCTGCCGAGGTCTTAGAAAACTTGACTCAAACTTCATGATGTGAAATTTTATCTACATATATATGTTCTTTGCATTGCATTTGCATTGGTGCGCCTAAGTCCCTGTGTTTGCCATCTGTTATTCTTGGACGGTTTGCCGGAGGCTTGCCTACAAAGCTTGCCAAAAGGCTAACCGGTCATGGGCTCTGTCAAGTTGGGAACACAACCCTTGGATCTGGATTACCGCTGTACCGCTTGATCCTCCTTTCACTTTTTGGTGTTAGGTGTGAGAGGTATATTAGGTAGTCTTGCTGAGGTACCCTTTGCGACTATTTGACCTAATGCATATAGTACGCTCTAGTGACCATTCAAATTAGGACAAGATGCTACCCGTACCGGATGTTATGAAACCACTTGCTTGAAATAGTGCAACCTAAATCATGTCAAAATCTAGGACAGGGTAACCCTACCCTCTCATAGGGTTGTTTTGGTTCTTTTTATGTGGTATGTGCTTTTACAGTGAAATATACGGGGTGGTTCATAGAAGTGGTACAAATGAGCAATCAGTCATGAGAACAAAGTTTAGTGGGGATCACAGTTCAGCTACGTGTTGTGATTAATTGAGAATTGGGGCCGAAGTGCTGTCTGTTTTTTTAAAACATGTTTTCTTTTTTTCTTTTTGCTAGGTGGTTTTTCATCATAGCTTCAGAAAGACTCGATATCCCCCAAGTTGTTTGGACTCGTTCTCGTAGGCTTTGTAAAACGCAAGATCTTGTTGACGGTCAACTAGTGTTAGTTTCTCTCCCGTCGGTCACTCGACAAAGAAAGAACAAACAGGCATCAGCACCAGTACAAAGCACTCCACAAACACCTATTCGTATCCGCAATTCACCAATATCTCACCCACCTATAAGAATGGCACAGAACATAGAAGAAATTGCTGCCATGATGGCAACTTTGAGAACCATGGATCAAAGGTTGGCCGCACAGGATGAAGTCATCGCTGATCTGCGACACCCATCTGGGGCATCTGCATCTACTGTACATCCGGTCCTGGCTGCCCAGCCAAATCCTGATCTCCTCCCACCACTGGAAACTCCTCAGGTCCCAGATCCTCAGGAGATGTTTCCAACAGCTTCAGCTTACAGACCTCCGGTACAACCTCCTACGGGAACCAGTCCCTTCGATATGAATGAAGTTGATCTAGCCATGATCAAAATTGCTAGGCTTGAGAAAGCCTTGAAGAAATCCCAGGGTTTCAATTCAATTCCCGACATTGAGGACGGGTACACTGAGGCTTCATCAGGTTGCCAGAAAAATTCAAAATGCCTCACATCAATAGATTTGATGGGAGCGGGGATCCGATTGTGCATGTCCGTCTATTTTCAGATGTGTTGAGGCCCATGGGTTTATCTAGGGCACAAAAACTCTCATTATTTGGAAGGACCTTGTCAGATGTAGCGGCCATCTGGTATGCCAAACTGGAGGACTCAACGAACGGAATTGGGAAGAACTGTTTGAAGGGTTTGTTAACCAATACTCATACAATACTCAGATAGAAGTAACAAGCAGTGAGCTGGAAGCAACCACTCAGAACCCTAAAGAACCCTTCATTGACTTTGTGGCAAAATGGAGGGCAAAGGCAGCCAGAATGATGAGCAGACCTTCTGAAAGAGAACAAGTCAGGTTAGTGGTCCAAAACCTCGAGCCAGACATGTTGCAGAGAATGATAGTGGCACCGTTTTCCACATTTGCTTCCTTACATGAGTTAGGGGTTCAAATTGAGAGCGCCTTCAAAAAGGGCATCATCCACAAAACAAGTGAACCTGGAAAAAAGCCATTCACTCGGAGTACCAATGCTAGTACTAGCATTATTCCGTGGTCTGCAGATGTCAGCACCATAGCTACATTATTGGCCAAGATGGTCGATCCCTTTGCTGTTGCCACAAACTCATAAACCGGAAAAAATAGTCAACCTTGGAACCGAAGATCTTTTACCCCCCTCCATATGAGTCCAACTCGCGCTCTCAAGGTGTTGATGGACAAGGGGCATCTCAAGCCTCTTGATCCTCGCCCTCTCCCAGACCCACTGCTAGCTAGGCACGACCCAACCCAATATTGTACTTTCCACCAACAACATGGCCATCATACAGATTCATACTATCGTCTACATCATGAGATTCAAAATCTCATTGACAACAAAGTCATCGCCCCTCCTAAACCAAATGTGGCAACCAACACACTTCCTACACACAACCAAGTTCCTTCCCCCAGAAATATTAACCATATCCAAACACTACCACCTACCTTCAACCCTAGCACATATATTACCTTGTCCCACCTACCAAAACTGGAGGTGGTTATTCCAGAAAGCACGAGCATGTGGACGATAAACTTAACCCCACAAATCCAACCTAAGCATGTGTCAGCAAGAACAAAGAAAGAGAAGAATACACCAAAGACTGGGTTGTCTAATACATGTGGCATAGAAAAGGGGGCCTCACTTGCAGAGGAGTATGATCCCAGTTTATACATTGTGGCCATTGATCAACCAAAACCAGTGGTCTTATTGCCGGATGTGCTCAGTGTCAATGCTATTGGGAAAGACCAGGTAGGGCAACATCAGAACGATTGGCCTGAACAAGGCCGAAATGACTTGGCCGAACTGGAAGAGGATCTAGTTCAGATAGAAGAAGACCTAGCCAACCTCTACTTCTTTGAACAAGAGGAAACAAGCAGTGTCCAGATAGGCTAGTTGGATTCAAGTCAGCCGAAAACAAACAACAGTTGGTTTGGTAACGAAAAGCTAGATGAGGTGGAACAGACAAAAGGGGTCAGGGAGGAAAAAGATGAGACCACATCCATTACTAATACAGAAAAAGTGCTGGAACAATTCCAGCAGGCGAGAACGGAAGAAATTCAAAGGAAGAAGGCCTTGCTAGAAACCAAAACCATAGTAGGAAAGGAAAGGTATGTTGCTGAGGGGCGTGATGTGAACATGCTCCAAGTAAAGTCTGATAAAAGCTTGGCCATGATTGCTGGAGAGTGGTGGGAAGATAATGATCTGAGTCATGCATACACGGGTGAAGGGTGGAAATCCAATACCCCCGACGATACGTGGTATACGGACGAAATTAATCACATGACCCGGAGTGGTCGATACTTCAAACCTGCGGCTGTAGATCAACCAGAATCCTCTAACAAAGAGGTTGATAACACCAAAGAGAAGGACTGTGAAGATAACTTTGTTTTGAAATAGCTCAAGAAGATTCAGGCAGATATCTCAATCTGGGGATTGATAATGGCTTCCCGGGAACATAGGCAAGCATTGCTAGAGGCAATGAATCGCATCAAACTGCCTATTGACACTGCCGCTGATCAACTAGTGTCGTTAGCCACATCCGACGATGTTACGCCAGTGATATCTTTCACAAATAAAGAGCTGCCACCTGAGCGTGCCAACCACAACCGGCCCTTGTATGTAACTTTGGAGAGCCGAAAGAAGTGGATTCCGGTAGTGTCAGTAGATACTGGATCAGCGATCAATGTGTGTCCGGCACGGACTGCTTATGCCATAGGTTTGAGGCCTGTTGACTTCACACCCACAACTCAAGCCGTCTGAGCTTATGACAATACAAGCTGAGATGTCATAGGAACATTCAAGAGCCATATCTTGATCGGCCTGTTCGATCATGAGGTAGAATTCCATATAATGGATGTTCCAGCTACCTTCAATCTACTGTTGGGAAGGCCTTGGCTGCATCAGATAAAAGCTGTGTCATCAATAGTCCATCAGTTGGTCAAATACCCCTCCAAAGGTGGGATTGCTACGGTGTATGGTAATTTATAGCGATCCCGGGTTTTCCCCTTTATGTACAGTATTCCAGACTTAGGTTCCGTGGTGTTGATTATTGTTTATATCTTGTTTCCGTCCTTCATTACTTTGTATTTGAGTTATAGGATGTGTTGGGTAGGTTTGTTACAGGTTGGGTGTGATTGGAAGCAAATGGTTGCTGCCCAGAATTTTGGTCCTTCGCTCAAGCGAGACTTTTGTCGCTCGAGTGAGCTCTTTGTTTTAGATCCTGCGCTTGAACCAGGGTTTCTTCGCTTGAGCGAGAGTTAAGTTTTGTGTCTAGTGGCTCGAGCCAGGGTGTCTTCGCTCGAGCGTGCATCTGCGTCTGGGTTTGGACCTGAGAGTTGCATTTCTTGGCTCGAGCGAGCTTTCCTTCGCTCGAGTGAGCATTCTGTCGCTTGAGCGTGCTTCTGGGTTACAGACCTGAAGCTTTAAATTGTTGGCTCGAGCGAGGCTTTCTACGCTCAAGCGAGGGTTCTTGTGTCTGGTCGCTCAAGCGACCAATCCTTCGCTCGAGCGAGCCTATGTTATATCAGCAGACAGCAGCAGGGAAACACTTCACTTTTTCATCTCCTCTTTTACACAAACCCTAGATCCGACTCTCCCTCTCTCTCTATATACCTTCTCTCTAGTGATTGATCTACTTATAGTGTGTTTCTACCCTAACCTCTTTGTAAGAAGGGTAGAGGGTGTTGAGGGCTTCTTTTTAATCTGAAAAATAGTGGATTTGGAGCACTTTGGTTTTTCCTCATTTACTCCTTTGGGCTTCTAATTTTGAGGTAGGGATACCCTACTCCATCTTATGAGTTTTGTCTTTAATTTTGGTCATTTTGATTAGTTGGTGATGTTGGGTAATTTTGGAAAAAGTTGGGGTTGTTGTGTAATTTATAAAAGATGGGTTTTCAAATGATAAGACCCATATGTATGTAAGACATTGAGAAATGGAATTATTATTGTATTGTTGATGAAAATGAACCTTAGGGTTGATATTGTAAATTAGGGGAAAATGCCCTAATTATTGTGATAAATTAATTGGTATAATTAATTTGGGAAATATGAAATTGAATTGGAAATTGTGAAATTGAGAGGTTATGGGATTGAATGGTGTAGTTGGATTAATTTGTCACTCACCTATGTAAAAGTTGATAATATATTTGTTTAATGCATTTATTTTCTATTTAGAAATAATTGTTTTGGGCTATCGATGGAGGATAGTCTTGATTGTTGTAGACACTGCACGTTGATTAGGGAAAACTGAAACTAATCACATTGAATAGGACAGTTGGGATAATACATCAAATATATGTATTGATTGATTCTTGTCTATGATAATTGTTTATATACTTGGAATATGTGTATTGTGTGGGAGGAGATAGGGGATGTACTCCATGGCTTGAGGGAAGATAGGGGATGGACTCTCAAACCTGTTTGGGAGGAGATAGGAGATGGACTCCATTAATACAACAAATATGTGTATTTAATTGAAGTGTTGATACAACAAATATGTGTATCATTTGAAGTATGGAAGTGGTTGAATAGGAGTTGTAAATCTCATGTGTAATTGTGAAATATGGAAATGTGTTAATACAAGCCATAGTCTTATTGAATTGGTAGGCCAGGTTCGGAGCCATGTTTATGTATCGGGCTTGTATAAGTAAAGAAAATTGAATTGAAACATGGACATGATTGTCATGGAACTGTATTGTGATATAACTGGTTTGTAAGTGTTAACCATCTATCAAATGCTATTGTTTTAGTCATTGCTTATACTTGGTTTAGTATATCTCTGCTGGGCTGTGGCTCACCCTTTATGGGACATCATTTTCAGGTCCAGGTGATATGCCACCTCCAAGGACATAGCTTGGGAGGTTCTAGGAGTTGAAGTCTCTTTGTTATTTTGTTATCTTTTGTTGCATTACATGTACATTCAAGCCAAGGGCTTAATATGATATGAGTTAGTACTCTCTTTTGTGTAACCAAGTGTTGGCTTGGAAAGTTGTAAGCCATTGGGCATTTACTTTTGTTGTCAACATGTAATACATTTGTAAGGAATACTCTGATGAATGGAATTAAGTTTTGTTTCCTTATGTCTATGCATGTCTATAATGTGGGTTTCTAAGTATTATTTTGAGGGCGTCACATAATTCATCGATCCACCCTCCCCAGGGAACTGCCACACCAGTGTTGGAAATCATACACGGGGAAGAAGATGTATTCCTCTCAGGCTTGTCACTAACAGAAGCTCGGGTAGTCCAATCTATCATGGCAGAAGCTGACGGAATCTATGTGAGTGCCCAGTCCATCTACATGATGAACAAACAGGGGCATATGCCTGGATCAGGACTAGGTAGGAGTGGCAGGCAAGGAGGCGCTGTTACCAAGGAGCTGATTCACAACCCCCACACTTTTGGGCTGGGATACAAACCTACTACGGAGGATTGGCAAAGGAAGTGGGCTGAGTTGAGAGGAAGAATTAAAGCAAAGAAGGATGGAAAACAATATGAGTTAGTTCACAAACCAATACGGGGAACCTTAAGCGGACGCTTTGTTCGCCAAAGGGAAGATTTCCTCTTTTGTGGATTTCCAGAGCCTTGGTTTGACCAGGAGACGAAGACAATCTATCCTGGGTTCGAGATCTTCTTCGGGCACCAGTTACCAGAAGAGGAAGATGAGCAGATGGACCTGAGTACTAATACAGGTCAAGACAGGACTGTAACTGTGAACGTTGAAGAAGAAGAGTTGTTGGAAAAAACACTGACTGACCTACTAGCAAATTCTACTATCGAAACTGAGTCTGACAACTTGGGGGATAGTTTTACTATCTCAATGATCGGGGATAAACCAGAAGCGGATTTCTCTAAACTTATTGTGGATGCATCTGAGGCTCCACACCTAATCTGGAAATTTGAAAAGGGCATCATCAACAGTTCTGAATCGGATAATAAGTCTGAATCTGATTCCATCGAGTCTGTTGAGTTGGAGTCAGATTCGAGTTTTTGTGAGTCTGGTATTTCTGGGAGTGGTAACCCAGATGCCAAAGTCCTGTCAAAGTCTTCTTTTAGTTTTTCTTTTGAGTCAACTGTAACCGAGGACCCAGACTTTACTAATGGGAATGTCATAGAGTTTGCTTACTTCTCTGTGCCTTTAGTTTGTTGCACTGATCCCGATTTTCAAAATTTTGACTTAAACGAAGAGGAAGAAATTCCTCGGGCTTTGAAAAATTTGGTTGACCAAGAGGAGGAGAGGCGCATTAAGCCCTACACAGATGAAATCACTGCAAATAATGTGGCTACTAAGGAGGATCCCCGTTTGGTCCAGATCAGATCCACATTGTCTTTGGAGGAACGCGAACGTTTAATCGCTTTACTAAAAGATTTCAAACATGTTTTCGTGTGGTCCTACGAAGACATGCTTGGAATAGATCCTGAGATTGTACAGCACCGGATCCCTCTTAATCCTGAGGCCCGACTAGTCAAACAGAAACTGCGCAGAGTTCGCCCAGATTGGGCATTAAAGATCAAAGTGGAGGTCAGCAAACAGATTGATGCAGGTTTCCTGATGGTATCTGAATACCCAACTTGGTTGGCTAATATTGTTCCGGTTCCAAAGAAGGACGGCAGAATTAGGGTCTGCGTCGACTTCCGGGATCTAAATAGAGCAAGTCCGAAAGATGATTTTCCATTGCCACACATCAATGAACTGGTAGACTTCACAGCTGGCCATGCTTTGCTTTCATTCATGGATGGGTTTTCTGGGTATAATCATATTTTGATGGCATTGGAAAATAGAGAGAAAACTGCTTTCACCACACCGTGGGGTACCTACTGTTATAGAGTTATGCCTTTTGGATAGAAAAATGTTGGGCTACATATCAGCGGGCTGCAACCACCATTTTGCATGACATGATCCACAAGGAGGTTGAGGTGTATGTAGACGATATGATTTTCAAGTCTAAAGAGCAAGAAGGTCACTACACCACACTGGAAAAATTCTTTGAGCGGATCAAGGAGTATAGACTGAGGTTAAACCCACATAAAAGCACCTTCGGGGTAACTGCAGGGAAAATGTTGGGATTTCTGATTACACAAAGGGGAATTGAAGTAGATCCCTCCAAAATCAAGGCCATCGTAGAAATGCCACCACCAAGGACTGAAAAAGAGGTGCGCGGCTTTCTGGGTAAGGTGCAATTAATAAGACGGTTTATCTCAAAATTAACCTTGACTTGTGAACCACTGTTTGGTCTGTTGAAGAAAGGAAGGAAATTCCATTGGGATGATCAGTGTCAGTTCGCCTTTGAACAGGTTAAGCAGTACCTTCAGAATCCTCCTGTATTGTCGCCACCAGAACCGGGGAAACCATTGATCTTGTATTTATCAGCAACAAATTCAACCATAGGGTGCATGCTAGCGCAAGAATCAGAAGCGAAGGTGGAGAAGGCCATCTATTATCTAAGCAAGAAGATGCTAGAATATGACACTCGCTACACTCCTCTCGAGAAAGCTTCCTTAGCTTTGGTTTGGGCAACGAGGAAGTTGAGACACTACCTGTTAGCTCATTCTGTAATTCTGGTTTCGAGCTTAGATCCCATCAAATATCTTTTTGAGAAACCAGCACTTACGGGTAAGTTAGCTCGTTGGTTGCTTCTTCTCTCCGAGTTTGACCTCAAGTATGTTACATGCAAATCAGTCAAAGGGAGAGCTGTAGCAGAATTTCTGGCGGATCACCCAGTAGAAGGAGATGATGAAGCAATGGAGTATCTATTCCCAGATAAAGACATCCTGCAGATAGAAGAGGAACCATGGACAATGTACTTTGACGGAGCGTCTAATCAATATGGCTATGGGATCGGTGTGTTGCTCATAGCACCCGATGATTCACACATACCTCTAGCCTTCAAACTGCGGTTTAAAGTGTCCAACAATAAAGCAGAATACGAAGCGTGTATTGCTGGTTTGGAAGTTGCCCTAGAACTAGGGGCAATAAGATTGGATGTTATCGGAGACTCGAATTTGGTTGTGTCTCAAGCTAACGGAGATTGGCGAGTTAAGGAAGAGAAAATGAAGGTTTATCATCAGGCCCTGGATGTGTTAATTCAGAGGTTTGAGAAATTGACATTCACGCATTTGCTCAAAGAGAACAACCGATTTGTTGATGCGTTGGCAACTTTATCCTCCATGGTGGACATTTTGCTTGGAGTGAAGATGCGCCCGATCATCATTGAACAGAAGTATACGCCGGTATATGAGACCATCGCCGTGATAGATGAGGTTCAAGACACGAACCCCTGGTATTACGATATCTGGAATTTCCTGGACAAAGAGGCGTACCCACTAGGGGCAAGTGCCAAGGACAAAAGGGGAATATAGCGTCTGGCCATCCAATTCATCATTTGCGGAAATAAGTTGTACAAAAGAGGCTATCTGGGAATGCATAAGTTGTGTGTTGAGGAAGGAGAATCAAGGTGCCTTATGGAAGCTATCCATGGAGGAGAGTGCGGAGCTCACATGAATAGTGTGATGCTAGCTCGGAAAATCCTTAGACAAGGCTACTATTGGTCAACCATGGAGGAGGACTGTATTGGCTTTGTACGGCGATGCCACAAATGTCAGATCCATGCCAATCGCATGAACATTCCGCCGTCGAAACTCTACAATATGACTTCACCATGGCCTTTCTCAGTCTAGGGAATTGACGTTATAGATGTAGCCATGCCAAAGGGGTCAAATGGGCATGAGTTCATTTTGGTAGCAATCGACTACTTCACAAAGTGGGTGGAGGCCCAATCCTATGCCGTTCTAAAGGCGTCGCATGTGGCTAAGTTCATCAAGAACAACATCATCTGTCGATATGGGGTGCCTAACGAGATCATCTCAAATAATGGCTCGTATTTCAAGAAAGAGGTGATAAACCTACTTGAGAAATATAACGTGGCTTTCCGTAAGTCATCAACATACAGACCGTAAACCAATGGAGCTGTTGAGGCTGCAAACAAAAACATCAAGAGAATTATGCAGAAGATGGTTGAAACCTATAGGGACTGGTCAGAGAAACTTCCATTCCCACTCTAGGGTTACAGAACGTTGATCTGAACATCTACAGGAGCAACCCCTTATTCTCTTGTTTATGGGATGGAAGTTGTTCTGCCAATCGAGATTGAAGTACGGTCGCTAAGAATTATGGTTGAGTGTCAGATAGCGGAGGCGGACTGGCAACAAAGTAGATTTGAAGAATTGATGTTGTTTGACAAGAGGAGGTTGAAGGCATTGTATCATATCCAAGGTTACCAGCGTAGAATTGCGAGGGCTTTTAACAAGAAAGTCAAGTCCAGAAATCTCAAGAAAGGAGACATGGTGCTCAAAGACAACCGAGCCCCCGTCTATGACCCTAGGGGCAAGTTCAGACCCAATTGGACTGGCTTTTATATCATCAAGTCAATCTGGTCCGGAGGAGCAATTATTCTTATGGATTTGGATGGCCTAGAGTTTTCTCAACCGATCAACATGGACAAGTTGAAGAAATATTATCCCTAAGAGGCTCGCTAGGCCGAAAACCCGAAAGGGCGACCTCGGCAAAAGTTAGAGCATAAAAAAAAAATAAAAAAAAAGTATAAATAAAGAAAAACTGAACTCGCAAGACCGAAAACCTAAAAGGGCAACCCAGGCAAAAGTTAGAGCAAAAAAAGAAAAAAGAAAAAAAAATTGATCAAAGCCCAAAAAAAAAAAAAAAACAAAAAAAAAAAACAAAACAAAACAAAAAAACAAAAACAAAAACAAAGAGAGATAGAGGGATCTTTTTCTTCTTTCTTTTCCGGCAGCAGCTCGGCGACGAAGATTACAACTAGCTTCATTTGCACACAGCTTCGTTGCGTGACTTTACCATCACCTGCCTCCCTTCATCTTTACTCCTTCGAAGCTCTTGAAGACTCTGCCTCGGCCTTGGCAGAGCTTCCGAAGGAGATTATTCCTCGCCGACCATCAAATTGGTTGTGCGAAGAAACTCCGAATCGAGCCACGGAGATGACCTGTCGTTTCAACTCTTTGCTCTGCTTTTTTAGCGCAATAATTTCTACTCAAGCGTCTTTGTACATACGTTGAAGGAGGGAGAGTTGTGCATGTAACTGATGCACCTCATACATCCTATTCTGTAGTTGACGGGACAAGTTAGAGACCGCTGTCATGGTCTCCACACATGACCTCAGTGTATACGAGTTTGCTTCGATGTCAGACTGTGCCGCTATGATTTGTTCAACTAACATCGCTGGAAAGTTGAAAACAGGGGAATGAGGAGGAGCTCGTGATTGAGGTTTAGGGGAGTCAGAATCGGTCATCTTTATCGTGGACTCGTTCAGGTCTGGAAAAAAGAGTGAGAGAACCATGTGAAGAAGCCATGGCAGAGCAAACTAATGCAAAAGAAAGAGGTTGCAGAATGGTGGCAGAGAAAGTTTGCAGGCTTTTGCTCTACCGTCTCTCGCAGGCCTCAACTTAAGAAGAGGATGAAACCAAAGAAGAAGACAAAGAGGGAGGAAGGTCGAGACGATCATTGACAATCGGGGCAGGATTGGATAGCCTGTCGGTCAGGTGCCGCGATTGTTGAAATCGCACGCCAGACATGACGCTCGAAGAAGATGAAGGAAGAGAGAGTGAGAAAAAAACAGAAAGAGAAGTAGGAGAATTGTATATTTATACATATATGTATATATATTGTATATCTATGTATTATATATATTTGTTTGAACATTTTGGTCACAAGAGTGGCTTAGGTTTAATAGTTTAGCTTAGTGGTTGAAGATTGAGAGAGTAAGCCCAAGGTCAAGGGTTCGAACCCCACAACAAATGCTTCTTTTGTTTTGTTTTGGTTTTATGTGTATATGTCTCATATATATGTATGTATATTTTTGGTTGTAAATCTTGTCACAAGACTGACTTGGTTCAGTGGTTTGGCTCAATGGTTGAAGGACCAAGAGACTAAGCCTGTGGTTAGGGGTTCGAAACCCCCTATCCCCACATCTATGCATTTTAATGTTTTTCTTTTCTTTTTTTGCCTGTTTGGAGTACGTGTGCCAACGTCAGCAAACGAAATATGCCTTCTCAGTAACGGCATCTTCCCGTTGACGGCTGCAAACAGAATATTCCCCACCTGTGTATATCTCTGTATATGTCTGTATATAGGTCCGTATACGTCTGTGTCGTATATACCTGTATATATCTGTATATATATATACCGTATATATTTGTGTAGATATACCGTATATATTTGTGTAGCTATACCGTATATATCTGTGTATATATCTGTATATGTCTGTGTCTCTATACCGTATATATGAGTATCTATACCGTATATATCTATGCATATATCCATATCTGTTTGTGTAGATATATTGTATATATCTGTGTATATATCTGCCTCTGTCTGTGTATATGTCTGTATATGAATATATGTATGCCGTATGTACATGTCTGTGTCTATGTTCGTATCTATATGTATTTTGTTTGTATATGGTATATGTATACAGTATTTGGTTCGAACTTACAATTCATCCTTTCATTTTGTGCATCTATCGCACAATAATCTCATTTCGTGCACATAACACGCAATTTCAATTCAATCGCGCTATCTTGCGCATCGCACTGTCTTGTGCAATTTCAAATCCAATCGTGCTATCTTGCGCATCAATTTCAAATTCAATCGTGCTATCTTGCGCATCAATTTCAAATTCAATCGCGCTATCTTTGCGCATAGCACTGTCTTGTGCATCTCAAATCAATCGCGCTATTTTGCGCATCGCACTACCTTTGCACTCCCAAGGTCTAGGAGACCTTAAATCCTCTAGAGGTGCAATTCCTTTCGTGTTTGTCATGCCCGAACGACTTCAGGTGGTCTGGTATAGCCACATGCCTGTGTTTGCAATGAGTTCCTAAGAGACCAACTGCGACGGTGGAAACTAGAGTTCGAATGGCGAAGCCTAGAACACAAACGTTCGGAATTTGGTTTAAATATCCAGGGGTGTATCCCCGGCTTGAAATCTATATGGCAGCCCCATAGGTTGAGGTAGCGTGTATGCGCCTCAATTCTGGATACTGAACCAACCTAATATGTCATCCTATTGGAGAATAGGGAAAGTTATGAATATAATCAAAAAGAAAAGCGGCATCAGTGGCTTCTACATGTAGAGTTTACCCCTTGTCATTCTACCGTACTTTCTTCCACTTGCGTAAGACGCATTTGGAAAGAAAATTCCTCCTCTCGCGTAAGACGCATTTGGAAAGCATCTTCCTCCTCTCACGTAAGACGCGTTTGGAAAGCAAATTCCTCCTCTCGCGTAAGACGCGTTTGGAAAGCATATTCCTCCTCTCGCGTAAGACGCATTTGGAAAGCAAATTCCTCCTCTCGTATAAGACGCGTTTGGAAAGCATCTTCCTCCTTTCGCATAAGACGTGTTTGGAAAACATCTTCCTCCTCTCGCGTAACACGCGTTTGGAAAGCATCATCCCCCTCTCGCGTAAGACGCGTTTGGAAAGCATCTTCCTGCTCTCGCGTAAGACGCGTTTGGAAAGCATATTCCTCCTCTCGCGTAAGACGCGTTTGGAAAGAAAATTCCTCCTCTCGCGTAAGACGCATTTGGAAAGCATATTCCTCCTCTCGCGTAAAACGTGTTTGGAAAGCATATTCCTCCTCTCGTGTAAGACGCATTTGAAAAGCAAATTCCTCCTCCGCATAGGACGCGTTTGGAAAGCATCTTCCTCCTCTCGCGTAAGATGCGTTTGGATCTCAAGTTCACATACTCCTCTCGCGTAAGATGCATTTGGATCTCAAGTTCACATACTCCTCTCGCGTAAGACGCATTTGGATGTCAAGTTCACATACTCCTCTCACGTAAGACGCATTTGGATCTCAAGTTCACATACTCCTCTCACGTAAGATGCGTTTGGATCTCGAGTTCACATACTCCTCTCGCGTGAGACGCATTTGGATCTGAAGTTCACATACTCCTCTCACGTAAGACGCATTTGGATCTCGAGTTCACATACTCCTCTCGCGTAAGACGCGTTTGGATCTCAAGTTCACATACTTCTCTCGCGTAAGACGTGTTTGGATCTTCAGTTCACATACTCCTCTCGCGTAAGACGCGTTTGGATGTCAAGTTCATATACTCCTCTCGCATAAGACGCGCTTGGATCTCAAGTTCACATACTCCCCTCGCGTAAGGCGCACTTGGATCTCAAGTTCACATACTCCTCTCGTGTAAGACCCGTTTGGATCTCAAGTTCACATACTCCTCTCGCGTAAGACGCGTTTGGCTCTCAAGTTCACATACTTCTTTCGCGTAAGACGCATTTGGATCTCAAGTTCACATACTCCTCTCGCGTAAGACTCATTTGGATCTCAAGTTCACATACTCCTCTCGCGTAAGACGTGTTTGACTCTCAAGTTTACTTTCCTCCTCTCGTGGATGAAGCGTTTGGATCTCACATTCACTACATCCAACATTTATGCTTTCATTCAGTGTCACATCATTGTCTTGGTTGCATTTCATTGCATGATCATAAGTTATGTTTTGTATTTCATTGCATGATCATAAGTTATGTTTTACATATCATTCTGCATCTTGCCCCTGAACTACACAGGTTTGATTCCTTGCAAACGGGATATGTAGGCAACCTTCTGGTTCAACCACTTGCATTTGCACATTTGTTTGTTTGCCCAAGTCTTACGGCCTTGTTAAAAGGGTTGTCTTCGGCTTTGACATTCATTCACGTCATGAAATGACTTCGAGCTCTGTCAAAGAGGGGCAACTGTAGACACCCCATTTTGACCAGCCCTAAGACTTGGGTGCTTTCTCTTGATTACCCGATAATGACAATTAGAATGTGTTTCTCACATAATCCTCAGTAAAAGAGATGGAATTTGAACTTTAATCCCAACCTTCACCACTGTGGCCCAATTGTTTTAAACTACTAAATATTTTATTAGTTTAGTATTTTGTAATTTTGTATAATTTTGTGTTTGTTCATATTTTTTGTGTTTTTATATAAATTGGTATAAATTATATATTTTATATATATAAAAGAAAATAATAAAACAAATTATATTATGTGTTTAATATTATTATATTATATGTTTAGTATTTTATATAAAGTTATATTATTATATTATATGTTTGGTATTTTGGTATAAATTATATATTTTACATATTATTATAATTATATTATATATGTTATAAAAGAAAAATAATAAAAAAATATATTGATGTTGGCATGCCGACATCTCAACTGAACATATATATATATATATATTATATTATATAACATGCATATAGATGATAGTAATATAATATTTATATTATTATATCATTATAATGTGCCTATATAAGAAGGAGAGAGAGGCTCAGTTGAGAGGGGGGTCTGAAGAAAAGAAAAAAAAGTCAAAGAGGGAAAGGAAAAGGAAGAAAAAAAAAGGCCCAGCAAAGAGGAAAAAAAGAAGAAGTCTGAGAGAATCAAAAGGAGAGGAGGGAGGCTAATTAGAAAGAGAAAAAAAGAAAAAAGGGGGAAGGGTCTGAGAATTAGATTAGAGAATTAGAGAAGGAAAAAAGAAGTGGTGCGAGAGAGTTTGAGAAGAGAGAGAGGGAAAATAATTTCTTTGATATTTTTATTTCCATTTCATCAATACACCATTCAAAAACCAACCACTAAAGCTGTAATTCCAAATTTTGGACTGAGAATTGAGAACACGTTCCACAGACTTGAGAGTAATCAAAAGAAAGTTTGTGACTCAGAAAATTTATCATTTCCCCAAAAGGTGAGTATTCACAAATTTTCATTTAATTTAAAAATGTGGTATAATTTGTTTAAATACTTCATTTACTTCTTTTCATATCTATTTTTTTTTATCACTTTAATGGAATGGCTGCACCACCCATATATCTGCTGTAATTTAAATATTGTATATAAACTGGCGGTGAATAGTACCTCCGGCGGTGAATAGTAACCTTCGGCGGTGAATAATAAAAGTGGCAGGTTTCTAATTTCAGCACTATTGCATGCTATTTAGGGGGCTGTTTAATTTATTTCAATGATTTATGTTTTAAATATCAAGTTTGCTTGTACTAACTAATTAATCAATTTCGCATAATCATCTCTGCAACCTCTCTCCATTCTTTGCTTATTTCGATTAAAAAGTTGTAAAAAATTAAGATTGTGGTTCAAGTATAAGAAATGAACTCTTCCATGCTTAATGGTTTAATCTCTTCGGAGGTTCATTACTAAAAGTATAAAACGCTCTATGCTTAATGGTTTAATCTCTATGGAAATTCACTACCAAAGGCATAAAACGTTTTATGCTTAGGAGGTTCATTACCAAAGGTATAAAACGCTCTATGCTGAATGGTTTAATCTCTTCAGAGATTCACTACCAAAGGCATAAAATGTTTTATGCTTAGGAGGTTCATTACCAAAGGTATAAAACGTTCTATGCTTATTGGTTTAATCTCTTTGGAGATTTACTACCAAAGGCATAAAACATTTTATGCTTAAGAGGTTCATTACCAAAAGTATACAACGTTCTATGCTTACTGATTTAATCTCTTAGGGGATTTACTACCAAAAGCATAAAACGTTTTATACTTAACGGTTTAAATTCTTTGGAGGTTCACTACCCCAACTGTATACATGTTCTTATACTAAAGCACAATATTTTATTTTTCATTTCTCTTTATTCATCAGTGTGTTTACTTTTAAAGGACTAATTGACCCTTGGAAATCACCAAGGAAAGTGTCATTATCACTTATTATCAAGTTTGGATTTCACGTCATTATCACTAAAGTTTGGATTTTTCTAAGTCATTATCACTCTTTTGTGTTTGACTAGTCCTTGTTGCACATCTTGAGTTTCACTTGGAATCCCTTATTGCTTGTAAATAAGTTTGACTCTTCCTTCGTAATTTCCCCTGAAGAAAATAAGATTTGTTTCTTGAGTTAAGTTGATGTTTGTTTTTCTTTATTGCGTTTTGGACTTAGTGGATGTAAATATCACTTTTGCACAAATAGGAGAAAAGATAAAGAAATGGAAAGGTAATAAAAAAAAGTCTAATAAAATTGGTTAAAATTGAATTACAACTGACATAAAGAAC
Organism: Camellia sinensis; assembly: GCF_004153795.1. Lineage (NCBI taxonomy): Eukaryota > Viridiplantae > Streptophyta > Magnoliopsida > Ericales > Theaceae > Camellia > Camellia sinensis. The sequence continues at coordinate 1,158,962 of NW_021024580.1, forward strand.
CAATATGATTAATTGAATTCGGTCGGACGTTATACCGAGTTTATTGAGTCAGGGCTTATTATAATAAATTAGACAGCCCCTTTCATTTATTATTCATTCGGTTTTGTAATAATTATTTATTCGGACATTTGGACATTCGGACCCTCTTTCGCGAGGACAAATATGTAATAAGTTATATGTCTTCCAACCCCCATTCTTTCTTCCTTTTATTTCACTGCTTATGATGGTTAGGTTAGGGACATCATATTTTCAAATTAGCATTTTCATGACTTGCATCCATTCGTTTTGCATGCATAAAAGCTCGCCTCATCATATTAATCAAATGTCAAATTCAAACTCTTTACTTGAATACATGCTCTATCACACACCTTGAATTGACTCGCATGCCATACTAGTAGCCGAGCTTATTACTTGCACGTTTTATGTGTTGCATTAGCCATATCGCATTAATTAGGATCATGCATTTTTTCTAACTATTTACTTTCTTTTGACTCGCCTTCGGACATAAGGTAAGTTTTTATGCTTTAGCATATTGCATAAGTGTGATTGCTGTCATATCAAACATACTACCATGAGGCTAAATGCTTACTTGATATACCTGTTTGAATGCCTGTGGATGAAGGCTAATTACTTGAATTGGGATACTTTGATTCATGTATATATGAGATCACCATTTTCAGTGATACATATTCAAAACATTTTTTTCAAAACAAACATGGAATCAAACGTTCCAACTTTTCGTGAAATTAGTCTATCCTTGTATGTTACATATAGAACAAGAGCATATACTGTACATAAAAACCACATCATGATTAGTCGAGGCCGATCTTTGATCGAGTGAGTGGAGTGTGCAATTATTGACCTTCCCCTCTCATACCTAAGTTCCCGAACCAAGATACTTTGGTAACGACGGACTAATGGCCTTTGGCACGAGTCATGGGTTTCCTAAATTTCCCAAAATAAATATTTAGGTGGCGACTCTTATATCTGGAAAAGCAGTCCATTTTTTTGGCATTTGATTCAAACATCAATTTTCCAAAAGAAATTGCCAGATTTGGACTCTTTTTGTGTTTTCACTGTTTCACATTGCACTTGTGAAATCAAAATCAGAACCAACACATAAGTGGAGTCCGAACTGTAACGGCTATTCATTCTTCCGAAAGGGAGCGCGAAAAGCCGAGCTACAGACCTATACTAGCATATCATGGGTGATGTTGAGTCTTTTAACCACCTTCCAACTTTTTGCACCTCCATGGCTTTCCCCTTAATTCTTTGCAGTCTAGCCATGAGGAAAAGGCTACCTCAGAGTCACCAACCAGGCCTTCCTTATTATATCCATGCTTCTCAGGTTCGGTTTTCATACTCTTGAGCGTGTCAGCCGCCAATGAGTGTGCAAAAGAAAGAAAAAAATGTGAAAAAGAAAGAAAAAAAGTGCAAAAGAAAGAAAAGAAAAAATGTGAAAAAAAAGGAAGAAAAAGATTCATTGATTGAGAGGGATCCTCCACTTTTACTCACCAAATACCCTTTGATTCCTAGTGGTTTGACTTTCCTTTGTTGTGCTTAGATTCTCTTGCCAGAGGTCCAGCTATCATATCACTACTAGGATTTGAATCTAGTGTTTGTCGAACTCCAAGAGTCACACACACACTTTTTTCATGGGATCTATACTTTTCACATAATGCATCACTTTCTTTTATGAGGAATCTTCTAGAGGCTGTGCACATTGTGTTTTCAAGTAATTGCACTTCTTGGATAATCTTGTGTGTTTCAAGGTGCAAATCTGAAATTCCTTGTGTGACACCCCTGTTCTGTATTATGCTAATTGGTCCTAAATGCCAATGTGATTATATGTTTTGATATGATTTTGTGTGCCACTATGCGAATATATGTATGATTTTGAAGTTTTATCTGTTCACCGTAGGAATATCTGTTTGAATAACCTGCTTTAGAAATTAAATTGAGGGCCTTATCGACCACAGAACCCGAAATTGATTACGCCATTGTGATTGGCATAATTTTTAGAGCCTACGGTGAAATTTAATTGAAAGACTGATTCGGGCCAGATTAAATTGATTAATTAACGAATTGGTGCTCCAATATGTGATATTAACTTAATGGGGCTTAGTGGGGTTATATGGGACCCTTATGCATTCAACTCCCTCCTTTTATTTCATTTTTGGGGCTGATTAAACTCTCTAGAGGAGGAGAGACCCGAACTAGAGAGAGAGAGGGGAGGAAATCAAAGTTTTGCTCTTAAATCTTGGAAGTCTTGAAGGCAACTCTAGACTTGACCATAAATTGGAAGAATTGAGCCTCTAGGTAAGCATTGATTCTTGAATCCATGAGTTAATGTGTAATCTTGTGTGTTCAAGAGTTGTGGTGATCAATAGCATGATTTGAGCTGGTTTTATTGAAATTGAGGCTTGATATGTGCATGCATGTAGAGAATTCCTATGGAATCACAAAATCTAGCATGTAATTTGTGAAATTGTGAAAGATTGGTAGTGTAATCCCACATGCAAGCATGTCTTTGTTGAATCTTATAGCAATGAGCACTAATTGCATTATTTGGGATGAATGTGAAGTCAAAATGGGCATGCATGTACAAAACATGGGGGTATAAGTCTTGAATGTTTGAATTTGAGCATGTTGGTGATGGGTTTGAGATATTTTGGGACATGCATGTAGATAAATCATGAAATTGAGCTTCCTAATGTTGTAATCTTGTATTAGTAGCATGCTAGCATGTGTAAATGTGTAATTTGGGCGGTAAGTTAACGCTCGAGCGGGGACCCTGTTTTCTGAAATTTCGTTCATGCATTCTGTGTTCTGTTTTCCGTTCTCTTTCACTTGTAAGCACTCTTAGGCATATGTTAAGCATTGTAAATGAGCAAATGAAATGTGAATTAAGCCTAAAGAGAGATATGTGAATTAAAGAACGGATTGAACTGTTAGTGACCCTTTGTGCTCATGAAATGTGTAGGGTCAAGTTCCAGGGCAAATCCACAAGCCAATCACTGTGAGTAATATCAATACTTGAAAGCTTATCAATGTCCAATTGTGTATTCCCTTATAAGCTTTATGAGTTGCTAATTGGGATTATGGACAAAGGTCTAACATGAATGAATAACTGGACCAAAGGTCGTTCTGATACAAATGAATGGGCCAAAGGCCGTTTTGATACAAACGAATGGGCCAGAGGCCGTTTTGATACAAATGAATGGGTCAAAGGCCGTTTTGATACAAATGAATGGGCCAAAGGCCGTTTTGATACAAATGAATGGGCCAGAGGCCGTTTTGATACAAATGAATGGGCCAAAGGCCGTTTTGATACAAATGAATGGGCCAAAGGCCGTTTTGATACAAATGAATGGGCCAAAGGCCGTTCTGATATAAATGAGTGGGCCAAAGGCCGTTTTGATATAAATGAATGGGCCGAAGGCCGTTTTGACACAGATGAATGGGCCGAAGGCCGTTTTGACATGAATGAATGGGCCGAAGGCCGTTTTGACGTAGATGGAAATCAGAATGGGCCAAAGGCCAATGTGTTTAGAACTATAGTCACTTGATCTGAACTTTGTATAAATGTACATATGTTAAGTAGGAATATGAATTGGGCCCAAGGCCGTTGGGAGTATATTGTTTTACATATTGTTTATATGACTTTTGTATTTGATATTATTCACTGGGCTATCGCTCACGCTCATTCATGTGTTTGTAGGTGAGCCAAGGGAAGTTCAAACCCAGCCCCAGTGAAGTCTGCTAGGAAAAATCCAAGTTTTGGGGAAGTCAGCCTTGCGTCTCACTCTTGAGACCTATCCTTGCCTCTTTGCCATGTATTTTATATTTGGTCTTGTCGGCAAGGACTTTATGTATATCTGTATATAGTCTGTCATAGGTTGACTCATTTTGGATGATCCTGTCTGTATTGAATTTTGTGAAACTGTACTTTTGATGTGGGTTATTAACGTATCTGAGTATGGTCTGTTGATGTGCATATAAGCACGGCTCTATGGACAAAGTTTTAATTTTTGCTTCCGTTTGGCCCCTTTACTCTGACAAGTCATCTTATTTCGGTCTGAGGCCGTAGGTAATCACAGGATTACTGGCCGGTCATGTCCTTAACCCATAGGGGCGGGTTCGGTCGTGACACCTTGCTTGCTCCACCATATTATTTTTTGTCGTTTTCTTTTTATTCATTATTTTTAGTGAGGGGGAGTTTGGTTTATCTTTACTAGAGTTTGTTAGCATGAACACTTTGATTTGTTTGAAAAGGGAGATTGGCTATAGTTGTTTTGCATGTTGCTATGCACAGTTTGCTTATTATTTCCCTCTTGCATGCTCCTGATATTTACATCATCATATCATTGCTTGTGTGGTTTATGATCTTACTTTTGTTGTTTGAGCTTCCTTTGTCAATTCGTGACAAAAAGAGGGAGAAAGTTATTTTTCATGTGTCTTAGGATTTCACGTATTCATGTCATGTGTCAGGTGCATTGTCTTAGTTTTCATCTATTCATACATGTTCTTAAAATCTCCAAGTCGCATTTATTCATGTTTTCCATCTCATACTTCAAGATAATCTTGTCATATGTTTATTGCTTTTTCATATGCTGTTGTGGGACTAATAGTTGTTTTGGAGATTGTGGCACTAATAGCTATTTTGCAGATCATGACCTTGAGAAAGACCTTGGGAAAGAAGTTTGCGTTTATTGGCTGTAATGGGTTGGGGTAATTAGGATTTTATGTGTTAGGTGTGTTTTGTCACGACATTGCCAAAGGGGGAGATTGTTAGGTTTTTATTTTTAGCAATCTCGTTTGACAAAACTCCTTTCAGTTGTACTTGTTTTCGCACTTTTATTTCAGCGAGGCTATGAGTTTATTAGATGTGAATCCAACCCGAATCGTGTCTTACTGAGAAGTTTTGTGATGTTAATTCTTTCAAGATTGCCACTTCGCTGATTATGACGGGGATCGAGCTGAATGCAAAAATGCATTCCAAGTTGCTTGTCCGCTCGAGCGACGAATGCTGAGTTCCAGAAGTTTATTCGCCTGCAAAAATACTGGATGTTGTTTTTTCCCGCTCGAGCGGAACTTTCCGCGCTCGAGCGTAGGTCCGCTCAAGCGGCCAATCTGACGCTCGAGCGGAGATCGCGGGACAGTTTTCTATAAATACGTGTTTCAGTCTAAATCTAGGGTTAACGCCTCCAGATCTTCTTCTTGGGTTCTAGGGTTTATATCTTGAGTTATTTGGCTAGTTTTCTTTAATGTTTTATTGAGTATTCAACTCATGGTTTAAGGAGGATACATCAAAGGATTGTTTGTTCATTCTATATAAAAGAGAGAGTTATTCTTAGGTGGATTCTGAAGAATTCAAGCCTGAAGCTTTGGTGGATTCTGGAGTGACTCATCGTCAAGGCAATTCTGAGGTGAAGACGGGGCTAGAAGAGGCACATAGGGGTTGGTCCAATTCGGGCGTGGATTCGCTAGGTAATTGAGAGTATACATGTGTAATTTCTTTATATCTTCTTAGTGGATTGTTTTGTGGCTGTTGCCCGTGATTTTTTTATTACAATTGGAGGTGCTCTAATTGTGGTTTTTCCACGTTCAAATCGTTGTGTCGATTTGTCTTGATTGTTTGATTGGGATTGTTTTATTGCTTAAAATTGATACATAATCACAAATCAACATCTAGGGGATTTCTAGATTATTCAGGATAAATATGGGGTGTGGAGGGCTAAGGTTTTTTTCCAAAATGTTTATTAGGTGAAAGTTGTTTAGGTTGTATTTGGATCATAAATTGTAGTAGAAATTTATAAAGGAAAATGTAAAAGATGATGAAAATGTAAATGAAATATAAGTTAAATTATTTATATTTTCTCTCTCTTTTTTTTTAATTTTTTTATTTAAATTTATGATTCAAATACAACGTAGAGTGAACATACGTATCCACCACCTGCTAGGAAACTGAAGGGAAGTTTTCAATTAAAGGAAAATAAAGTAAATGCAACAAGACAAGAGAAATCTCTTCACTTTTTGAAAATTGGATTTGCATGGTTTCAAGGCAATGATATGCTCATTCTTCTAATAAATGAATTATTTGCAACATGGATCTACATAAACCTTCTTTGAACTTCATATAATTTCACGGTCGCAGTGCATTAGTAGGGTCATCTTGTGTCGTTCCAAGAACTTGCTACTTCTTAAATAAAGCCATTCATGCTGACTGCATATGCCTTGTGTATCAAGATTTGGAGTAGTTGCTGTTTTGCTGTTTATTATGCCTATTTTAAGATTCATTTTAATAATTTGAATTGTTTATTTTATAAAAAATATCGGATAGGCTATGTGTCAAATCCTATGTACCAAATGCTATGTGTCATAGTGCTTGTTTTTGTTGGATGACCTCTATTCAATTGTCCATTTGGTCTAGTAAGTGTAACTTAGGACTTAGGAGTGTGCTCTCTTTAGGTGTCAGGTACAATTCCCATTAAGAGCAATCCATTCATTGGGCCTCTGCCCGTGAGTTTTGTTCAAGATTTGCCTGATCTGCGTGGAGGTGACGCTTTGCGTGAATCTCGAGATTAGTCGAGATGTGCGTAAACTAGCCCAGACATCTGGCCATAAATAATAATAAAAAAAAACAAATTTCATGTTTTCTTTTTCTTTTTATGAACTTTTTCTTACATATTTTAGTTATTTTTATATATATTTTTTAATTGCATCTAATTTAGATGTATTTAAAAAGATAAATATTTGTTAAAATAATAAAAAATAAAAAAAGAAATTTTAAAGACAATAAAAAATATTAAAGGCAAACTATTTTTCTCATGTGAAATTTTAATTGCATTGACATGAACTTTCTCATGTAGAATTACTCTCATGGTACTGGAAGCCCAATCATAATAAAAAATAAGTGTTTATTTTAAAATTGAGAAAATTAAATTGAGAAAATTACTGGGCAGTGAGTCTAAGAAGAAATTATTCTTGGACAGTGGGAAATCTTTCAAAATTATGATTAAGGGTTGGTTTGGTACTTGGGTTGATTTTTTTACTTCTTATTTTTATTTTTTAGCTATTTTAATTTGGGATTAAAAAGTTTCATTTGAGATAGACTTTTTGATTTTTTTAACTTTTGTGAGAAAAAAATAAAATGATTATGATTTGAATGTGACATTTTGCCATTGAATTAAAAAAATTATTTTTTCTTTTCATAACCATTTTAACAAAAAAAATTATTTTAATTTATGCCAAACGAATGCTAAAAAATGATTTTTTTTAGTAAAGTGTCTAATATACCCTTTTCCCCAATCTTTTCCCGTTCAGCCTTTCAATCACGTCTATCTCTCTTGTGATTTCTCCGGCCAAGCCAACTCTTCTTTCTCTCACATCCCCCCTTCCTCTCACACTTACACCTATTTAGGGGTTGTTTGAGAAGATCTAAATAAGTATATTTTTTGACTTTTTATGAAATATGGATTAGGTATGGATTGGGTTTGAAGTGATGCGATAGAGATGTGATGTGACTTAAATAGGATGATGTGACTTAAATATGATAGTGACTTTTTAGCTTTTTTAGATTATGACAAACAAAGCCTTAATAATAAGGAAAAGGGTAAATTAGGTTCGCTGAAAGTACAAATTATTTTCTATGATTTAGAAAATTACAAATATCTCCTTACTAGTATTTTTTATTTAACAAAATTAATTAAAAATTAAAATTCATAATTGTTCTCCTATATAATAATAAAATTACTTAAATTATTAATTGAAACATATTTCTAACATTATTAAAAACTGTTAATTGACTTGATGATTTATTAATAAAAAGAATGATTTTTTTATGAAATTGGAAACCTCAAGGGGTGGAACGTAATTTCTAAAATCACAGGGACGATTAGTATTTTAATTAAACCTCAAGGGATTTATTTGTAATTTCTCAAAAGAAAAAATTAGTAAAACATCAATTTTCAACTTTGAATAGTAAGAGAGATCTAATATATATATTTTTATTAGTTAAGATTCTTCAATGAAATTTCTTTGTGATTATACCAGAGAAATTTAAAAAATTCCCTATAAAATCAAAAAAAATTCTCTGTGAAAATTGAATTTTTTTTATATCGTGATGAAATTTTTCTGTGTCGAATTTTTTCTATGAAAATATTGAGGGGCCCCGACTACTATAAAATTATTGTATATCCTTTATCTTATAAAATCTTAATATCATAAACCTTAAAAAAGAATTCTACCTTAAATTTTTTGTCCGTGTTTGGAAACACCTAAAAAAGCGATTTCTTTTTTCAAATTTTTCTTTAAAATTATGTCAATTTTTAATTTGTTTTTAATCCGTCTCGCTGAGCTAAATTTAGAAGTCCAAAATTTAAAAATAAAAATAAAAAATAAAAAAATAGAAAAAAAACCGAGCCTTGATTAAAGTGGAGTCGCCTCTATACGTGAGGATGAGTCAACCGGCAAATCTTCAATTATGAAGCTTCGTGCAGAGATATCCATGGAAAAATTATGCGGTAGTCTTAGTGCATCGTTACATGGCGTCTCAACTTGATGGGGGTGGTTTGGGAAGAAATTTTTTAAATTTTTTTGATTAAAATAATATTAAAAGATAAAATAGGTTAAAATAACTAATAAAATAAAATATTATATTAAATTCATAATCATTTATTTTTTTCTCTCATAAATATCACATCTAACTATAAAAAAATATAATTATCTTATCAAATACAAAAATTTTAACCTCCTAAAATAGACAAAACTAAAATAATCTACTGAAATAATAACTTCTCAAACACCCACAATATTATTAGTTAAAATTGTGAAATTTCACTATGCTTGGTTTTACTTTTCAAAAAACACTTTTCAAAAAATTCTACTTTCTTATTTTCCCCATTTTTTTTTTGTTTTTACTAATTTTTTTAATATTTTAAATAATTTTTTTAATTTTGTGAAGAAAACCTTTTAAAAATTCACTAAATACCAAAAAAAAAAAACGAGAATTCAGTACATTTTTATGTATTTTTATGATTTATTAAAATTTTTAAAATATTTTTCACAATTTTTTTACTTTTTAGATACATATCAGTGAAATGAGATAATTCTTCAGTTAGCTCCAGATCTACAACTTCACCATCTATACCTAATCAAGGATTAGTTATAATGAAGAAGATGTGGAATTACATAATAATAAAATTGATTTAAGTTGGAACATACCACATTATCAATTAAAGAAATTTATAAAACAACCTTTTTACAATCTACATTTAATGTTATATTCATGTTAAACCTTAGAACAAGTTTATGCTTTAGAAAACAGAGAAAACATGCTAATTACTTGATGTTAATACTATAAATGCTGTACGGGGAAGAAATAATTCTCCTCGTATAATCCTGTTGACAGAGTCCACGCTCCTCCGTACGACGTCGCTTTGTCACCTGAAAACACAAACGTGAGCTAGCCGGCAGATGTGTGCCGGAACCTCTCCGATGCCTAAGTCAAAAAACTTGACAATAGACAAGCTCTAGTTCTCAGAAAAATTGTGTTCAATTACCTCCTCCAAGGTGACGTTTGTGAGCTTTTATAAGGTTCTGTGGCACAATCCTAGTAGGACTTGTATTTCTCCATGCAGAGTCCTCCTAGGATTCATACTCCTAAGGATAATGCTTATCCTTTTACACCCTCCCCCACTGCTTAAACCAAGTGGGTGGTTTTTACTTTGCCGAACTACTATATGACCGAAATAAGCTTGGCTACGCAGAGCCACTGAATAAACCGAACTCATCCTTAGTTCGGTCCTTGTGTTTCCCCTTTCTTATCTCAGCTTTCCATGTAGAACCCATGGTACGTTTAGACCGAACCGACGACTTTCGGCCGGTCTAACCCCAATACCGGTATAACTCCAAGTTGCCTTCGGACCGAAGTATCTTTTAAGTCACTGTGCTGAAGTAACTTTGTCTCTCTTAGGCCGGAGTAGCCTTTGCCTCTCCTGGGCGGTCATAAACATTGCGGCCTTCCCTGGCCGGAAAGTAACATTGCGGCCTTTTCACCAATTCTTTGGCACTTTGGGCCACAAAGCCCATCTCATAGCTCGGCCCAATTTTTACCAAAAAATCACCCTCTCAATTGCCCTTAATTCCATCTGCACAGCATGATTGGGATTACCAGTCCAACCGAGCTGAAGTTATTAAGCCTTTCCAGCCGAGCTAAAAACCCTTTAGCCTCTCAGGCGAGCTAAATTTACTTCGGGCTTCACTTTGTCGGTCAAAACGTCTCTTCAATCACGACTGTAACGCTTCCCTTTCCGTATACACATGGCATGCTCCCATTCGTAGAAGGCAGCTGTCAAATCTCTCTCT